>JAOXNO010000013.1:29008429-29025580 GCA_028565335.1 Limnodromus scolopaceus
TTGCTCAAAGCCCCATCCAGCCTGGCCTTGAACCCCTCCAGGGATGGGGCAGCCACAGCTTCTCTGGGCAACATGTTTCAGGGTCTCACCACCCTCACAGGAAAGAATTTCTTCCCAAAAAATTAGGAATTGCTTATTTGCAAAGATATTATTCCACCAGTTTGCACTGCAGGCAAGGCTACACTAAAAAGATTAGTTGGTTGGGTCAAAAGGGAAAGTGATATCTCTTGATGAAGTTTGTCTTGGAGTCTTTACTGCCAGAAAACCGCATACGACTAATCAGTTATGCCAGCTGGGGATAAGCAGTTTTATTTTTCTTCAAGTGGTCTCTTAAAATACAGTAGCACATCTTTCAGAAATGCTTCATGTCTGAGGGCAATACATCTTCTATGAGAAGGGCTCTCAGAGTGAATGTCAGCATTACAGGAAAGCATTTTGGCACTCTTTTTGTATGAAAAGTGATTAGATGTCCTTTATTGCATCAAGTATATGTGTTTGTTGTATTTTACTTCTGTCCGTATATGCACGACTCTTCTCTTCGTGGTGGTCCAGGCTTGTAGAATCGGTCTCTCAAGTGCTGTGAAAGGCTTTTCAAATAGAGCGTTGTAGCATGTGCTGTTTTACTAGTGGTGATGTCTGAATACAGCCTATAAATAACTAAATGCTGTGATGTTTCTGTAATGGCTATTTTGTTTCTATTCACATGGCATCTGGGTTTTTGGATAATGTTATTCAGCCCTTACTCATTTTTTATTTTTTTTGTGTGTGATGCAGAATCTTATTCGCACATGGGGAAAGATGCAGAAACAAAAAGGCAACGTTCTGGTTCCTACCCTGACACAGGCGGAGGAAAAATACTGCATGCAAAATTAAATTGTAAAACTTTGTTGTGGGTTTTGTGCATTAACTGTAGTGATTTGGAACAATCTGGGCCTTACTGAAAAAAATTCCTTTGAAGTCACTGGCAGCAGTTTTTTATTTCTCTTGAACTTGTATTTTGGGGAATGGGGGCTATTTACTGAAAAATACGACCAGGTGAATGAGCAATAATACCCATTTTTAATGGGCTAACCTTTTGGTTTTTGCTTTGTGCACAATTCTCAAACTTCTAGAGTTGATTGACTGCTCTGTACGTCTTTGTACTGGAACACACCCGTACAGAGAAACTGGTGTGGCCGTGTGCTGAGGTCTGTACATGTGTGTGCTTGTGCTAAAGCCCTGAACCCCAGAAACACCCTATTTTAACTCGGCACAACAGTGACCACAGACTGTAGCAGAGAACCTTCTAAGCTGCAGACGAGTGGGGAGCTAACGCTAGTGGACCTGCAAAAAGTTGATTTTTGCCCACAAAATACAGAAAAAAATGTTAAAAATAACGCAAAAGGAATGTGTCTAGCTTCGCACTGCATTAAAATATTTCTTGTGAAATATTTAGTGCAGACATAAATGTTTAACACCAAGTGTGCACTTACGGGGTTTTCCATGTTTCTGTTAAATTTTAGGTACAAGTTATTAGATGATGGCAAATGAAAAGGATGCAAAACATCATATTCTTTGTAGCTTTGACCCAATGGTTGAATTCTTCTGCAGTGTGGAGAAGCCTTCCCTTTCTGGTCCACAGAACTGAATGTTGTCCAAATTAACCTTTATGCATGTGAAATTTCTGCACTGATAAGGTGTTTCTCAGATGGAGGAAGTGGCTATATGCATATAAGAGCCACTCTGCAAAGTAGGAGGCAGGATTTCCTGCTCACCTTTTGATCTCCCAGAAATAAGTAAGTGACAGGGATGCATTTAGCTCTAGCAAATCTTCAGGGAAGACTAAGAAACATTTAACCACATTTAGCAACCATCTCATTTGCAAATTGTCCCTGCAGATTTTATCTAGTGCTGTGAATTCATAATGAATAGTTCTTATAACAAAATTATCTTTATTGTGCTGTATCAGAGCCCTTAAAATATGCTCCGGAGTGTGTGCTGATAAGCAGGTGCTTTTTAAAGATTGCAGAACTCTGAAGGAAGGGTGAAATGTCAGAGACTGTAAAAATCTGTGTGCTCCATGATGGAGCTTTCCTCGTCTGCACTGCTGGTTTATGTTGTGTTACTAAACTTTATCTGTCAAACATAAGCACGTTATCTTCCTCTAAAAATGTGCTTTTTAATATGAAGTAGATCAGAAATTCATTATGAGAAAAATGCCATTGTGTGTGTGGATTTGCACCCTCGACTCTGTGGAAGGAAGGACGGACGGACGGACGGACGGACAGACCATGGGGTGTTATGTGATCACTCAGCGCTCTGAGTGCACCTGCTGGGTGACTGGTGTCACCCAATACTTTTTCAAATATATACAGATTTTGGGCATTCATCAGAAGAATTCCTGAATGCCCTTTTTGGTGAAAACCAGTGCTGTGCTGTGGTTTATTGAGTTCAGTGGGCCCAGTATGGATATGTACCGTTATCATTTGTAACTATGAACTGAACTGCTGATGTTGGGTTTTGTTTGTTTGGTGTGGTGTTTTGTTGTGTGTGTGGTGTTTTTTGTTTTCGTTTTGTGGGTTTTTTTGTTTGTTTTTTTTTGTTGTTTTTTAACAAGATGCCATGTCATCTAAATGAGGCAGCAAACTTTCTCTGGAGGTCTACAGACGGATCCAAAAAGACCTGCTGGAAAGGCCTCATACCATGCATTATTGACAAGAGTTGTCTTTGTCTTTGTTTAGTTTGATGAAGCAGAAAAAGCATTTAGTAGGCATTTAATTGATCTGTAAAAGCAATGCCAGTCTCTGCACTGCCTTGGTGGGGTTACCATGACACCTGCACGTGTTCTTCTCTGTCTTGAAAGGGATTCTTTTGGAAATTTCTTAGGGTGACTATTCTGGTTTGAAAATCAAAGCCATACTAGAGCTGAAGCTATAATCAGGAATGTGAGAAGCTCCCAAGTCATCCTAGTTATGATCAATAACTATGATTAGTTTTGGCAGGCTGTGGTTGTAATGTAAGTGGTTGGTTTTTAATCTCGAACTCGGCGTTGCATTGGTTTTAAAGCCGCACCATTAAACTGTATTTTTTGAAAGGAAAATATTTTCATATACCAAGCTTACAAAACTGATTTGTTTTCATTCTTTTAGATCAAACTGATCTTTCTAGCATGTAGTGACACAGTGTGCAGTAAATTTATTGCCTGGGGCAGTTTTAGACTGTACATAACTTTGTCACTGGGAAAGACACAGCTGGATTTTCCCTGTGTATTAGCAGGACTGTGCAAGTTGTGACAGTCTTGCCTCTCTCTTACTCACTTTCTCTCATTCCTCCAGGCATGTAGATTCTCCTCATGGATTAGAATGTTTCAACGTGAAATCATAGTCATTGTGAATTGCATTTCTTGTAGAAACCAGTGGATAGGAGAAACACATATGCACAGCACCTATAAAGCTGAGGATGGGATAGATGCTTCTAATAACTGTCGATTTCTATGAATCTATAGCTGTCATCCCATCTACAGGCTCTCTCCACTTAATCACACTTTTTCTTAAAAGCACAGTCAGATTAGAGAGATTAAAAACTTTTTACAATCTCAACTAATTGAATGGGAGGATAGGTAAAGAGAAAAAAACAGAACACAATTGTTAACTCAATTGGACTTTAGGCAACAAAGTATTGCAGAAGGCAGCCGCATCCCAGAACCAAGCCAACGTTTTGAACGTAGTCTGATACTTGTCTCTCTCGTGGGAACAGGTGATCTGCGCTGCTTTGGAGACTGATACATCTGAATTTTTTGGTTTATTGGATCAACTGAATGGAACGAGCTGTTGTGATGGGTGGGCAGGGCTGGGAAGCTAATGCTTCCGCAGGAGATGAAGGTTTGGGGGGTGATCTTTAGAGATGACACTTTTATGCCTTTGAGCGCCTGCTTTGGAATTGTCCTTAAACCTCAAGCACAGTAGCATTTGAGGTGCTTCAGTAGGATTGCCCCAGAAACCTCCATTCCCTGCCTCTTTTTTTCAAGCTGGTGGCACACTAACAAAGAGCAGGGCTGGTGCAGTAATTAGGTCCTGAAGTTACTTAATTCTACAGGAATGAGAGCAGGCTGGATGAAGTTTTAAATGAAGCGGTGACCAGCTTGACCAAATGTTCAGAAAACACAGCTGCAACACGAGGAGAGGATGTGGTGTATCACCATACTACTGCTGCACAGACTGAGCGACAGAGGTGTTCCTTGAGAGGGAGGGAGGTAAATGCAGGTGTGAATGGTCACCTGGAGTCTTGGCTGAACCCCCTACTCCAACGTCAGCTTGCACATGGCAGCAGAGAGGCTTCCCAAAGTGGAACAGACATTACACACAACACTGCGAAGCTGAAAAAGGGGCAGACTTCTGAAAGTAGCTCAGCTCATGCTGTGTCTTTTGCATACAGAAGAGCCTTCTGCTAATTCTGGCATCTCATTAGAAAACATTGCCCTACTTTTCTGTAACCTGCAGCTCAAAACGCTCTCAAACTGACAGGCCTTCTGCGTGAAATTGGAGGGCAAGCAGTGATAGCAGTCAGAGGCCCTCTGTTTTGGAAACAAAACTGTGGAGCCCGACAAGTAGTATCCAGGGAAGTTTGCATGGCTTCAAACAAGCTTGGGAAGTAGAAGTGCTGCCATTGATTCTGCAGGAGAAAGAAATAAGGAATGAGAAAGAGAAATATGATGTGTGATTCCAGAGGGAGTCCCTTGAAAATGTGTGATTCCAAATCTTGTTCCACAGCCAGAGGTTTGTTGGACTTTGCTTTTTTGTAGCTACCTGTTTTCCTGTGTTTTTTTTCTCATTTTCCTTTCCAGTCCCATCCGATCTGATCCGATCTCTATGGATTAATATCCATGATGACCAATGTACACGGCCGTATGCTACTATTTGTGGTTAATTATGCAGTTGTCTTTTACAATGTTTTATCTAAACAAGCCAGTATTCCCATTTCCATTTATTTCTCCTTTCCACATA
The DNA here is from genome assembly GCA_028565335.1 of Limnodromus scolopaceus. Taxonomy (NCBI): domain Eukaryota; kingdom Metazoa; phylum Chordata; class Aves; order Charadriiformes; family Scolopacidae; genus Limnodromus; species Limnodromus scolopaceus. Next base: position 29,013,412 of record JAOXNO010000013.1, read on the forward strand.
TAGAAGATGGAAGGTTATATTTGAAATGGTTTAATGGATTCATCCCTACATAGAGCTGACTTGGTCACCAAGATGAGTTAACACTCTCTACAAAGAGGAAGAAGCAGCTTTTAGTTTGTAAAGTGGGAGACAGAGAAAGAAATACACTCTTTTAGACAGAGAGCCAGAGACAGGTGAGAAGCTGAAAAGGAGGATCTGTAGGGAATTCTGACATAGCCACTGAGAGCTCTCAAATATGAGGAGGTCAGGAAATGTATGCTGGCCTTTTCCTTTTTGGTTTTTATATTTATGGTGCTAACTAAAGGATGTGGCAATTCCCAGTACTTCTATCAAACAGGTGCATTTTTTTGCTCCCGCTGTTCCAGGTCCATGGGAGTAGGTGCTCAGCAGGAGCTCAGTACTTAAGAAAAGATGAGTAAAAGCTGTTTAAGAGATCGGGCAGTGGTGTCAGGGAATCGCATTGCTCCTGAAATTGTCTACAGCCACTGCAATGTCCCCTCTTTCAAAAAGATAAGAAAGTTTGATAGTGATATTAAAATGAGTACTAGAGTCTGCTCAGCCGAAGGCCTCCTTTCAAGCCCAGAGCCCTACATTAGGACAACCCAATGAATTAGCTTCCTGAGCTTCCTGCTGGACAAAATATACCTGGGTGTTATGACTACAGAATTTAATTTTGGTGTAAGGCAAAGGTGTAAGGAGAGTAACAACCTTCTCTAGTGTTGGAAAGAGGGTGCTAGGCTTCATTCTATGGCGGTCTTCAATAAGGATGTTGAAATTGCCTCCAGAAAATTATATGGTCTTCCAGTGAAAATAGAGGGAAACGATGTGACTAGCATAGACTAGATGCCAAAATTTTATATGATGAACATTTGGCATTTGATTCAGCAGTTCTCTTTTTCCATTTCTCCAGTGGTGCTGCTGACATTGTTGACCAGAAGTAGTATGCTTAAAGGAATTTACTCAAATGTGTTCAGGGAAGATGGCATCCTGATCTTCTATAAACTCCGCGTTCTCCACAAGATAGCAGTGGTGCTACTTCTTTGAAGTATTCCATGGAATACTTTCCATGGAAAGAATTCAGTCTATTTCTTTTAATAGACTGTATTAGAACTGTCTCTGTTTTTCTGTCATATATTGGTCATAGGAAAGACTAAAATGAAAGTAGCAGACTTGAGCAGAACAAAATCAGAAGTTTTTTTCGGTTTTCTGACAGAAATACATGTTGGCATTCGAAAATGGGGAAAAAAAAAAGAAGCTTGGATTTACTTCACTCAGCAGTCAAGCTTCAAAGGCTCACAAGGCAGAGAGAAATCTGCATGACTGGCTGTCTGGCATAAAGGAAGATACTAAAGGTTGATATAATAAAAGTGCTGTGTATAGCATCTTAGTACGTCTGCATGGCAAAAAGTACATAAATGGTTGAGACATCTTCCTAGACTTCTGCAGTCATCTTCACGTATTGTGCAATATTTAATCTATCAGGCACTCTGTGTTAATTTTTCTCTCTCACAATTCAGTGTACGCATTTGGAAACACTTCAAAGTACCCCCAATTACAGTAATTCTTCAAGACAACAAGGCTAGTTTCATTAAAGATTCATGGTTTTTCTTCTGGAGAGGAAAGTTTAAAAAGCAGCTCTCCTGCTATATTACTGATGTTTAACATTGACCCTTCTACTGGCTGGTATCTAAAGATCACATACCCCCTGCCTGGTCACATTTAACATTCTATCCTAGGTCCTTTGTACACTGTATATTTGTAGTTCATGAATATTTGTGGTGGGTTGACCCTTGCTGGCAGCCAAGCCCCCACCCTGCAGGGGGTTAGGAAGGAGAATCGGACAAGCGAAAGCAAGAAATACTCATAGGTCAAGATAAAGGCAGACTAGTAAAGCGAAGGGGAAAAAAAACGCAACACCAAGTGATGGAAAGGCAATCACCTCCCAGCAGCTGAGTCATGCCCAGGCAGTCCCCAACAACGGCTACTTTGGAAAAACTCCCCCCAGTTTTATTGCTGAGAGGGACATTATATGGTATGTAGTATTCCTTTGGTCAGTCGGGGCCAGATGTTCTGGCTGTCCCCGCCTTCCCAGCCTCTTGCCCATCCCTGGCCTAGTTGCTGGGGGGCACAGTGAAAAAACAGAGGAGATCTTGAGGCTGTGTAAGCGCTGCTCAACCGTAACTAGAACATAGGTGTCTTGTCAACACTGCTTTGGTAACAAATCTAAAACATGGCACCATAGAGGTTGCAGTGAAGAAATATAATATATATATATATAAAGTATTATATATATATAAATAATATATATTTCCATCCCAACTAGTCCCAGTACATTATACTATCTGAGCAAATGCTGCAATTGCTTTAGCAGCAATCTGTTAGCAGCAAGCAGCAATCATTTTTAGCAGTTAGGAAAAGATAGGGTTACTTAACCTAACTTCAAAATATCCTGTAGAGCATTATCAGCAGTTAGGGAAGTTTAGTTGCCTTGATATTCATCCTTGTCACTCTTCAATTATCCAAAAGATGTCTGCTACAAAGTCAACTTCTCCCACAGACCACAAGTCTGGTACTTTATTTCAGATCACATATCCCCAAACTCTAAATAAAGTGTAAGGGGAATCCTGGAAGAATACAGTTTTCATGTCAGTGAAAATCTTAATTTGTTAGATTCCATTGGTTTGTGAAGACTAGCTGAACATCCAGCATTGATTAAATCTGCTGGTTCACAACTAAATTTTACACAGACTTCCTTGTTATTTAGTGGGAATCAGAAATGGGATATTTATCTGCAGTTCCTGAAGTGACTTTTAAAATTGTGGCAGACAATAAGTACATAAGCACCTTGCAAGAGGCTGTAGCTGCTCCATTTATTTATTTTGTGTTCTTTGACAGGAGCTACTAAAACAAATCACCAATGTCCAAGTGGTAATTACAGTTAGACTTTGTTCTCGGTTAAAAGTGATTTGTCATTAAACAGAATCAAAGGCTGCCATTTAGTTCAAGTACAGACGAAATATGCTTGTACAATAAGCTGTGCTCCCTCATATTTTAAGTTGTCTTTAATCATGTTGTGAAATCACGCACATAATAGAGACTTGGAGTATTAGCATTCTTTGTTCTTAAATTTCAATTATATACTATTGTTTCCTTTTGATTCAAGAGAAGCAATTAAGTCTATCGTACTGGTGGTCAATCCCCAGACACAGCTTGTGCTGCTGCTTACTTCAGAGATGCATTTTACAACAGACTTTAGCTATAAAGAAACAAAAGTCATCAGTCAATTATTGCAACAGAAAACTCTTGGCATAGGCGCAGGAAGGGCTGAATTATGTTTGCACAGGTGTGCACCTTGATAATGCTGTTTGCTTTGGTTGAATGAGCCCAGGTTTTCATTGGTGGAGCAGAAAGAAAAGGTTAACCTCAACAGGACCAATTCACAATGATTAAATTTCTTCTAGATGCGTTCCAGGGAAACTGAGGAGCACCACTGAGAAGTGCAATTTGCAAGCTTGAAGCAAGTTCTGAACTCGTGTTGCTTCAGAAGCCTAATATTCCATAGCCCTTCTGCATAAACATGCCGATAGTCAACTAAAATACATCGTGTCTCATAATCTTTGCAGTACTTTGTGCTTTGAACTCAAAACTTTCTCACTTTCCCTGCTTCACTGCTATTTGAAAATAATGGTTGAAATGTTTCAGATTCTCCAATGTCATAAACTGGCACGGGTTGTTTGACTTCAGAGAACCGAGGAATTACACAGGCGTAGTTATTTAGCTTTTCTACCTATTCTTGCAACAGTTTAATGCAATCATTGCTTTCTGTAGTTCTGGATCACTAAGAAAACCATGGACAGAATATTTTGTTGCCCCAGACACCTCAGAAAAGTTGAATTACTGTGGATTCTCCCAAGAAAGATTAAGAAAAGTCAGTATTTGGGAAAATCATAAAACAACGTACATTTTTAAGAGTCATGACATGAATAGTAGTACTAAGAATGTACAAAATGCACAGCTCAGTTAGAAAGGCGTTATTTCAAGGCAATTTATCCAGTGAAAGAATATAGGCTGTTTGAAATGTAAAGTTAATAGGGAAATAGCCTCAGCATTGTGTGAAGGGGAAACACCTCACCTCGACTGTGCTGCCTTTTTTCCTCATTAGCTCATGTATGTGACCACCTCAGGAGCATCTGTTTTAAAAAAAATACCTGACCATTCCTGAATTGCACAAAACTTTCAAAGGGGTGGTTAGGCACCAAATAAACATACAGCAAACAAATAAAAAAACCCTCAAAAGCGTGGCAGCCCGTAAACGTTCCCCAGGCAACCAAGTCGGTGTGTTAATGGTAACGTGGTAACGTGCAAAAATGTATACACTTCTCCATCTTCTCCATCTGATCAGTGTATGAGTAAAGGGAACGACTATTAAAATGTCTCTAACCAAATCTAATTTGAACTCTTGTGAAAATGGTATTATACTGATGTGAAGATTTAGGAAGGAATTATTCTGGTTACATAGCATCTTCTCTGTTGTTTTGACATTTTCTCCAGCTGAGCTACAGTAATATAATCTTTTTCTGAAGCTTTAAAGTAACTGTCGTACCGTACTTTCATGCTGTCATGAAAGTGGATCCATGATCATGGATGAGTCATTGAATATTTCTTCATAGACTTGAGCTTCAGAGTGTCTTGTAATACGCCCTTTGTTAATATCATGTAGTAAATCTGATTTAAATATCGCACATAATGCTGTAATGACACAATATTATATTATGTTATTCTTTTCCAACTAAAATTCAGTGGAAATAAGCAACTAAAAAATTCAGATATACATTTGATATGAAAATCACTTGAAATCTAACCTTTATGACATTTTTGTGGGTTTTTTGGTTTGTTTTTTGTAACAAACATATTAAAATAATACTTTGTGGTTTTCCAAGGCTGTAAATAAAGAGGGAAGAGATAGTGTTCTAGTGTCTTTCAGTTTGTGGGGTTTTTGGCATATTTCAGAGGAATCTAAGGATGGATTATTAAGGATATTTCTGAACCTAAAGGTGAAAGCAGATCCCTAGTAGACTAGAATCTCTTAAGATTTATCTCAGCTTTTATGTGGGTTTTATGGGGCTTTAAAAAAATATAATTTCTCCCTCTACTGAACTATTCTTTTCCATCTTTATTTCATCTGTCCTTTACATGTCTGGACAATAACCAAGGGTTTTGGGGCAGGGACTCATGTAGAATTTCATTTAATGGCACCATTTAGCTGGGAAGTGTCTGCTACCTCCTGCCGCAATTAAAACAAGATAGTCATATGAAGAAGGCTAAATTCTATTTAAAATATGGTCTAGAACTATTGTAGCAAGTACGAAGACTTTTACTTATTGGTTATGGAGCGGTAGTTGTAGTCTGTGAACCAATCGTGTTTCAAACACAAGATCTTCCTGGAGCCTGGACTATTCCTAGGATTAGGGTTGGTAGTAACAGCAAGAGCTTCCGGGGCAAGAAAATCCATCAGAGGCACATCATAGCTAACAGTCTCCCCTGGTTTGCTCAGGCATGTGAGAGTATATCTGAGGACTGACCTTATTCTTAAAAAAAAAAAAAAAAGAGAGAAAGTAGAAGAACAGGCTCCTGTTAAAACATCCCAATCATCTTAAGCTGGGACTGCTGCTAAAGAAGATGGTCCTGCTCTTCCCTCTTCCTGCTTTCTTATTTTCTCCTCCTTCCTTATGCTGGTGCAGCAATTTCCATGGCTCTGCAGTGAACCAAAGTGGGGAACTGGCCCTGAATTGGTTACGACTCAAACATATGTTCCCAGAAGTGCTTGTTGAGTTCCCTGGTAGAGCCCAGCATGGGATGGGAGAAGGAGGGAGGGATGGAGGCCAGGTGGCAGAGCGTGTCTGTGCATGGATGGACGACAGGACCCATCCTTGCAGCCAGGGCACTGCTCACCCTGCCTTGAACTGCTCTGCAGACTGGGGTGCCAGAAAAGCCCTAGGGATTTGTTTGGGTCCATTCGAAAGGAGATTAGAGGGAGGTGTTGAAGAGCGCTTGTAAAGCTGTAATGCTCAGTCAAACCCTGTTATACCAGAAAGCCTTTGCAAAATTTGGCTCGCTGTCTGACATTTAGTCATAAAGTAAACAGCTCTAGTAAAGTAAATGACGGCTGTGTTATATGCTTATTGAATTTCACCCCAAGTGAGAGAAGCATCTCTCAGTGTCTTTGGCTTTTTATTTCTACTGTCCCTTTGCTTTAAGAACTTTCCAGGAGGTGAAGCTTTGTGTTTGTGTTTGGGCTTCCCTTTCCCACTACCGGACTCATCTCTCCTCCCTTCAAGCTTTGAAAAATACTATTTGCGTGTTGACTGTCTGGCTGAATTTCAGCCATGAGCAGTGGGGGGAGATTGACCATCACTTTCCCCAACACCCATTTTTTAAATCTGCGATAAAGGGTTGCCAGGTCCCCAGCTGCAGTTCCATGGGCTCAGGAGCTGCCTCCACATGTACAAGCTGAAGAGCTCTCTGTATGGGTTGGTGCAAAGATACTTGACTATGGTAAAAAATCTGTCTTTCACAATAGTCACGATTTGGAGGGTTTTTTTCTAGGAAATTAGTCTAGTAAAATTCTAGGAAATTTTACTAGATTATCTTTGGAAGGGTTTTGTGAGGGGAACTTAATGACATTAATAGATTTCAAAACACTGTAAGATTAACAGTAATGTTATCTAACTAAATAAATTCCAATAAAATCTGTTTTAGATCAAAATGATCTAAACAACCAATCCAAGCCATTGTTCTCTGGAGTTGAAGAAGCTCTTAACTTTAACTAGTCTAGGCTCTTCCTTAGGACATTTTAACCAGCCTTTCTAGGGAAGCTCAGCATGCTCCTCTAGAGAAACAGGTGTTCACTACTACTATCAACACCTCATTATTCACATTGTTTACATATTTAGGATTCTGGGTTTTGATGCCTACAGGGTAATGACTGTATCTGCAAATCAAAGCCATGTATAAATTTTTAAAAGCCACACCTATGCGTGGAGACCAGAACATACAGTTCAAGAAAAAAAGGGAATAAACCATTCTTAAAGGCTTTCAGCATTATTAAATACTTCACCAGGATTTTCTTCATCAGTATTTTAAAAAATATAGTACATACCAAACATTGATCCCAATTCAACTTTTGTTTTTCTTGTTAATGAATATTAATAAGCTCGGAACTTTTAGTAGTTTCTGAAAAAAACAACCACCCGTTTCTCCCTCTCAAAGCTGTGAGCAGGGGATTTTTTTACTGCTAGAGGGTTTACCATCATCATCTACCACAGAAGGAAGTGTTTCTCTGGGGGTTCAGCAGGATGATGCTGTGCACTGCGCAGAGACTTGCATTTTCTTACCATCAGAAAGTGCAGTGTCGTTATTGTTATTTTAATGTTAGTCAAGTAATTATAACCACAGTTAGAAATAGTTATTCAAAGTTAGTCAAAGTTTGATTTGACAGTTAGTCAAAGTTATTCCATCTAGATATCTTTAGACCCTGTGTGACTGACTTAATTTCAATATGTCTTTAATGAAGGAATTTAATTTTGGATACAAAACAATTTATTCAGCTTCCAATGCAATTAAATTCTTTGGGGTAGGGGAAATAGCAAACTCAACAGTCCCTTTAAACATCTGTGCACAGTTTCCAGCGTGTCACAGGTTATAAGGATGCTATGCATGCATTGTGCTTAGACTCAGTAAATTAAATAGTAAATGCAATGTTAGGACTACCGTTTCTCATTAATTCTACGTACTATTGTAAACAGCCTAAATATGTGTCCCTGAGCTGGTAATGGACCTATTCTGTGAGAAATTTGCAGCCTGAAATGTATAAAATCCATCATTTTATTACAGCATCAACCGTGCTCCGGTTGGAGCAGTTACACCCTTTCCTAATGACCTCAAAGGGAGCCAAATAAAATCACTGTTGTTCTACTGATTTTCTCTTACTTAGTCTGTCATAACGCTCTCGCAGCCACAAGGCAGGCAACTGGTGCAGAGAGGGAAGCTGTGCCTGGGCAGCGAGAGCGGTACCTGCAAAGGGCTGTCCTCTGTGAGCGCTCCCATAAAGCCAAAGAGCCTCCTGAGGGAACCGCGGGACTGGGAAGCGCAGCTGTGGAATAAGCATGACCGGAATTCAGCAAACCCCTTGCTAAAGGCTGCTGCAGCTGCTAGTTGGTTCCTAGAGCTAAAACCCCAAAAAAGGTGCCCAGGCCTAGGATCTAAACATATAAACAGCACAACTTGTTTCGGTATCTGCCTTGTAGAAAAAGCAGAGCGCCTATAAACTTCTTACCCCTGCTGGTGCAGGGTTGGAATAGTGACAATTTTAATATTACAGCAGCGCTTCTAGTCTTTACACAGGTGTTTAATAGGCTCAGAGGGTGCTTGCCTGATTTCCCATGTAAATTGTTGTCTCATTTTGCCTGTTCGTGCAAGCGCAGGACGGTACAAGGTGAGCGAAGAGCTGCTTGGGCAGGACGGGTTCTGCATCCAGCTCTGCTCCTTGCCGTTCTACCGGGCAAAAATACGCGGGAAGTTGCTGGGCTTGAGTGGAACTGACTCCTCTTTGCACCGTGAATGCTGTGAGGGCCTGTGTGTTTAAAGAAACTTTGGCTTTGTTTATCTGTATCGGCCAAGGCTTCCAGTTAATAACAGTCCAAAAGAGGCCAGTCTCTCAACAGACCTTAGGTGCCAAGAATAACTGCATAGATAATTACATATATACACAATTTTTCAAAATTATAGTGCATACCAAACATTGGCCCTAACTCAGCTTTTGAGGTTCTTGTTAATACAGTAGAAATCCCAGGACTGTTTGTTTGGGTTTTTTTTTCTTTTTAAAGACAATCATATCTCCTTTCAGATTGAGGAACAGTGAACTTTGCCAGTTGTATCTGCACTCTGAGTGTGATTGACTCACTAACTGTATTAACCAGACAGTCTAGGGGAATCTTGCTGTTTGCTACTGCAGAAAACCCAGAAGTAACCTCTACAGAAATGTTTCCATGAAGGATGGTCTGTGGGTTAGATTTCAATCCTCTGTATATAAAACAGGTTTGTGACTCTTGCTGTATGCTGTCACAAAGTGTAAAATGGCTCAGAAGGGATTTCTAGGTATTTTTCTTTTCATATCTTCTCAGATATGAAGTTATTTTCTCTGCTATCTCTTGGCTCTTTTTCTTTGATCTTCTACTGTTTAAAGTAATAGCACGGATGACAGAATGTAGAATGTGATTCCTCGTGCTAATCAGAAGTAGCTGCCAGTCCAGGTACTCTGGTCCCAAGGGACACACTGCAATACTCTTCTTAATACCTCTTTGCATGAGACCTGAAAACATAATCTTTTGTCGTGGCATGCATATGTGTGCATTTATAAGTGCCTAGCCCTACATATATTTAAAGAGAGGAGGGGACACCCTCTCAGCATGTTTATTGATGCGGCCTCCTTTGAATGTGTCATTCAAGGAGGTTGTTATGGAATGAATATAGGTTTCGCTGGGCATTAACTTCTCCTCTGCACTTACCAAAACCCTCTATTTAGCTCCAAAATAAACTTAGCTCTCAGTTAGGACTGCCCTTGCAGAGCGTGCTCTCTGGTGTATAGGTTCTGCCTCTGTCCTAATTGAAGTCAATAGCTGAGTTCTGTTGGGTGGGGTTAGAGATCTACTTATTAGGGCATCCTAGCAAATGCTGACGTGCTACTACCCAGGAGTTCATAATAGATCGTGAAAGACTCTCTAAGCCTGGTTCGAGTGACTGATCATGGAGATTGGTGCTGCAGAATGGTCAGGGAAGGGAGCAGAAACCTGACGTCCCATTTCCAGACTGCCCCTGTGAAAAGTGGCGTCCGTCCTCAGATGTTTCACAGCTGATGTTAGGCCACTCATTTTTTTAAGTCACAGTGTCACTTACACATCTCTAAAAAGTGAGTCCTGCATACTGAAAATGATGAATCCAGAAAGAAATTGATTATGAATTACAGACTGTTCTGGAAAATATGTTTTAATGTAATGCCACGGTTAACTGCGAGTACAAAAGACTGAAGGCTATTTGGAGGCTTCTTTTAAAATTTGGTGCTTGTTGCCTTTATCTGCTAGTAATGTTCATAATCGCTATTAGGCAATTGCAGGCATTTAATCAGGTGTGCTTTTAACTTGCTTCTATGCTAAACAGACCTGCATTTTAGGTAATAAGATTAATATTTGAAGTACAGGTGCTAACTAGGACTTGCTTGATTTGACCAGTTATTCCATTTCTTTCTTTCTAAAGAAAAGGGAAGCAAGAATGACTCACAAAATGCAATGTCTTTGTCCAGGACACAGCAGGAACAAGCAACGTCATGAAATTGGTGCGATGCCAAGACAGAAATGTTCTCTCCCACCGGCTACTAAAGGGGAAGAGTTTGAGTTTGGTCTCACTGTACTGCTGCTGTCAGAGAGACCAGCAATCACTGTACTCTTGTCTTGAGCAATTTCTGTGTTTTCCTGTATAAGGACTGCAATTTTTCTGAGCCCTCACAAGGAGAGTAAACAGACAAAACACGCAGACATTATTGGCAAATACCCTACTCATTGGGTTTTTGCCCAGGAACCGTGCGTCAGTGACTGTTATACCCTCTTACTGGTGTGTCTCTAGTGCTTTGTCTTTGAAGCTTCTAATCAACACATATTTCCTGACATGAAATCACCCAAGGTCAGTATTACACCCAAGACTGCACTCCAGCCATTGATATCATGACAAAGGAAAACTATGCCCAGCAAGATTGGTTTTGTCTCTAGAGATGAAGCAGCTGCTGCTTCATCATTAGGTGGAATTTGTAGGCCAAGTCATTATTTATATGGATTAAAATATTTTAGAGAAAAGAAGATTTCAAAACAAAGAGAACTTAACAAATCAGATAACTAATTATCTTCCAGTTAAAACACACTCTTGAGTCTAACTTCCTATGGATTCTGTAAGAGGACGTCTTCTGTCTCAGCCTGTATCTCTCTTAGATTTGATAACAGGTTACTCTCATCCCCTAAAGGATCTCAAACAGCCCAGTACTCATGAAGTCCCAAGATTTTTAGGTTTGGCACTTTAGGTAATCCATAATAGTGTTTGGTTTGTTCATTTGATGATTTGTTGGAGGGTGGTGGAGAGAAAATAGCTTAGCTGAAATTATTATTTTTTTTTTTTCACAGAAAACTTTTTAATTCAGAAAGTACTGATTTTTGCACATTTAGCAGCTTCAGTGGGAATATGCTTATATTCAGTAAAGTTCTTTGTAGAATGAAGGCAATTTGTGTTTGATTTGCTATGCAGCTGACAAAGCTGTAAGTATATATACTCATATCTAGCAACCCTCTCCACTCTCAAAGTTCAGGTTCAGTCTTGGCTAAAGTGTAGGAATCCCTGACCTGTGTAGACCCTAAATCCTTGCAAACCATTTATTTGGTTCTCTTTTAAGGAAAAAAGTGGAAATTCACCAGTAATGCAAACTAAAATATTTCTGTTTGAAATAAGATTTTTTTTTCTTTTATATTTTTCAGTCACTAAAGATCAAAAATATATATTAAGAAGAAAAGACTTGGGGATTTTTGACCATGCTAATCAGGACTGTGGAAATGAACTCCTTGGCAGATATAGAAACATGCAGGGACACGGCCAAACTAGTAGGAAGAGATTTGGGGGATTTTTCCTGTGGGAGCCTCACAGCAGCAGCTGCTGCTGAAACAAGTGGGATGGTTTGGAGTCTGCTGGCTGGGGAAGCATTCCTTCCAGGGCAAAAAGTGGATGCTACATGATTCCCTGCAGTTTGAGAAAGCTTGGGTGCTTCCTAAATTAGCTATCCATTGCCTGCCTGTTTGTTAATATTTTGGTTTACTTGTGTGGCTGCAAAATAGCTCAGATGACAAAGATGACAAGCTTTACGTATTTAGCATTTTACCTTATTTTTAATAACTGCACCACAGTGATATGCTGCCACAGTGAGCTACAAGGTAAGAAATAAATGAATCATAGAATGGTTTGGGTTGGAAGGGACCTTAAAGATCATTGAGTTCCAACCTTCCTGCCCTGGGCAGGGACACCTCCCACCAGACCAGGTTGCTCAAAGCCCCATCCAGCCTGGCCTTGAACCCCTCCA
>JAOXNO010000013.1:29034965-29098036 GCA_028565335.1 Limnodromus scolopaceus
CCCCCAGCTCCCTCAGCTGCTCCTCATAAGGCTTGTTCTCCAGCCCCCTCACCAGCTCCGTTACCCTTCTCTGGACCTGCTCCAGCCCCTCAATGTCGTTTTTGTGGGAAGGGGCCCAGAACTGGACACAGTACTCGAGGTGGGGTCTCATCCTTCACCCCTGCTGCAGTGCTTTCTGCCACTGCTCTCTCTGCTGATTTCCTTGCCCATCTGCCCTCGAGCAGCAGCAGCAGGATCACGCTCAGGTCTCTGGTGCTGCCTCTGCCATTCACGCAGGAGCTCAAAATACCCGCAAAGGTCAAATTGTGCGAGCGGCTGAGCTGTAGGTGGATATTTTGCCTTTAGCAGTCCAAGCAAAGAGACAGAGGGAACAACAGTGGGTGAGGCAGGATCTCCAGCCTCTGCAGCTATGTGCTTCCGTAGTCAGGAAACCTGGGAAACAACTACACTGCTGTAAATTTTTAAGCATCTTTATTTCATTCTGGTCTAAATGCAAAAACGAATTTGTAGCTTCTTATCTACAAGACAACACTTCAGGGAAGGAACTGCTCTTTTCAATAACTATAGCCATTGCTTTTAGCAATATAGACTTTATTAATCCTATCTGTAGTAAGAAATAGAACATGCTGGTTGGATCTATGCATTTCCACAAGTGATGTAAATCATAGGGTTTTTTTTTTTTGCAAATAGTTATATTAACATATTATTATTGTGAATGAAACTGTATCAGTTTCAAGTTGTCTTTTCCTCAAATGGTTCTACTTTCAAAAAGCATCTAGTAGATTCAGAAGAGATGTCATCACAGGAATTTCCTTGATGAGGAAGGGTGGTACACCTAGATATTCCAAGACTGTAGCTCCTGAGTCTGGATCAGCTTCACACTAGAACAAGACTTGAATCATCTAATACTGCTCTTTCTGTGCCCTGTTTTTTATGAAGAAAATTCAGATATGGACGGGAGACGTGTTTGTCATGCCCCAGAGATTCCACTACCCCATCGTATAGAATCAGGGAATAAGAACTGCAGGACATGTCTTTGAGAGAAACAAACCATACATACCCATCTTCTTGTTCTTCCTTTCTTCACCAGATTTTGCAGTGCAAAACCTGGCGTATGCTTTAGGTATATTGCCCAAGTACTGCGACATTTCCAGGCAGGAACACAGTGACATCTGCATGTGTTGTCTCTTCATAGCGGAAAAGAACAAGAATTGCAAGCTCTGATTTTTGAACGAATCTTGTCTTAACAGGATAGATTTGATTCTGCAGACTGAACACGAGAGTCCCACACAACACGGCCTGCCAGAGGTTTACTTTAAGCTTGAAGTATGCAGCAGATGAGGCAGAATCAGGCTAGATGATCACTGAAGCACAAAGCAAATCTCACGGTCACTCACAGGCATAAGTCAAAGAAAACAAATACTTTTCCATGAACAAGACAAACAGAAGAGCAGATCTCCTTAGTGCTCCTGCACTGACTTTAAATCTGAAAGAGCCACGGGACACAAGTTTTTTCTCTTTCTGGACAATGTGCCAGGGCAGGGCGGCAAAGAGTGAGGGTCAGGAGTCACGTAACAGGCGCTGTGACAGGAACCCTGTTCACAGAATTACTGAGAAATCGCTCATGTTGAAACCAGAAAGCAGGGCTTCTGTCTCTAGAGTTGGCCAGTTGGTTTTGAAGTCCCAGCTCTGAGAGGAACTCTGTAGGTGTTTGTATTTACAATAGATTGAACAAAATCCCCAGGCTGTGTTACGCCGCACGGTTAATTGATCTAGAAGTTGATTTTGGCCCAGAACCAACTTTTCTGTCTCCCGCTCACTGCTTAACTGACTGCCAGACTTCTCTTCCGAAAACTGTAAGTCCAGCAGAAATAAGGTCAGACTTCACCAGGCTGGCAACCATAGATCCCCTGCACATACAGTTCTTTCTGCTGGGGACCCTGCAGCACTTATATCATCTCCTCACGCTCTCTGTAGCAGTTCATGGAGAAAGAAGTGCTAACTTGTTAATTTATTTTTTTTATCATTAATTTTCAGAGTCCAGCAAAAATGAATAATTAGAAGATAATCAAGTATTTTAGAAAGTTCAAAAGCAGGAACCATAGCAGTCTCTGTGAGATAGAAAAATCATAAAAAAAGATTTTTAACTGAACTTGTTTTTGCTTTCTAGCACTCAGCTCACTTTCCTTTCTTCTGGCTTACTAGCTGTGGGTTCAGTCAATCCTTGTGCAGAGGAAGTGGTGGCACAGCATAAAGCTGCCTCTATTATCGGGGCACCACTGTGCATATATAAAAATCTTTATTAGGTGCAGCCAAAGCATTCTGTTGGGTTGAGCTTGTTTTGGGGGCCTGCAGTTTTGAAAGCGAACTTGTGTCCTAATTTCTAGATGGTTCTGAACCAAGTTTGATGGGCTCAATGGACAAGTTCGCATGTTCATATTTCTTTCTTCAAAATAGGAAATCTACAGGCACGTTCCATATCTTTGTAGACTGCACACTATGTATTAATGAAAGACAAAAGAAAAGGCATAACTTACCACTGAGTTTAGAAACAACCCCCTTCCCCTTTCTTATACACTTCCTTTTTAAAAGTAACATTACTGAAGCCATTTCATTTCAGAGGACAGATAAATCATGAAGTTGAATCAAATATAGATGATGTAAAACTTTGTCAAGGTTACGGACCAGGCCTTCACAGTGCTTCCTTTGTATTTTATTTGAATCGTTGATTGTCTTCCTGTTCCAATGCCATTCTCTTTCCTTCTATTCAGGAGTTTTCTATTACCTTCCAGACTATTGTATGACTACGCAAGTAACACAAAGTCCTTTGTACAGTAGAAATCAGGCACAAAATAAACACACCTTTATCCTGCACTCTCAAAACCTTCCTTCTTTCTGCATGTAAATACAGTGCCTATTAAAAAAAAAAAAAAATCAGAGCTCTATGAGCCTGATGTTGCAGCTTTAGCCAACTGGCAAACTCTGGAAAGCGCTGGGAGCTTTCTTCCATGAAGTCCACTGCCCCTGGGACAAAGCTCTGCTGCTGGTAACAATTGCCCAGTAATGTGAGTTTCCTATATTGACAGTCACGGTACTGACTTTAGCCTCCGTAGAAAAAGGAAATGATATACAGACACATGAAGTGGGGAGTCTGGGCCTCTTAATGACACCAAGCTTTGGAATTTTATTCTTTGCATGTGTTTACTCAGCCCTTTCCTATTCTTGTATCCTGCATAATAAAATCATTTATTCAAGTGCTGTTTTCTGCCTTTCGGTTCTGCACGGCTGTGCAAGGGAGGAAAAAGGAGGAAAGAGCTTTTTTCCTTTGTGCAGGTTGCGGTCCTTCCAGTCTCTCCTGCCTGGTGTCAGCAGAGGCGCTTCACGGGGAAAGGCAGGGCTCCCAGCGCCTGCCAGCAGCCACGGAGCCTGGGAAGAAGGAGCTGTGATTTTCGCTGCTCATTCTGACTCCTCTCACCTGGGTTAGCGAGGAACAGTATGATTCTACCACACAGAACTACTTAAAAAAACAGTCTGGCCTCAAACACATGCAGGTTGTTTTGTTTTGGTTTTTTTTCCTTGTCTTTTCTCTTGGAACAGGTATAATTTTTCTCTCTCTCCCCTCCACATGAATTTCCCACAGATTTATGAACAACTTGTCCACGCCTGACATAATTTAACACACTAATGAGCCAGCAAGGAATTAGACTGTGTTTTTATATAACTTGTCTCATGTTCTGTACTCACTAAAATTATTGGAGCACCGAGCGCGGTTGCCTTAAGGATTCCTGAGGGTGTCTTTCTCACTGATTACATTATTTGGGTTCAGGGGTTTTCCCACTGCAGCTGCCAGAATTGTCTTGTGATCCTGGTCAAGGGAGATGATTCTGCACCTCTGCTCCAGTCTGGTGAGACCCCACCTGGAGTACTGGGTCCAGCTCTGGAGCCCCCAACATATGAAGGACCTGTTGGAGTAGGTCCAGAGGAGGCCCATGAAGATGCTCAGAGGGCTGGAACACCTCTCCTATAAGGACAGGCTGAGAGAGTTGGGGTTATTCAGCCTGGAGAAGGCTCCAGGGAGACCTTATAACCCCTTCCAATACCTAAAGGGGGCTACAGGAGAGATGGAGAGGGAATTTTTATGAGGGAATGCAGCAATAGGATGAGGGGTATTGGTTTTAAACTGAAAGAGGGTACACTTAGGTTAGATATTAGGAAGAAATTCTTTACTGGTGAGACCTGAAACAGGTTGCCCAGAGAAGTTGTGGCTGCCCCATCCCTGGAGGTGTTCAAGGCCAGGTTGGATGGGGCTTTGAGCAACCTGGTCTAGTGAGAGTTATCCCCACCCATGGCAGGGGGTTTGGAACTAAGTGATCTTTAAGGTCCCTTCCAACCCAAACCGTTCTTTGATTCTGTAAGTCAACTGTGTCTCTTTTAGACAACCTCTGCCATGTCAATGACCTTCTGATCTTTTCTTTCTGCTATTTGGAGCTAAGGAGAGACATTATCAATTAGTTACTCTAACCCTGCTCTCCGGCCTCTGAAGGGGAAAGCAGATTTTTATTATAGGATAATGATTAAGTGTTGGCTTGGCAAAAGTCTTTTGTCTCTCTCGCGTTCACTTGTGATTTCAGTCTTGTAAACAGCATTTGCTTCTCAGATGCTTTGTTGGGAGTTATAAAATGTTGTGACTGAAGTAACCAGAAACAAGTGGTGTTTAGTGTGTTTGCTTTGCATATGTTCTTAAAGATTTGCGTATGTTCTAAAGATACCGGCGTTGCTTTGTTAAGAAGAAGCTTCCTTTGGGTGAAATGCCAGGGTTTCAATGTATAAGAGTTTAGTGGAGGCACTGTTGTAGATTAGAGTGGTGGAAAATTGCAAACTGATGACATGGGTGGCAGGGGTCTGTTTTAAAGAAAAATATATTCCTCTAAGAGCAAAGTAAAATAGAAATGGTTTATTTTAAAAAGGAACTGAAAAGAGTTACCAAAGCAGATTTTGTAATGTGTTTGGAGGGGTTCTAACCTGAGGTAAAACCTTGAAGGTGGAAGTAAGTCCTGTGGAAAGGAGTTCTAATGGGCTGAGTACGTGATTAGAGCCACGTTTTGGTTTTGCTTTGATCCTCAATGCAGGAGAAAATCTGTGTGTCATGTATTCCTAGTACCCATCCAATACAATCCAGAAAAAATAGCATTTTTCTGGGATGTAAAATCACCTCGTAATTAACCTTTGCACCAGCATACACATTCCTTTTGCTTGTTCAACTGTAAATTAATGTAGCTCAGGCTGGGATTTTCAAAGGAGCTTTGGTGAATTAGTTATCCAAATCCCATAAAAATTAGTTCTGGACAGTATTTAGTTATTGCACATTTAGTTGTTTGAACTTGCTGTTAAGTAAAATGCAATTTTGCAATTGTATTTTAGTTACAGTTTATGCTGACTATTTAAAATTATTTGGACAATTAATTAGGGCAGCTACAACCTCTAATTGTTTTCTAAAGTTCCCCTCCTGTCTGTTGTTTTTCATTAAGATATCTGTCAGCTTTGGTTAACTGTATTTTTTTTCTATATTTCTAAAATTAAAAATAGTATCATATCCAGAACACTCCACATGGACAACAGTAAAGGAAAAATATATGTTAGAATTTTTCATCAATAAAATAATCCAAGTAAGAAATAATATTAAGGATAATAACTAATTCACAGGGGAAAAAGGCTAGTTCTTCTATAATGCCTTTTAACAAATGAGGTTCCAAAAAGTCTGTTTGTCACTGACAGACAATGTAGAGTTTAGGATGTTTTTCGAGGGTGTATGGATTTGGTTGGAGTCCCATTAGAAGAAAACGAAGATGGAGAGGATGGGATCAGTTCAGTGGAGATATCAGGAGACATGCTTGGTTAGAGGCTCGGTTAGTGCCTGTCAGAAGGGAGTAGGGAATTTTATGAAATAACGTTATGTCGGCCATAAAATGATGAATCATAAAAAAAAGGTTTTCCAGTGCCTAGGAGCTGTGCAAGTGAGGCTTAGAAAAGGAGCACGAGGTAGTCATGATAACTGTGATTTAAGATTTAAAGTTTGAAATTATACTTGAGTTTTGGCAGAGAGTTCAGCAGGAAATATCTGTTCTTCCATAGCAGGGCCAATACCATCTCTCTGTTGAGATATAGCAGAGGTTTGGGACCTTTCAAGACAGCTTCACAACCAGAGACAATAAAAGTGTGCAACTATAATACATGTTAAGAATCACATATTCAACATACCCACCTGCATGAGGTTTGTAACAAAGGAGTTCAAGCACATGCAGACAGTCTTTTTTTACCCCCCCCCATTTTTTTTTTGGTGCATTTATGTGTTTAGTTTCCAGACAGCAGCTCCAGCTACTGTCTCTGAATCAGAGACTAAGGCAAAAAATCAAAGTCTGGTTGTCGGGGTTTGTTTTGGTTTGGTTTGCATTTTTTTGTTGTTTTTTTCCTTTTAACAGTTCTCTTTCCATGGACTCTTTCAATAGAAGCACCTAACAACAAAATATATATTCCCAAGATTCAACCCTTTCGTGTTAAAAATACGATAGAAAATGTTCTTGCAACACTGACATCAGCTCCAGAGTTCTCTTTGGAACTGTCTAAACTGAGAGATCAAAAACTTGGGTATAAATCATATATGTCCAGCTCCTAAATCCTGAAGTCTGGATTTCACAATTGGGTTTGAAACATTCTGGAGAGATGGATTTGCTTAAAATTAAGTGCCTGGAATTTTGTTTTGACTAAACATATCTATACAGACAGAAATTCCAGATCTTTGAAATTTTGCCAGGCACACTTTAAAGCCAGGAAAATGGTGGTTTATTGTGCGTAACATTTAGTATTATTGTTATTTATTATTTGCTTAAAACTGATAGTATGTTCGTGCTGTGCAAGACAGATATCATGCTATCTAGCTTGAAGAGTTCATAACATAGAGACCAATATGAACAACTCAAGGGATTTCTGGGCTTTAAACTAAGGAACAAAATTAAACTAATGTTATCCATGGCACAAGAATTTACTTAAATTCACACATGCAGAGAGATAACGTCCATGTTCTAGCTGCATTTAGTTACAAATATAAGGTTGGAGAAATTAATGGATGAATAGTACTTGGCTTTTAATAAAAGTCTCTGTTCTGGACAACCCTCTCATTCCTTCCTCGACTCCCCCCCCCAACACAAAGGTGGGAACGGTTACTACAGCTCATCCCCTGTTAAAGTCACATACCTTCCTGCTGAGGGGGAAAAGAAGTGCTGCAGAAACTACTAACAATATTCTTAATTTATTACAAAGGTTTTAAATAGTGCCAGGGTAGAAAGGGTAGCGTGGAAGGAAAAGAGTGTCTAAAAAAACCTCCAGCTGTCTGAGGAGACAATTTTACATGGTAGAAGCACAATGAAATGAGGAAAATGTATTTAAACCGTGTGTGTTATGAAATGTTACATCCTATAGAGGCTTCAGATTTCAAACAACATACATCCCTATAATCATATCACCATCTATATTCAAATCGTGTTTACTGTCGTTTTATGTCTCTAGCGCAGCGGCAGGGAATAGAACCAGGCTTTGCAGAAATTACAGATCCCAGTACTTCTGTGATGGATATTTTCTTTCCTACTGTATTGCTGCCAAATGAAAAGGGAATGGAATTTTTATTCGAAAACTGGAACCACCTGATCAGATGAGAATCAAATGGATAAACATCAAAAAAACCCTTCACTATCAGATCTGAAAAGTATGCACAAAGACCAAATCCCTTTCCTTTTTTCTCCTTGGGCTTACTGGGTAACTTCAGTGTGCTCTGCTTGAAAATCTGTGCAGAATCACCACACAGGATAAAAAAGCAGTGTAAAAGAATGCTGTGATCACCAATATCTATGGCTGCTCATAGAAAGGGTTCTTCCACTGTGTGAATAGCAAAGGCCACAGGCTTTATTCCAAGCTTATACTTCTTCCCATCCTGTAAGAATACATGGAGGGGCCCTTCCAGTGTGTGTCAGAGAATTACCTGTGTTTTTATCTGTTAGTTGTGCCCGTCACAACTAATTTTGCTCTGAGTTTTACCGGTTTCTTAAAGTAATTGATAAACTAAGACCAAAGTAGAATTGTCTAGTCTTAAAAAGGAGGGACTACCTTTGACATGATAATTCTGTGACATTTTCCTGTCCTTAAATATTGTTAGATACAGAATTTCAAGCAGAGTATTTTGCCACCAGCATAGAATTATTTCAGAGAGACATGAGAAAAATCTTCCCTCTCCATCTCATTCTTTCTCTTTCCCCCTCCCCCTCTTTTCTTTTCTCCTTCCCTTTCCCCTTCCCTTTCCTTTCTGAAGGGCTTTAATTTTTCTTTTCTTTTTTCTTGATTCATGAATGTCAGTCTCTTCATGCTTCTCCTCAATAATAGAAAAGTATTACAATCCATGATAATAAGCATTAACTAGTCCGTGTTAAAACACCTGTTAATAACTGATTTGGCCATAGTCAGTAACTGAAGAGGTCTGATCCTGTTTATGCTGTTTGTCTCCATCCATTTACCTTGCTTTTAACTGTGGGAAAGCCAGTGTACAGGCTGGGAAGCAGGACTCTTGGGTTGTTTCCAGACCTGCAGTGCTTTTTCTGGGTAACGCTGTGGGAAGGTGTGTGCAGGTACCGAATGCTTGTAATTCCAATTCCTTGGGACCAGTGGGTACAAAGCCTCTGCCAATGCCCGGGCTCGATATTTGGTGAACCTCAGTTTCCTCAGCTATATAATTTAGACCACAATGTGTGCGCGCCTCACAGAATGAGTAATTTAATGTTTGCCAAACATGCAGAGAGCCTCTGGTAAAAAACGTACTAGGAATGTGCAAACAAACCACTGTTCGTGTTGGTGTGCATTCTTCCTGGATTCCAGCTTCCTAACCCAGCAAGATCAAGCATAACAGAAAGTTGCAGCAGTTTTCAAAGTGCAGAGACTCCAAGGAAAAACATAAAAAGAGGCACTGGAAATATTACATCCGCATGGCAGCTGAATGAAGAAAGCTTTGCTAATGGAGCACTTTGTGACCCTCTTTTTTCTCTTCTGCAAGCTATTCTTTGGAAGCAGCAGCCTTACTGCACAAAAACAAATCTGTAGCTTTCCATAGCTGAAGGATGCCAGAAGCTGAAGAGAAAAAAAAACAAAAACAAACCAAAACCAACAACAAAACAACCAAGAGAAAGCCACATAACGTCAGAAAAAAAAGAAAAAAATAAAGCACCCCAAGCTTCATAGCTAATGGAAAGAGTGCTCGAGATGGCAAAGTGCTTAGCTGCGAGCCCAGGGGGATTGTAGGATAGAGACCCACCATGTTTGAGTTATAACATGTGGATCTTAGCTAATATATTGTTAACATAGTGCTCAGGGCCAAATTCACTCTCAGTAGTACAATTTGAGCCGAGCGGTGCCCTGAGGACACAGAGGTGGAAGGGGCAATAGCCCAGCACGTTTCTGAAGCGTTATGAAAAAAAAGGGGAGCGCTGCTCACGTTAGGAACTGCTCTCAGGAGAAGATTACACAAATATAAAAGATGAGATGTAGAGCTCTCCTAGAGCAAGTAATTAGAAACTGCAAATCATATCTGGTTCTTTGGGGTGTCTTTGTACTGCAGATTGAAATGCTTTTATAATGCAAGTAGTACAAGAAATTCAGAAGCCTTTTTCCTCTTCTTTCTGCTCTCATAAGGTCTGAGCTGGGACTCAATGAAATGAATGCACAGACTACCGCTGGATTTAATGAGTTTTGGATTAAAATCCTAGTGCCAAGAAGAACTACACTGAAGAAATCTTGTAAGAGCAGTGTACTTCAGCAGAAAAATAGGCTGTGGAAAAAAATCTGTTAAAGTAACATTGAAAACTGTTTCTGGTAAACATCCAAGTGCTGCTCTTGTGGCCATCCATTCTCACAATAAATTCTTCATCCCTTGTAGATTGTGCAGATTTGTTAATTAGATACTGTTTGTTTTAACTCTCTTTGTAATTTTATTTTAAAACAGAAAAAAAGTAATCTGGAACGTTCAGTAAAACTCAGGCAGTCTCTACAATGGCTGATATCTTAGATTCAACAGAAAAAATAGATAATTTTTTTGTTTCAACTGTTAGAATTCAGATAAACATTTTATTTACTCTTTAATGATTGCCTAAAGTGCTGGATAAATGATCTGCTTCCTTCCACCTGTCTCCTACTCATGATATATGAATGAAAAAATATCTTTTTTCCTTATCTGTTGTAAAAAACATTCTTATCATCTATAAGAACCTGAAGAACAAGAAGGAAGAGAGAAAAGGCCATAGAGAGCATAGGAAAATGAGTTAACGGTGCCACGTTTGTGATAACTTCACAGCACAGTGAACAATAACACCACCTGCTCTTTTTTTGCCAGGGAAACACAACTCTCAACTAGTTCTTCCACTGGATGGAGTTTGGCCTCATGAAAAAAGATGATCAGTTCTGCCTTACATTCCTGCGTGGCAACATCCCTTCCTTCAAACCAGAAGGGGTTCTTGAAGAAACAGTAAGGGTGGTCCAGGGTCATCACCTGATGAGCCATACCTGCCTTGAGAGACCTAGGAAAATGAATATTACTAATTATTTTTTTTTCGCAAGACATCTTTAAATGATGACTTGGGGAGGGTTAGCACAGGATCAAGTTTCTGGAAGTAGATAATTCTTGATGTTTTAATCTAGCAATAAATAAATACTGCTTTGCAGCATGATCTAGTTTAAAGCTAGTTAGACAAATACAGGAAAGGACTCATATTTTTAAAATTTAGGTAAGAAATTGTTAGGATGGTGACATGGATTTTCCATTATTGCACACTTTACATCAAGGTTGGGCATTTTTCTAAAGGATACAATCAACTTCAAACTGAACTTGATGCTGCATTGAGGCTCTATGTGCTTATCTTAAGGAAGAGCTCAGACGTGAGAGTTGTAGTAACACTTTTTGGTCCTAAAATACATGAAACAATAAAACAAACAAAAAACCATTACTCTCTCTATTTGTTTCAGTGGAGTTATACTGAAAGATATCATGGCCATCATCAGTTCAATCCAATTAAAGACATGGTTGTTTGTGGTACGTAAATGTTTAAGAAACATTTACCTCTGATTTACTGCTCTAACTCAGGAAAATGTATTTATATCAATCTCATTAAGAACTTCCTCATTGTCATTATTAACTTTTGTCATTATTGAAATAAAGTTATAATCAGAAACAATGTGTTCCAGAAATGGAATTTACCCTTTCACCTGCAGTATTACTCTGGGCTTTTACATATAAGTTTTATTTGTTCTAAACAAAAACCAGACTTTCTGGCAATATTTTATGACAAAATTCCCAGCAGTTCACCTCTTGGAAAATAAATCTTCTTGTTATATTTCTGTATAAAAGGCATAATTTCCTTTCCCATTTGCCTGTTAACCTGGAACAGAACTGCAGTACAGTACGTACATTATTACAGTACATACTAATATTCAGAGGATGCTCATCCAGATTTCTGGCAAGGATTTCAATGATGAGAGGGAATTCTCATAAGAGATCCCATTAGAACCATCATGGGAATAAAAGAAGGAAAAAGTCATACAACCATTTCTTTTTTTTATATTTTATTTTAAACTTGATACTGGAAAAACTCAGACAATTTCAGTTTCCTAGGAAACCTATCTATTGAGATGGTTTGTTATTGCTGTTTTGTTGTCGTTCATGCCACTATAAAGTGAGCCAAAATGCTACCAGCCTTGTGTAAGCATGAGCATAATCTTAATAGGAGTTTTGCAGAAGTGCACAGCAACGAATAAACCAGTTTTAGGGGAAAAAGTTGTTACGGTGATGCTTATGCAGAGTCACTGGAAACACAGACAATAAAGCTTGAGCATTCTGTTTTTTGAGGCCTGGGTTGAATCCTTGCAGGGCCTTAGTCTCAGCCTGGCAAGAATTAACTCTTAGGTTTCCTGCCTCTTAGTTCGAATCCTCAGTTGTAAATTAGTCATCAAGCTTATATTCATGAAGTTAATGGGAAAACACAGATAACAGCAGGTATTAAGTCAGCTATGGGTAAGGTAGGTTACTTAATCTAATTCTGACCAGATGCCCAAGGTGATCCCAGCTTTAAAGTAAATTCCATGATAATATACTCCTAGAAGACTTATAAAAAATATTAGATATCTTAACTCAAAAAGCCAATTTTAACTCAAAGAGAACTAGCAACAGAACCTTTTAAAGTTGAAAACTCAAAGTAGCTCAGGGGAATAACAGAGATAAAGGTCTTATAAACAGCTTATACCCACAGTAGAGGGGTAAAAATTAGGGGAAAAATGTAAAGCAAATAAACAAGCAAATCCTGTTATACCTGTCCCTGAAGTTCACAGCTTGGTTAGTCATCAAATCTTTCTCATGAAAGAAATGAAAAAAGAAAGTTGAGATGTGGTGCCTTTCTCTTCTAAAACATAACAGTTATGGTTCAGTCATTTGCTTCAGATTTGGAAGACCTGTGTCCTTTCTGTTCTACCAAACTAGGAAAAGTGGTTTCTCATCTTTCACATAACTCTTTTATCCTTTTAGTGAAAGGTTCCTTGGTACCTCTGGATGGGTGAGTTTATGCAGCTACACTGACACGGTCGTAGCAAGTGACGTGGGAAGGCAGAGTGTATTTTCAGTGCTTTTGGGACAGGATGCTTTCCACCAAATCAGGTGATTTGTTTCCTTATAGACTATGTGCAGTGTGGAAAACTATAGGAGTTAAGCATTGAGGCTTTCTCACTCTTCTGTAATCTACTGCTGTTCATTCTAATTTTGCCAAATCGAAACTTTTTCCTTGCTTTTGGCTTTTCACAGTGCTGATTGAAAGATTTTTTCAGTGAGAATCACTAATCCCAACAAGGTTGGCCGTAGTCCTAATGTAATGCTTTTGCTGAAGTCACTCAGCAGGCAAATCCCTTTAACAGATATTAAATGTCAGCCTAGGAGACAAGTAGCCCCTGCAGAAATCAATATCCACGAGCACAGCAGCCATTTAGTGGTTATTCATTAAAACAGCAGGCTGCTTCTCCCACAGAATTAAAGACAAAATCCTTATAAGTTGATCACTCTATATTCCTTGCCTTGGCATTTTAAAAACATTAAAGCAGCTTTATTAAGAATCTAGTTTTTTTGACAAAAATTGTTTTTACAGATTGGATGGTTATAAAAGTTCATGATAAGGGTATCCCTGTGTAACATGATGAAAGTGTGTAAATCCATCAAAAGGCTTAGCATTCCCACATACTAATAAGCTGTGTTTGGATTGAAAGCAAGTGGAAAATGACCATAAAATTCTATCCCATTTACTAAAATAACACCAGCCAACCTCCCAGTGACTTGAAGAAAATACAACTGATGTGTTCTGAAGGTTCTGATTTTATGCGTGTATTATTTCAGTGGAATAAGTGTTATTTCAGTGTACATTCTGATTGGATGTTTGATATGGAAGAATGAAATATTATTATTAACAATAATATGTAGAAGGTGAAAAGATAACAGTTCCTGTTTTCATTGCTCAGCTCACCCCAGGAAGCTGGAACTGTGAGAGATTAAAAAGAAAGTCAGTGATATTTGTAGATGAACTAACAGGGAAAGTCACACCAGTGTTTGCTTTACCTGTCACAAAATGGTTCCAATTTTCCTAATTTACATGGGAAATAATTTCATTTAGGGCGTTGATAAGGGTTTGAGTGTAGGTGACAGCTCTCTTAAAGAAACATATAGTTAGGCCTTTATCCAAAAACTAACAAAGGAAAAGCAGCAGAGATATTATGGGGAAAAAATGTTTTGCAATTACAGGTTTCTTAATTGGGATTATGAACTCAGAAAGACCTTCTTTTAATTTCATGAGTTGGACTGAGCAGAAAGGGTTTTGTTTTCCATCCTCAGGAGTACCTTGGTTTAACTAAATCAAATGAAGAAGAATCCAGAACTTCTTCAGTTAGTATCCCTGTATCTATGGTATATCTTTTCGTAGTGTGGACTTCTAGACTAATAACTAATTACTAATTTCTACTTTTTAACAATAAAATCTCAAGTGGATTTAGGAATTTCCGTTACAATGAAAAAAACCCCAAGCAAACAAGCTTGTTTTATGAAAGAAGGTGGTTGAAATTCTGCGAGGCACTTTGCAGGCTTCAATAGCCCTGAAAGTTTTTCACCAGCTGCTGGTATGTGATGGCTTTCTGGTTGTAATGGGAGGGGCACGAAAAAAGGCAGAGTGACTATTTCAACTTCTTTGTATGAGGCCTGCAGGGCACAGTATGACTTTCTCTCTTAAGCCTTATTTCTTTGGAAATATAATTATTATTTCTTGAACAGAACAAAGGTAAGTCAAGCATAAGTTGGGAAAATAACCTGTTTTAAGCATCCAGCAAAGCTACTATTTAGAAATACGCAGGTAGGAAAAGGAAATATCAACAGACAAAGATATTCCTTGTTTTCTATGGCCTGATTTTGGGAATCTCTAATTAACAGAGGGTTAGAGACTGAGGTGGCCTCCCTTGCACCTGGGCTGTGGATGATGATGTGGAAGAGGGATTACAGCCGTAGTTTTCTTTGATCTTTTGTCACCACAGTCCTTTAATTACGAGAACAACTCTAACAACTGTAGCGTTGTTTTAACGTTTGGTGGTTAAAGCGTAACAAATCCTGTATCTCTGTTGTGTAGGGGTCTTGAATAAACCCATTGACCTATGGTGTCTCAATAAAAGTAGCATGATTTTTCTGACAATCTTTCTAATCTAAGTAGCAGTCATGGATGTTAAACAGTATCAAAATTTAAGCCAATTTTCTGTAAAAGCCTGAATATGGATATATATGATATTACATTGGTCTGAAAAAAATTGCCTTAATGAGCAATATCTACCTTTTACCCTTTAGATGTAAGAAATGTTTCTCACTACTAATGTTACATGCAAAGTTTATGAGAAGCACTTAGGTATAGGAAGACTGAAACGAAGCTAACAGGAGAAGCCTACATCAAATTACGAATTTGGGACAAAGTCAATTAAATATTTGCGTTCATGAATGTGTATCATTTACTTAAATGGTAACTTTAGTTCCTTTATGTTCAGGTTTCTTTGCTGGATGAAATTTTAAACAATTTTTTTTTTAAAGTTATAGGAAAGTAGTTTGACCCATCTCCATCTCCTCTTCACACATCTTAGTTTAATTTTAAAGAAAAATGACTGTGGTTTAACTAAAGCGAATCTAGTGAAATAATTATGATTGAATACCTCAAATGATGCTTAGAAAAGCAATTAGAAGTCATAGAATGAATACATGGTATTCAATAGCTGACCTGTCTGGGCAGTTTGTAGTCTGAGACTAGAAAAGGGTGATAAGGAGTAATACCTACCTGCCTGTAATACTGGCCTCATTAGCACTGATCAATATCGCTTTTCCCAAATTGTGAGTATGAGAGAATAAAAGAACATCCCCACAACAGTCAGTCAGAGAAATGATGCACAGTTGTTGGAAGTATTTAAAGAGATATTTAAAAATAATTCTTCCCTTCCTGAGTCAATTCAGCATGAGAATTCACTAATAATTCAATAAGACTGATTCTGTCTAATAATGGTACATAAGGACAGACTTATAACTGGCTACCAGAGAAGAATTTAAAAAAACACCCAAAACCCAAACCAAACCCTCTCAAAAAATCCCACCAAAGTATGAGGAACATGGGCCCATATTTCACCTTGAAGAACTAGTTTCATTAAGAGCAAGTTGTATTCTGCCTACATATATCAAGTTTAGTGTCAAAAGCCATTAGATATTAAGCTCTCACCTTTTTTTGACCAGTGGAAATGTTCCCAATACTGCTACAGTAGTCTGAAAACTTTATCATAGTATGGACATTATTATTGTAAAGTAAGTAAGGTAAAGTAAGTGTGATACATTTATACATAGACATTTCTAGAGGAGACAGTCTCATATTTGTTATTCCTACAGGAAAAAATCATCATGTTTTTCCCCTATTATTTAACATCTGATTTGCCATTGTTAAATCTAGCTGAATTTGTCAAAGCACAGATCATCTAAGGGTGGGCTATTTTCCTCCCAAGTCAAAGGTAATCCAGCGACAGGACAACGTGTTGTGGCAGAAGATTAAAAGGTTGTCCAGTTTTGAGAGGATTGTAGTTACTGTTCAGAGCACCAAGCCCACCTACTAGCAATGTGAAATGAGAAAGATTCACAAAAAAGCAGAAATAAAATGGTACAAAAGCAATCTTCATTCTTCTCTCAGCAGTGCCTAAAACCACCTCCCAGGACAGTCCAGATTCAAGAAGAAAAAGTGAAACATTTTATTCACTCATGGGGCCAAACTTGTTTAATGCCTGCCAAGCCTTCCCCAAGAAAGGAATTACCAACAGCCATTGGAATTACAGTGGTAAGACATACAATGTTCTTGTTGCTTGAATGCTTTGTTATTGTTAAGGAGGTAGGAATCATAGAATCATAGAATGGTTAGAGTTGGAAAGGACCTTAAAGATCATCCAGTTCCAACACCCTGCCCTGGGCAGGGACACCTCCCACCAGACCAGGTTGCTCAAAGCCCCATCCAGCCTGGCCTTGAACCCCTCCAGGGATGGGGCAGCCACAGCTTCTCTTGGCAACCTGTTCCAGTGTCTCACCACCCTCATGGGAAAGAATTTATTTCTAGAAGCTAACCTAAATATTTCCTCTTTCAGTTTAAAACCATTATCCCACGTCGTATCACTCCACTCCCTGACAAAGAGCCCCTCCCCATCTCTCCTGTAGCCCCCCTTTAGGTACTGAAAGGCTGATATAATGAGTGTTGCAAAATAAATAATCAAAATTATAATAAAAAAATCAAAATGAGCACTTCACAGGATGTAACAAGAGAAAGATTAGCAGAGGAAGTCAAAGCAGTAATGGCATGCCAGGAGAAATGCATCAGCAAGACCCCAGAACTGACGCTGACATACAAACCCAAAAAGGTGGTGGTGGTGGTACACACACCTTGCTGTCTTTCTCCATCCCCATGGAGATGGGGATGTCTATCTCTATCCCCAGTACTCATTGAAGTAAATAAATTGTTCACAGTTATGGAAGCAGAAGACATAAAATTCTTCACCCCGTTGGTTAAGACAAGTGGTGGGAACGTTATGTCATTTTACTTTTAGACAGTCCTATGAACAAAGCCTCAGTACCCTAAATCTGGTTATGTTACGACAGCTGACCATACCATGGGTGAATTATTTAGGTGCAGACTGGACAAAATGTGGTGTATGTTTTAATATTACTGTTTTTCTTGATAAAACATGTGTACATTGAAAAAACAATGCCTTTGCTGGTGTGCTAATTGTTCATCATCATGTATTTCCTCTTGGACTGCACACATCGTCTGCATAGGGTATTCCAGTGACTGGGGACAGTAAAACAATAATCTGGCTTTTGAAACAAATGCATTGCAATGTTTATGCATGTGTGTGTGTATATATATACATATGTATATATATCTATATATGTACATGCATTTGTGGGTTTTTTTTTAACAATGTTTTAGAACATTGCATGTCCCTACATAAAAACAGCAACTTCACATTTTCTGTTGCTGGGAGGTGAACATTCAACTAGGTAGCTTTTATTTTTATTTTTTTTTCCCAATTGCCTCTCCAATTCACTGGGAGAGATTTTGACAAGAAGAATTAGGACCAATTTCAGTCTTAACCGATTCACATCACTTCTGGATTTGGTCCCCAGTGTATAAAAATAGAAAATACAATAGGATTAGATTGCTGCATTTCCCTGTTTATTAGCCATTATTTCTCATTGTATTGTTTGTTTCGTTTGTTTTGCTTTTTGCTTCCTGACAAGGCCATTGAAGACTGCCTACGGAGAAACCACTTACTCAAATTGCTCCTTGTGGAGGGAAGGCAGAGTTTTAGAAATGAAGCTTAGAGAGCTAAGCAGCAGACTTTGCCTTCTTTTCTGCATGGAGAACCTTAATTGACTTTGTTGCCAGTTCTGTAATCAGCTGGGGATGAATTCTGTACCCCTGTGCAAATTTCTGGTTGTGAGCAAATAGAAGAGGATGGTTTTAAATCAGGATTTTTTTGAGCACAAAATAGGTTTATCCTAATACTCGATATAAATGATATCCCTTGTTCTGTCAGAAGAATTGAGTGAGCAGTGGAAAATGCAGGGAGGCGGCAGAGGAAGCAGCTGGTGTGGCTGAGAGAACAACACAGGAGAACGCTGGTAAGGCCATCCCCACCTTGCTGCTAACGTGCTTGACCAAGCACCGAGCCTAAAGCTGGAATCCTGCAAAACAACAGGCAAACAAGCTTACTCTTATCCTGTTGAAAGACCACTATTTTCTCCTATCGATGTGCCATAAAAGCCTAAAACTAAGGTGTCTTGAGTGTCTGAACAAGTTAGGAAAGGTTTCCTGAGCTGCTCCCCTGAGTCCGCAAACAGCGTTTTAGGTTCCCAAGTGCTTGGTTAAGTGTCTGCCCTTTGAGCTCTGATGAAATTAGAGCAAGAGGTTGCAGAAAGCTTTGCTTTAGGGTTGCTCGCTTGTCAGCAAAGAGGAGTCAGCAACTCAAAGGCAAAAACGTTCACCAATAATTGAAAGAGGATTATGACAAACTGCCATGTTTTAAGTGCCAGGAAAAGGCTCTGTGTGTGATCTTTTAATTATCCTTGTTATGAAATCAAGTAGCAATCAGTGGAAGCACGCTTACTGTTCCTCTGTACTGTCAAATCCAGCTTCAGAAACTTGTCATCCCTATTCCCTTTTTTCCAGAAATAGTAGTATTAGACTATCCGTGGATCCAAATTCCTGGCCTTGAAACACCATGAGTGTTAATTTTATATCTGGAAAAACAGATAGCTGACTCCTGAAAATTGAGGCATATTTGGCCCAGATAAACATTAGAAAATAGAAATCCTCGTCTCCCTATGTTAGAGAGCATATTCTGTTAGCTTAATATCCAACATTTTACCAGAGAATGCAGTTGTATAACTGAAACCAGATATCTTACTTCACTCTTGATCACATTTTTCTATATAGAACATCTGGTTTAATTATGGGACATGAATAATTTTGCTCAGTGTCTCTGACAACCTGAATTCTGTACATTGGCAGTTTTCTCAAAAAATCCGATTTCTGTCATCTATGCCTTGCTTACATGTTCTCTGGTTCTTCTAGCTGGTGCCAGAAGGGCTACTGCCTCTGAGTTGCTCCTCCTTTCCTTGTTGTCAGGTATAGTTTGAGTGAACCCTAAAAGAATTCGGGACATCTAGGTAACTGTGTAGTCATAATTGCATGATGGGGTCTATTTTCTTAATAACGTCACCCTACATTCATCAAACAGTTACAGGAAAACTAAAATACAGGCTTTATTATTTATGGCTCAAGTAAAGATTCTCTCTCCATTACATTCTGTAAATGTGTTTTCGTGTCAACAGTCGTGCTAAATTGTTATTTCTCCTGAGACAGTGGTTCATTAGGGGAAGGACAATATTTTATGTGGTATCAAAGGTGAGAAGAGGAATGACTGCTCTTCTGTGATGGAGCTTGTGTGGTGGAGGAGCCTGTGCATTGGCTGTCACCGATGAACAGTGCTCTTAACAATCAAAAACACAGGATTTTTTCAAGCTCTTCAGGATATTATTTGGATTTCTAGTCATTGCTATACCAAATCAGATGAGTTGTCTCTATAGTTTAGAATAGTGTCTTGAACAGTTGCCAGCAAGGAAGAGACAAGCAAACAGGCAATAGCAGAGTAATATTACCAGAGACAGGGATTCTCATTAACCTCCACTAGAGATTGTTTTGTGCCCTGCAGCATGTGAGTCGTTCTGCCTGTAACAGATCACCCCCTGATGGAAGTCAGCGGCTTTATGCCATTTTGTTTCAGATGAAAATCTGATATTTGGCAGAAGGGATATAGAGTCTCTTTGTTTTCAGTCAATTTTGTCCTTCCTGAGATGTACTCATTGCTTTAAATAAACATCCAATACTTTCTCTGAGTCCTATTAAGCGATTGGCTTCTACAGTCTATCAAGGCAATGAATATTAGAGGTTAATTATGTGCAATATGCAGTTATGTTAGTGGCTAGAATGAAATGTAATGTACTTTGATATCACCGAATCCTTCTGTGTTGTTTTTTTCTAGCAAAATGTAAACAAAAGTTTCTGACCTACCTTCTGTCTGTATCACACTCCGTTTTCTGTGCTGCTATCATAGCTCATCTTAATTGGGAATTGGAATAGCTCATCTTAATTGGGAATATTCATATCGACAGTGTTTGTGATTAAATTATCCGGCTGGGCTAATCTGTGTATATTCAACTATTGATGGAAAACAGAGAGCACTCCCATTCTAGAGAGGTGGCTTTTTTTCATTCTTAGCACATACAGAAGTGTTCTTCATTTCTGCTCGTTGTTACACTCAAAATCTTGTTTACAGGCACAGGAGAAACTCCCCCTCTATATGAAGTCAAGAACTCATTGTTAGTATAATTGAAAATCTAACAGTCTAATTCAAGAACCACTATTAGTCTAGTTCCAATTCTTCCAGAAAAAGAAAAAAAAATAATAACACAGTTAAAATCGTTATACACATGCTTCCTAGTTCCTGCCCAGTCTGCTAGTGTTAGGCTGATCTACTCCTCGCTGCTTCCCTGGGTGCTGAGCTTGATGGCTTCATGTGGGTGGCACTAGTGGGGTGTTACAGTGAACTGTCAGCATCTTGAGTCCTTTGCCACGAGGAATATAATGTTTGTGTTGATGGTTTCTTCTTGCTAACCGTAGGATTAAGAGTGATTTTTATACATTTGCTAACATGCTTTTATATCTTTGCTCGGTGTTCATTGGTCTGCAGTTCTGCATTACCCCTGAATTTACTACACATGGTGCTTTTCCCTATGTCAGATACTTTGTTTTCCCCTAAAACCAGTTCTGCCCAGCGTCAGGTCTGCGTTTCTTTAACTGGTGAGTTATAGCCAAGGGGTATCCAGTGCCAGCCTGTGCCCCTTCCTCCAGCATCCTGTGCTTGTGGTCCTTGTCACTGCATCCCGTCTTCACTGCGCAAGGGCTCTGCTGTCGTACCAGGCATGTTTTTCTCTGCACTGCATCGTCACGTTAGAGTCATAAATAGCTCATTCTGCATAGGATAACTCCTTGTTACTGCTTTCTATATAAAAGCATATAAAGTTCCACTATACAAAGGTAAACAAAAGTAAAATAAATTAGCCATAGACACATGGTTAATATGAGAAATTGCTGTCGCTGTCACTCTCACTCAGCTAAACTGAGTAAAACAGAGCTGGAGGCAGGTCAAGAAAAGTTCAGACAGAGCAAGCCTGACAAGCCTCGGTCCTGAGGCCTCGTAATTCTGTACGAAGCTTATGGCCTGTTACTGCAATGGCACTGCTGTATTACACGGTTACCTGGTTACACCATCTTTTATTTACTTCTCTTTCTGTCGTATCTTGCCTGAGAGAGCAAAGGGAGAGCTGAACATTCATATAATGTTATTATAAGGAATTGGGTCATTATTCTGGGCAGAGAGTTCTCAGTAATTCAGTTGCTGAGTAACAGCTCTTGAAAAGCCAACAGTTGAAGCTCATCCCTAGCAGAGCTCGCCTCTGATTACTCTGCATGTTATTATGATTTTTCTTTCAGCTACACTACTATGGCCAGGACACCACCCTTTTTTTGATAGCACGTTACTTTCCCCCACTTGGTGACTCCAAAATGTCCTTACTGGAACCAGTAAGAATAAATAAAGCTAAAATATGTGCCAGAAATGAGTTCACAAGGGTGGGAAAACCTGTGTTTTTCCAAGTGTGTCTCTGTGCAGCTCAGATTGACAGCAGCCTCCTGACTGCCTTCAGACAGTAAACTGTGCGTGACAGCACGGTGACATCCATGTGACGCGCTTCTTTCTCTGATGAACATGTCATCCTTTGGGGGCAAATGGACCAATCTTTCTGTTTGCAAATATTTCAGAAATCAACCTGGCCGTAAGAGGCATGAACGTAATTTGATGTCAAATGCATGACAGTAGGTGAAGGAAGAAAAACGTTGGTGATTATAATTGAGCCGCTTCTAACAGAATCCAAATGCTTTTAATTCTCGCCAGAGATGGATCGGCTGAGATTTCTAACAGATAATGGTGCTGTCGAGGCACCTGCAGTCAGTTCTGATGGGGGAAGTGATTTTTGCTGTTGCTTTACCTCAAT
This sequence comes from Limnodromus scolopaceus, assembly GCA_028565335.1. Taxonomy (NCBI): domain Eukaryota; kingdom Metazoa; phylum Chordata; class Aves; order Charadriiformes; family Scolopacidae; genus Limnodromus; species Limnodromus scolopaceus. The sequence continues at coordinate 29,057,254 of JAOXNO010000013.1, forward strand.
CAACAAATGCATCTGTTTCAAACTTACTGTAGGCAAACCCAGACTACTTTAACCTCGTTGTGTTAGGTACTAACGCTAACTTGTGTGGGTTATGACTGCGCTGTAGGTGCTGCGCAGTACTGTGGAGGAAAATGGGAAGGGATTTCATCCCATTTGTTGGAATACAAAGATGATTGGTTTTAATTTGGGCTTTGTAAGTAACAGCTATTTCTACACGAGCAAAGACATCAAAGAACAAATTCAGGACTATTACCTGAATAAAGAAAGAACATATTTGGATCCAGAGAACACTTTCTACATGTCTAATGCAAATCAAAATGAGGTGACACTTAGGACTTTGATGCCTGTACATCACACCCCAGCTGCCTACCTTCTCCACCCTAGATGAACATCTTTTCTCCTCATCAAGACCTGAACTATTTTTTCTCCCACTGTGGCTTCATTTCTGGATGAACCCAATTCTATGACAGGAAAAGTTCATGCATTTTTTTTGTCCCAGTGGATAGGTTGAAGCACTATTTCAGTTCTAGTAAATCTGTCTCTTAGATTTTCTTCATATTTTGCACTGTTTTCTTGGTGACATGTTTGGCTTGATGTGTATAGGTCTGTAGGAGATCTGGAAGTAGTATTTATTCCCTGCAGTTCTAGAGGGGAGAAAAGATCTTTTTAGATGCTTCCAGAGCTGCTCCATAAATTTTTGAGTTGCCATACAGGGTTCCAAATTACCTGTGTTAACTCAGGAATTGGGTCTGTCTGCTTTGGAGTATAGCTGGATGAAGAGTCTGGTTTAATGAGTAGCAGTTGTACAAAATGGAAACAAGATGTTATGTAATAAAGCATAGGACGGGGAACAGTAAGGAATACGTTCTAAAGCTGCTTTACGAATAAATCAACAATCTGATCTCAGCAACAAAACTGTAATTCTAACTCAGGCTCAGAAAGGATATTGAAGGGCTACAGAGAGGTCAGGTAGAGGTGACAAGATGTGGTACAGCGAGACTTTAACCTGAAGACAGTTTTAAAACCTAGATATGTTTACTTTAGAAAAGCTGCAAATAATGATTAACTAGTTGAATAGTTTAGTAGTTTAGATTGTCTCTTTTATCTCTTCTTTATGACACAAAGCAAAAGGAACTGTTGCATTGAGAGCGATGAGTCCTTGAATGGATGGCTTTAGCAAAGTTCAAGGAGGAAATGAACAAGACTATTGTAATAAGTAGTACGAGCAAAGAGATATTATGAGGAATAAAAAACTTCGTAAATCAGGATTTGATCCCTATCCAGCAACTGGAGATTGGAACAAGTTTATTTGGGAGGTGAAATTATTCCTACCCCCATTCCTCAGCACTGGAGCTGATCTCAGGCCAGATTCAGGACTCCTTCGTCCTCTGGTACAGGAGTTTAAGGAATTCTTATGCTGACAGTGTGCATACACTTGTAATGTCTCAAAAGATCTTCCATTTAATTAATACTAGGAACTTTCAGTATACATTCTAATAATTTCTTCTCTCATCCCACAACTCCTTCTGCATCTGCTATATCTTTTATGAGACAGAGCAACATATTTGAAGAAATTATGCTTGTTATCTCAGTTTGTAGTACTACAGATTTTCAAAATGATTTCCAAGTCTGGATTTTTAAACAAGAATTTTTAAACTACGTTTTTTGAAACTTCAGTTGTATTATAATCATATGCTTTTTTGGTGATTTGCCTACAATATGTTCATATCTTTTTCCTAAGTGGTTACATTTTTAGGATCCAACAATATGTAGGAGTAATTTAAATTATTATGTCTCTTGCCTTCTTAAATCTGGTAGTTCTGTACTACAGCTTGTTACTTAGATGCTGCTTCTGCTACTAATTAGAAACTGCAAATCAAAGCCTAATTATGTATCTTAGCAATGAAAACTCTGCAATACCAAAGAGTAGGTGGATTAAACTGTTTAATACTTGACACAGCCTGTGGAATAAAAAAACAGAACAGTGAAAGCACGTTCAAGGCATTGTGAAAATAAGGTTCAGATGGTACAAGCTGGAAATCTTTGTTATGCTATTTAGGCAATGCTGTTCTGGTTTTTTATGCTACCTTTTCCATAGCCTGTTTTTCAGACACAGAGATTTCCATAGTTGGCTATGCTAAGAGCCACATATCACCTTTTTTTGTTACAGCTACCAGCCTTGTTAGAGTGTACCACACTGAGGTTTTACCAACGTGGTTTCGTACTGGTTAGAAGGAATTTGAGTTGGACTGTCCATGAGGTTGCACTCTGTGCAATCTTGGCATGTGTTGATTTAACCTGAGATGAAAATGACTTAAAAAATGTCTATGAAGTGTGAATTGAATTATAGAAGACAAACTTATCACATCTCTTGTCTTGTGGAGTTGAAATCGCACCTTTAATTAAACTAGAGCAGGTTTGGAGAGAAAACCTTTAACTTCAGATGTAGTATGTACCATCATGCAATCTGTCACAGAGAGATAATGTGTTGAACTCCAGTGGCTCCAGACAGAATTTGTAGAAATTTCACTATCAGCTTATGAAAACATGACATATAGGCATTAAGATTTTCTTTGAGACTATGTGATTAAACTGTGTGTTAGTCAAATGTTTATATACAGATGATTTCCCAGGTAATAGGGAATAACCAGGAAAATAATGGTTCCTGATACAGAATCCTCTTTCTGAATTTCTCTGATTATTAATATTTTTTTTTCCAAGTTAGCTCAAATTTGAAGAAGTTGCTGAAGTTGTTTCCACCTTTCATTTTTCTAGCCTACTCTAAAAGCACAAAATCTGCAGGATTTAGAACTTCTAACAGTAGCTGAATACTACACACCCTTTCCACAAATATCCAAAATTTGGAATGGTTTCACTTGTTTCATGAACTTTTTTGCTAGTGGATCCCATGGAATAGCAAATTTTAGCTACTTTAAAATGTGGAAAGCAAATTTTAAATTTACATTGCTTGTTCTGCATGCCAGCAGTAATATTCCATGATTCCTAGCTTTGGCACAGCAGTTTATCTTATCACTGAATCAAACACAGTCAGCTTCAATTACCAATATGACATTCTCCAATTAACTCCTTATAAAATGCTTTCCAAATGATAAATAATCCTATAAAAGCAACAAAGAAATTGTTATATTTTTGTGATCAAAAAGAAAAGCTAGAATTTCAAAAAATTATTCTTTATGATGTATTCATGGCAAAATTTTGATCACTCCTGGGTTGAACTGTGCATTTCTCCTTCCCCTGTGCATCTACAATAATGTATGAACTGATGTCTAGAAGACTTTTCTAAATGGGAAACATAGACTCAGAGTCTTCAAAGTGAGAAGGAAATTCGTGCAAGTCTCATTTTTAGGTTGGATTCTGTAGCTACTCAGAATTCGTAAAAAAAATATGCAATATTGTACTGTATAAACTATACATTTTTTCTCTGGCAAATTTTAAGTAGCTCCATGCTGAATATAAGGACTGTACACAACTCTCCTGTTTTGTATCCACCTGAAAGACTCTCTGTAGGCATTAGATAGAGAGCCGAAGAGCCCAGTTTTGACTTTCAGACCAGGAACTGGTCAGACACTGTCCTGCCCTACTTTTATGCTATTAGAATGAATCCAGAAAGATTTTGTCTCTCTCTAGGAGATCGCATCGTGTAAACATCCTATGTTTTTATTTGCTTAAAGCATATGTAGGAAACAATGCATGGTTTTCAAAAGAGTCAGCGCTCTGAGTCGAATCAAATTCAACTAAAAGGTGCATATAACTGGTATAATCAATGACAAGCAGTCACTGAATATAAAAAATTATTCTGTTGCCCTGAGAAACAATAGCTGTTATTATCACTCTGTGACATGGAACACCAACAACACTTGCACTGTGAGAGGCATTTATCAAGACAGTGCCAAATTTCAGTGGCTCTGTTGACAGATGGGCCCTCTACAATTATGGCAGGGAATGCCAGGTAAAGCAAAACAATCTAATCGTGCCATAAAAAATGTCATTCTTTCATTCTCGTGGTTTCTAAGCATGGTAAAGGGATCTGTCTTTTCCAGTGTTCAATTAAAAACACACGTTCTTTTCACTTTGTACTTTTTTTTGTTTCTAATAACACTGTTGAAAGTTGTGCGTGTTGAAAGGATGTCAGCAGTCAAATATATTTGATCAGCAGTCAAATACAAGGCTACTGAAAAGGATATATGTAGATGCAATACAATGGAAAGGAAGACAGTAACATCTAATCTCTGTTTTCTGCTACAGTAACTGGGAAAATATGTGGTTATTCTCCAGGCTTTCTATTAGTTAATTATACAGTGAAATTATTATTTTAATGGGAAAAAATCCGTTAGGAAGTACAAATTCTCTTTTGTTCCTACTGCTGGTAAAACAGCCTTCCCAAGCCTTCACAGCTGACTTGCTCAATTTGAACAATGCTTTGTCCACCCCTAGTTTGAATGTAATCCAAAGAAATGTCTGTGCCTGGTGCTAATTAACTAACTTTCCATCGATATGAACTGTACACTTAAACTAAATAACATTTGGTGGTTTGATAGCCTCTTGACTTCTGCTTTGATATTATCTAGTGAATATTTTCATTTGTATTTATTTTTATTCTCAGACCACTACTTAAAGTAACAGAGAGTGAGCTAACTTTGGTTTAGCACCAAATCTTTTACTCTCTACTACCCTTTCCTTCTCACACTAAAACAGTGCTTCTGCTTGATGTGTGGAGAGATAAAAATTGCTTCTGATAATTCTGAACATTAAGTAAAACAGTGTATTTTGACTATAGAGAGACTATTTTTACAGCAGAATTGCCTTTTCCTAAATTGCTTTTCAAATATGTTATCCTGACTTGCTCTTAGAATGTTCTTTCTATTTCTGCTTCTCAAATAAGAGAGTAAAGTCTTGCCTTTCTCTAATAGCAACTGTGGTTGGTGGAGTTCCAAATTCATCCTTGGTGAGTTCTTTTAGTTGAAGTTTCAATCCTTTTCTTCTGAGCTTATTGGTTCCAGTGAGACAGTATGTCTGGCTCTTCTGTCACTTTGTCTTTTTTCCAAATTCATTACTCTATCTGTGCCAGCTACAGAAAATGTTATTTGAATCTTTCCTCCTGCTGTTACCAAAAATGCGTCCTGACACCACATCAAAACATAGTATTATTAGGCCCTTGGGGCAACAAGAGAGTTTGAGGGCAACCAACAGTTTGGGGCTTCTCTCTCTGATCCTCAGTCAGTCCCATCTCCATAGGCTGAGTCCCTCACTCAGGTTTGTGCTAGAGGCACTGAACAAATGCTCCTGTTGTTCACCAAAGGGCATAGAATGCCCTTGCCCAACACAAACCCCGTCGCCACAGTTCCCCTATACCTGGCACTTCTGAGCAGCAGAGGGACAGACTGATGAGGATGAGGACACGAGGTGTCACAGATATACAACCGTGCTGATGTTTAGCAAGGCTGGTGTCTTTTAGTAGTGACCTTATGTGTCTCCTGTTCAATGGAAAATCCTGACATATATTTCTGTCACCATTTTGTGAATGTCCAGACATCAGCTTAGAGAAAGCTCATCACTATTCCAAGGTCTGTTTCTCCCTTCTCTAGTTACTGTGGACACTATCAGCCATCTGTCTCTTAGACCTAAAACCTGGAGATCACCTTTGGCTCAGACCACCACTAGCTTGTACGTTAAATCCTCCTGATCCAATTTGTATAATCTCTCTCGGATATGATTTATTTCTTCTCTAAGTGAAATATTTTTTGCTTTCTTTTCTCTTCTATTATACCCTGTTGGCATCCACCTAGTATGTGTTCTATTGCCTGAGACCTCTGAGACCCCCAGTTCATCGGATATTTTCAGAGCACACATAGCAGCAAACTGTAGCATCCTCCTCAGGGAGAGCACAAATCATTTGTTTCTGAACTATAACAAAAGAAAAACATGTCCTTTTGTATTCTAACAGGCTGGTCAGAAAAGCTCACCAGTTCTTAATTCAGACATGCACCCAAGTCCCCCACTGTCCCTCGGACGTTCATGGCCAGATCTCTCATGTTTCAGGAGCACCTTACTCATGAGGATGTTGGCTTTTTCTGCACGTAGGATCCTGCATTCTTTTCTGCACAGTATCAGAGTGGATGGGGTGCAACGTGGCTTCATTTACCCTTTTGTGAAATGGAAGAGATGGGTTTTTAACCTTTTCAGTCTTCCCAAGACATGAAACTTTCAAGAAGGAGGGCTCTAGCTATTTTCTCCCATAAAAAAAGCTATGTACAAAGAAAAGCATGAGCCTTTCCTTAAAGGGATCTTTTGATTAAATCCCCTTATTTCAGAAGAAAATTCTAAGATGTGGATCGCAGGTAAATAAGGGTGCTCATGCTCCTGTGTTTCACATTCCCTACACAGTAGTTTTTGATGCTTTGCTTTCTGATCAGCCAGAACTTTTCTCTGGGTTTCTACTGTGAGTTAATGGCTCTCCTCAGCAGTGGGTGCCACCTAAAGCTCACACATCAGGCTCTCCATTATGGAAGAAATAATTATTGGCTCTAGATTCAAGTCATTATTCAGTGTAACACTGGAAGTAAGAAGGTCAAAAGTGCACAGCAGAACATTCCTCTGAAGTTTATCTTGCAGGTAGTCTGAGTCTTTGTTTTTAATCTGTTTTTTGGCTAGTTTTGTGTTTTTGAATTCATCAACCAGAGTCCTACTCATATGCAAACCTTCTGCAAATGACTTTTGATGTAATTAAAGTATACTGTTTACTAGTTTTGGTTGGTTTAGATCCAAATGAGGACGGACCATATTCTTCCTGCATCAATGAGTGAATTAGCTGTTTGATCTATTAATTAAAGGATAGTGGTTTCTGATGACACTTTGTTAAGACTGCATTTGATAAATTATTTATTTGACTTGAGTCTATTCTAAGCTGTTTGTGGCTTAGGCTTTAGTGTTACAAGCAAGATATGTCTGTTACTTACCTCAACCATGAATACATTATATAAGTGTGAAATGAACTTTTCCCCTCTGGTTTGCTGATGTGAGAGGGTAGGATAGGAAATTCTCACAGCTGGCAGACAAAGAATTACTGTAGTTGCAAAGTGGTTGGAAACACAAATGTTGATTATTTCAATGAAAGAATTTAATTAGGGTTCCTAAAGAACAGGATATTACTGACATCATTGATTGGCAAAATGAGCAAAGTAATACAGCACTTACCATTGCAATAGCTCTCTCTTAATGATGCCATTATTAGAATTTGGCTGGCATCCTGAAATGTGTACAATAGCTTGGCAATAGAAAAACGATTTGGAAATTGCAGATGTAAGGCAATGATGTGAAAGCCAAAGGTTTACTGAAAAGAAGTCCAAATCAAGCATTTTTAGTGCCTCTCAAATTCATGGATCTGTAATGGACTGACCCTTCCTCAAAAATACTGCAATATGTAGGATAATTTTTTAAAAAAAAAAAAAAAAAGGAAGGAAAAAGAGAAAGAAATCACTGGGTTTTCCTAGTCTCACTTTCCCACAGGCAAACTTTCATTCCTTTCTAGCTTTACCCTCTCCATTATTACAAATGTTTTTCTAGCTTGTGCTATCCCTCTAATCAAGATTTAACAGGTTCTCTGAGAAGTTTCACTGTTGGGTCCTGCACTGATGCTCTATTAAGTGAAAGAAACAAGTAATAGGCACTTCCCCTGGCTCCTGTTATAGATCACCTTATGGATATTCAGTTTTCAAATGAACCAAAATGAAAAAAAAAATATCAAAATGAAACGTTCAAAAATAATTGTGGTTGGAGCAAGCCTTTTTTCATTAACTGATTTATTGAGCTTTTAAAATCTGTCTGAATTGGGATAGCTAAAAGCAATCCTAAGCACTTTTATTTGCAGTTCTTTTTAAAATAATAATTGAGAGGATGCAGAGGATTGAATTAAAAAGGAGAAAGATATTTAGATGAATGGCATGGAATGAAAGAATTAAGAGGGCATATCTAATCTATAGTTGGAGCTTATAAATTCTCTTTGCTCTTCATACTCCCTTTCTTTCTCCTCCCCAGTAGAGATGTGGGTTGGTATTTGAAACAACTGCCTTTAAGAGAACCATTTATGGGAGAGATTGAATTTGGGATACTGTTTTAAGAAAAAAATTCTTGAAATGGAATTACGTTTGATATTCATATGCAACTAATATTAGTCCTAGTAACTAGGAAAGGAGAAATGTTTTGAAAAGCTTCTTGTGGTATGAATATCCCAAAATACTTTGGATTGCACTTTACATTGAATAGATCCCAATGATTCTTCAAATTTAATTTCCATCTAATAATAAATTGCAGTGAATTCCTCCCAAACCCCTCATTGCTGAACATACAGTAATAGCAGATAACAAAGCTCTTTTGGTTGTGCGTGCAGCTACTTTCAGCTCCAAATTCCTTCACATGTTTTCAGTTGCTGGGATTATCTAGACTCTGATTACACTCTGCCTTTGCCCTGTTGGAGCCTGCAGCCTCTATTTTAGAAATGGAGCAGAGCTGTTCCCTTCATTCTTTTGCCTGCATATAGTGTTTCCTTCTTTGCAGCAGGTCACTAAAGCTGTATCTTTGCCCCCCAACACCCCAAACCTGCTGTGAATCTGAAATGGGTCACCTTCCAGGTGATTCTGACTAACCTCTTCCCAATATTATTGCATACCCGTGTGTAGTTCCTGGTAAATCAGTGAAATATTAGAAGCTGGCTTTCTGAGTATTTATAATCCATTTGTTAAACAATTAACCATCTGGTAGCACTATACAGTCACAGCAAAATTGCTTTAATAATAAATCATTTCCCAAACTTTATGTAAATTAATTCATTTTTGCTCTCAAAAACAGGTGCACAGTTCTTGCTGAGATGAAGATATATATATATGAGAGAATTTGGGCTAAAGTCTAACCTCTGAACATACCTGAAATAATGACTAGAAGTCTTCATGACTTTATTTCTTTTTCCATTGGAACAAGTGGGTAGATTTTATCATTCTTTATATCTACAAACAGCTGAATATGTTATATCCTAGGGGAAACAGAAGTCTGTAAGACTGTCAGCAGCCGGATTGCTTGCTACAACACATTGACACTGGCTATGCTGGTATTTGTATCCCCTCAGGTGGGGCTTACCTAGATTTCTCTTTGTCTGGCAGTTGATGGAGAGGTCTAATCAATAGCACTACTCTCACCTATCAAGTGAGTGTAATCTTGGAAGCTATTATGATAAGAAACAGTTTCAGAAAACTTCAAAGGCTTGTTTAGCATTTTGATGACAGTATAGTGCTCTGCCAGACAACTTTAGGAGGACAAGCCTTAAGGGTTTTACTAAGACACAGCTGAGTTACTACATGCATTATAGTAGCAAGGTTTGGAAATGCAAAAAGAAAGTGGAAAAGTGTCTTGAGACTAATAAAGTAAATAAAGTCTGTAGTAAAATTTTGGATTTTTTTTGTTGTATGGCCTTGAATCACAACTTATGTATTGTTCTAATTTTCTAACCAGCAAAATACCTTGAGTGATCAGTATAATAAATAGTTAAATGCTTGCTTATAACAAAAACCCTTGCCACATCAAGGCTGATTTTTTTGTGACTTCAGTTATTGCTGCTTGTACCCTGAACTTGTAACTGTCTTTTCAGTATTGTTATCTAGGAAAGCCTTGGTAATATCCACGTACATCACAGACGTGCGATGCTGTGTGGCTGCGCTACGGAGGACAATCGTTGCCAGTCCTCTAAGCTTTAATGATAATTTCAAATACCTTTGTAGCCTCCTCAGGGCAATTTTTCTTAATAATTTATGGCAGTACAGTAGCCAACAGGCCAACAACTCAGTGCTGCCATTACGAACATCTCTTCCTGCCACCTATAAATTCTGATCAGGTCTTCAGGTGATTCATTCTTAAGTCTTCTTGTCTGTGTTCTGAGGTCCAAATCTATTTCTAAATGCTTCTCTGCTGAAGAGATATGTACTTCAGCTCTGATGTTATATGCGTGAATGATTGTTGTAAGTTATAGTGAGAAATTTTTCCAAATGAATAAAGCTATTTATGTGATATCTGTAGCAAGATGGTTTGTGTGGAGGATAAGCAATTTTTCGTAAGATGTAGCAAAGCTTAAAATAAATAAGTCTTTATGATACTTCCTTTGCTCAGATCATATCTCAATGACTGAATGGGAAAAAGAAACATGATGTGACTATCATTTGAAGAGCTACTGATTTAAAGCAGAGCCTCTGAAGAAATCTTGTTATACAGCAAGTTTATGGCTTAGATTTTTATTCAATGAGATTTTAAAACGTCAATGCATGTGCAGTAGTATTTGAAGGAATGTGATTATAAGAAACCATGCTTTAAAAGGGCATAACCTTAGAAAAACCTTAGGACAACTTTTGTTTTCTAGAAGACGTTCTACATCATGGGCTCTACCTGGACACTTACCATTTTTAATAGTGATGATGCTAGATGATGTTGACTTAGAGTGCAACCACAGCAGGAGCAACAGCTGTAATGATTTATAAATGTTATTTTCTCTTTTGGATTACAAACTAAGAAAACCAGAAAATAGAGCTATTTCTGCGAGCTGTCATTCCACACCTGAGGCTCAGTTGTCTCAAGACTTCCCATGAAGTTTCCAACCTCTGCTTGGCTGGAAATGATTTATGTGTGAGGTGAATTGATCCCACCAATGGAGAAAAGGGCAAAGAGTTTAATCATAATTTAATGCATACAGCTTTTCAGATATTCTCTCCTTGATTCAAATTTTCCACTGCTGTCAGCCAGCTGATACCTGCTGTGAAGCATACATCATTATATTCCTTTTCCCTTGTGGGACTCCCATTATGATCAGCCCGTGGAGCTATACCTCTGAGTTTGTAACCTCACTTTTCATTTAATTTCATGCAGATGTTCAGTTAGAAACCAGGTTGTCCCATCATCTTTGGATTTACAAACTGTTTGTGAGCACTATGGCAGCTGAGTAGTTTTGAAGTAAGATTGACTTGGGTAATTCTACCTGGCTGTATGTATGTACAAGCTTAGGTACACGGTGGAAGATTAGAAAGTATCTCCTGAGTGAGGCAGGACGAGAGGAAAGAGATACGAGCTCAAGCAAAGCTTTCCAGGGACCGTGCGTTGGGGCGCAGCGAGGGCCAGCGGTTTGCGGTGGGCCAGGAGCCATGGGGGCTCCCGGGGGTGGCAGGGCAGGGCCTTGCGGCTGGGCACATCCCACCGGCAGACTTGGGGCAGGGACGGGCGTTAGGGAAGGGCCGAGACTGGGCCGGAACATGGTCCCAGAGGTTGGTGAGGGGAAACAGGCTCAGACACAGGCTCAGGAGGGGAAGGCAGGGCCATGGGACAGGGCTGGGCTGGGGCCAGGCCAGGCCATCTGCCTGGGACTTGGGGCTGGGCTCCAGTTCAGCCGGGCCCACAGCAGGCCCAGGCCCAGACCTAGCTGCGATGGGGTGCCCAAGGCAGGGTCCATTCCTCTTCTACACCGCGCCTATTAAAGCTCATGAAGGCAAAGGTTGCAAATCACTTGCAAAGTGCTTGCTTTTAAGAATGCAGAGTGTTTTGCACAATTTTCAGAGTAATTGGGTCAGGGTGTATCGCTTACGGTTCTGTCTGCTGAGGAGAGGTAACCTGGTGGTGTCACTGGGGCCTGGCTCTGGAGGCAGTAAATCTACTAACTGACACTTGATGAGAAGTTATCAAATACAAATAACAGATCAGAGCCTTTTTGGTTGTAAGGAAGATGATATATCTAATTCTTATTAGTGAGGGACAAATTCTATGACTACTGTATAAAGTTTGGACATTATCTAATATAGTGCAGGCATCACTATGACAGCAATAGATCAGACATACCCCTTGTTAGTTTGTTGCTGATGGTAAATTATTCAGTAATATCAACAACTTGATCTTTCTTTTACCTTAATGTACATAATAAATCTAGAATTACCTTTTAAGAATGTATTTAAAATTTTTTTTTCTCTGGTCAGAGGGCCTGAGAAAGATTCCAGATGTGAAGACTTGAACACAGGTTACAATTTGAATTATTTTTTTTTTTATATTTCATCTTCGCTTATCACAATTCAATATATATTCGATAAATTAGCTTAATAATACTGAGATTATGCTGTAAACTCTTTGCTTTGCCGTGGAAATTAATTTGTAGAACTAGGAGAAGATTAAACGTATTCTGTCAGGACCTAATTAATATCTTTATTTACGTCAGCAGTGTGCAGCTTTTGCTTCCTGAGGGCCAATTATTTAATTTCAGAAAGGTCAAGGGTTCACAAATCAATATTCAAACTGTTTTTCCAGGCTCAATTAGATTGAGTAAGTTTTTGATCATTTTCTCCCTCAGGCTGCCTTAGTTCAGATGGAAATTCAATGTGCCTGTCACTGTGAAGAGCAGCCACCACACAGGACCCCGGTCCCCAGGGGACCAGTGGAAGCCAGTGGGGTCCTACAGACAGAAAGAGAGCTAGGCTCTCAGAGAGAGAGTAGGCTCTGCCTGTTTCTGCAGCTTTAGCAAACTCCCCATTTAACAAAACATCTGATAGAATGCTTTAAACAAGGAGAGTTGCACAGACTTACTGATTCTGTTAGGACTCACAGCTGTAAAATAACATAGACGGACACATCAGCTTTTACTTTAGTGGTTACCATGTACCGAGGTGCAAACACACAGATTGATTCTTCCCACTTATACTGTGAAACAAAGTTTGGAGCCCTGGCTGGCATTGATGGTGCAGAGTTGGCTTGCACAGGTGTTGCAAGTCTAGCGCATCCTACATTTGCTAGCTTTGCTGTACGTGTGTATTGGGCACACCTGGCAGGGTGTGGGACTATCTGTGGATGACCCATGCTGGGACAGGGACACCCCTGAGAGACTGTGGCCCATGGGCACCGCACACCAGGTGAGGGAGTGCAATCTCTCCAAAGGGAGAAGGATGGACTGACTGTAACCTGCGGTGAAATCAGGTTGGAATGAGGAAGAGGGAAGTATGGATATTGGGCTTAACTTGAACCTGGAGGATAGGGAGGAAAGGTTTACTTAAGTTTCTGTCGGATTGTTTATGTTTTTTTCCCAGTACCTGAATCAGTAACCAGAAGTTGATGTTAACTGGCAATGAATTAAATTAAGTAAAAAATCCCCTAGTTAAAACTGTTTTTCCCACGACAGGTGTTCAGACTAAGAGCATATACCAGCTGTCTGATAGTCTGGAAGGTTTACCTAAATCCGATTCAGTAATCAAGTGGGATTTGTGGCCTCTTGCTAATGATAATTGTTTACCAGAAGCAAAAAATCAGGAGATAGAATATTTTGCAGATGTGCAAATAATGCTTTTGTTTGAGATTTCAGTCTGAAGCACAATAATGCCATGCTGATTTTATGCTTTTTATGAAGGAAATACAATATAAAGCAACTTAAAAATTAGAAACTGACGCAGCTGTGATTTGTAACATACGCAAATTGTCCTTCCCTGAAACCATCTGGTCAGAATTAATTCAGACAACAACAAAAAAATGAAATAGGTGGATATCATGTAAAATAGCCATACTCACGCAGAAATATAAGGGGCATAGAGTAAAATCACCTCTACACAGTGTATAAGCCTATCTTTATTGGTAAGCATGTTTATTGGTAAGCATATTGGTAAGCAAGTTTCTTCTATGAGAAATTTTATAGCAGATGGAATCAGTGGTGATGTGTGTGTGTGTTTGCATGCATCGTTCCCTACCATCTTAATCTATAATGGAATATTACAGTAAAATATTTTTTCCCCCAAATTACTGATAAGGAAATTGCAAGATATTAAATAATCTTGAAAAACATTGTTTTACCTTTGGACAGGAGAAAAGTATTTATCTTATTTAAGTAGTTCTAGCAAAGAGCAGTTCATGGGTTAATGCTGTGAATATCCATCTTGGCAAACAAAATTATAACCTTTTGTAATGCATAGAGTTTCTGGCTCTCTGCAAAATGATGCCAGAGAAATACCATTTTTAACTTTTCTGTCTGTTTTTTGTCTTTTCCTTAGGACTATGACAGCGCTTTATGCATGTAAAAGACCCAGAGTTCACGCTTTACTGAGCAGAAACCAGTGATCTCTTCTCGCCTCTACCTCTGCTTCTACTTTTGATATGTTTTTCTGTGCTGTGAAAACTTGTGCAGAATTGTTATGCTAGTAGGACAGAATTTTATAACGAAAAATAAGTCTTTTATTTAATATCCATCATAATACATTAAGTCTAGAATATCCTGGATGTTATCTCTCTTTATGTATCTATTGGATATGTAGGGCTGGACTTCAAAGTACCACCAATTATGTCTGTATGAAAAATATATTTAAGGGACTTATCCATGCTTCATTTCAGGGGCTTGGAGTCAAGCTATTGGTTTAACCACGTACCATCTTAAAGATAGATGGTAACCAGTGGTAAATCTGTGTATGCTAGAGACCACTGAAGTTACAGAACTTAAGATAAAAAAGAATTCGGAACAAAAGGATCAGAAATACAAAAGAAACTTACTTGTGTGTGCCCACAAGACTTGGTGGTCTCTCCAACATGCCTGAGAAGGCAGAAGGGCTCAATATTTCAGTGTCATATTTACTTATTTGAAGATATTTGATACTATGTGTGATTCCCAAAAGTGATGTCTCCGTGCTTTACCATCAGGAAGAGGGATGTTTTGTCCTGATTATAGATAGAGGTCCCAAAAAATAGATCAAATAAAAAATAGTCTTGAAATCATTAGATAACCTGGCTAGTAAAGCATTCTTAGCATTCATTTCCTAATAGTTTGCATTCTCCTACTTAATTCCTAAAGAGTGGATGTTATATTTTTTTCCATGTTAAGTTACAGCTCTCATCTTATCCAGTACTTCTGAAGGATGAATCTTGTACTTCCTTGAATTCAAGTCCTGAAAGTTGGCAGGGGGAAGATGAGAGCTTGCATCATGCTGGGAGTTATTTGGAGATTTAGAAACAAGGTCTCCAGGGTAGTTGTGCATGACATTTCAGATCTGAGATCTGTCTGCATCAGGAAGATCTATCAGCATTCTTATTTCAGTGACTCTGCTAAAATCCCTCATAGGTGATTAGATTTGTGTGTGATTCCTGCTTAAGGTAGTAGTAAAAGGAGATCAGATTGTTAAAAACAATCATAAGTCTTGATCAATTGTAAGAAAAGTTTATTACCCTAAGAAATTCAGAATGCTTTGAGAGGAAAAAGAGGTCCATATTTGAAAAGAAAAAAGTATAATTTAAGGAATTATCTGCATGATTTCTTCTTGAGGAATACATGACATTTTATGTACGGTTGCATATGGTGGCATCTACCTGCTTTCCTTGGACCTTCACATTTAGTTTTTGACATGTACTTAAAAACTTCATGAGAGGTATACGATATGCAAAATTTAAAGTGAAATACACAATCTTATTGACTAAACCTCTTCCTTGTTAGAAATTGGATTTGAAATAATACTTTCTGGAAAAATTTATTCAGAGGTTACATGAGAAACTCCTTTTTGCTAGTATATGATACAGCATCTGGTACCAAAGCTGAAGGCCATATACGAGCTTTTTAGAAAGATTAGGTGAGGTGTCCTTGGCTTCCTTGAAACTGAGTAACAGAAAATGCAGTGTGAAGGGAAAATTGAGAGAAATCCTTTCTGAGCAAAAGTTATTTAATTTTATTCAGATTACCTATTTCCAAAAATGCAGTATAGGTTTGAATTCAGCGCTGTGCGGCACTGTCAAACACGTTATGAACAATGAGCTGAACAACAATCCTGCAATATATATTAAGAGACTCAGAATGACAAGACAAATTATGTTTTCCTACAGGCCGTTTATTTCACAGATGTCTGAAATTTGATTTCTTTGAATTTTCTTTTTATGTACCTGCCACAGAACACTGTTGGGCAGTCTGGGACAATGGTCTGATTGGGTGGATCCTGGCTTGTCATCACAAGCGCTAACATCTGTCTGGCTGCCATGTTCCCCTTTGCTGTCCCTTTTGAGCTTCCATGGCACTGGATAAAATAAAATTGGGACAAAAACTACCAGGACTCTTTCTATTATTTTTATAAGCTAAAAAATAAAATGGTTTTTATTCAGAACTGTGACTTTAACACCTCATTAATGTATGAACCCTACTGGTTTTGGGCTTTTTACCAGCTCACTGCTCATAATTCCATTTGTTCTGTTTATTTAATTTCATCTAAAGTTATCTAATACTTTAATCTCTTGATTTCAGAGGCTGAATTTGCCTATGGTTTGGAAAACTCGTAGAAAAAATGAGGCTGGGAACCACCAAGTGCTGCTGCAGTGCAAGAAATGGATGATTGGGCTAAGGTCAGGTTAGTGGCTTACTCCTGATCAAGAGAGAATTTCATGTACCCTTCAATGATGTGTAGCATACTTTAGTCAATAAAGAGCATTTTGTTGTTCATGTCCATGGGAAATAATATATGATGCTGCAAATATTGATCAGAGCTATACTGGATACAGTACAGGATACAGTACTGGATACTATCTCTCTTAATATCCTGAAGACTGTGTTAGCCCTGAAAAAGGTGCTCAACCTTTCTGCTTTATGTAGGTTTTGCAAATATTTTCTTCTATTTCTTTTTTTTTCAAACATACATACGTGACAAAGCATTTTACTGTGTTTGTACTGACGACTTTTAATGCTTTATTACATTAATATCCTGTGGCTGTATACATTCATTGGAATACGGTAATTCAAAATTAAAGAGAACATCTCAGAGATTAAATCCATCAGTGCCTCATCTCAAAGTGTCTGAAATAGTAGGAGAAAGAGGGGCTAACACTGTGTAACGTGTTGCTGTATTGTGAGAAGGCAGATAACAAAGAGGACATCTTCATACCAAGTTTATCTACCCAAATATTAATGAGATTATCTCATTATATCACAGGAAAGTACCTGAGCATGAAAAATCGAGTTATTCCCCCCTTATTTTGCACTTCTGTATTCTAATCAAGAAGTCTCTTGCAGGCTTAAAGCAGAAGATACTCTAGTCTTTCTGTCTCCTATACTTCTTTGTTCACCTCATCTAAATGTAATCATTTATCCTCAATTTTTATACTAATGTACTAAAGGCAGACTTGATGTTGTCAGACATGCAATGGAATAAGCTCCAGGAAACCTTCCTTCCAGTGGTGAGGTGACAAATGAAAAAGAAAATAAAAATGGATTTTGCAATTTAAAAACATAATGTGCTCAGGGAAGAATGCGTAGAGAGCTGTAATGTGATCTGATTCATTTCTATGTATCCAGGGAAGGACTTTACATAAAAGCTTTATGGGACATGTACAGGATATTTAAAGTAACATGAAAACTATTCCACGTAACGATGCTTATTTAATCTATCAAGAGCTAGAAGAAATGTTTCAATACTTGTGTTTACCCACTTATCTTTCAGAAAGATGTCACATTATGCCTCATTCCATTACCTATTTAATCATCTTTTAAACCTGGTTATGTGTTTAGAGGGGAAGGTTGGCAAAGAGTGTAAAGCAACATGCACACATCCTTCATTCGCTAAACCCCTAAGATCTTGTTGATACTTCAGAAAGAAATTATGGTTTAGATATATATGAAGCTGATGTAAAAGAAGTCAGTGCTTTAAATTGAAAGTTTTGTATGGCTTTGGTGGATTTCCTCTTCCCTTAAGTATTTTGTAATTAATGGAATGTGGATTTTAATGGTTTGAGCAGCTGCTGTTGCTGCTTGGGGAAGATTTGGGGCCATGTTTTGTTCAAAGTTCAGGTTTCTTCTAAGCACAAACGTAAATATCCAGTTTTTCAGAACCTTAAATCTATAGTCCTAAATATCAGCTTGGGTGTTAGAAGAGACAGAGCACTTTTAAAAGTGCACTTTTAAAAAAAACACAAGGAGAAGACAAGGGGAAATGAGTACAAATTGCACTGGAGGAGATTTCATCTTGGCATAAGAAAGAAATTTTTCACAGTAAGAACATTCATTCACTGGAACAGCCTCTCCAGGGATGTAATAAAGTCCCATTGCTGTAGGTTTTCAAGACAAGATTGGACAGAATGCCAGATAATCTCATGTAGGCTCCCTTTTCCATAGGAGGTTGGATTAGATGATCTTCTGAGGTCCCTTCCAACCTGGGATATTCTATGAAAAACCTAGTCTCTATCTAGGTTATTTGGTGGGGTGGAAGCTGCATGAAAATCTGGCCATTACTGGGGACAGGGCTTGGGATACTTCTGTGGCTGATGTTGCCATGGAGTGGTAAATAATGACTGCATTTGTCTCTTTCTTGTCCCATGACTGAAGACACAAAGTTGCTTATGTTTAAGGAGTATCACAGTGATCTTCTCTCCTTTTCTCTGTCAGTCCTTCTCCATAGATTAAGAAATCTGGTTTTAGTTAGCAGTATTCAGCGTAATGTTTTCTGAATATTGGTTATTTTAGCTTCCTTTAGTTCCTTTAGAAGAGGAAAATATCCCAGTTTCCACGGTAAAGAAACCGAAGCGTGGATAAAGTGAGATGTGTAGGAGCACTTTGTACCTTTTACACTCAGCATCCTGATCAGATGAGTTGACTTGGCCTTCTAAAGACTCCTGAAAAATGTTTGGGAAAATGAAGCCCCTACATTTTGCCCACTAAACTGCAAAGACAGTTGTGATGTAGTCAGTGTGTAAACCTGCCAGTGTGATTGTGTAAGGCCAGCCAAGAAACCGAACATAGATCTCCAGGTTTCTAAAGATGGGCCTTAATTTTGAGAAAAAAAAGTTTTTAATCTTCTCAGTCTCTACTGACTGGCTCTCAAAATAGAGTAAAAATCTTGGTATTAATGAGAACTGATTTTAGTTTAAGTGGCTGGGAACTGTGCTTTTTGGATCATTTCTGTTTAAAACATATTTCACTGATGTTTTACTGGGGTGTTTTTACTTGCGGCAGACAGCTGTATCTGGTTATATGATTTAGTGTTTTGTATTAAATTTTTGAGCTGATTTTTCATCATCTATGTGTAAATAAATTGCACTGCCAAAGTTGGGAATTGACCTCCCAAGGTTTGCCTAGCAGTCATGACCAGATGTGTCCTCAGGTGAGTTGACTGACTCGTTAAGACTAATGACTTCACACTCCTTGCAGGGTGGGAAGTTCACACTTCTGGGAGATGCAACCCCTTGTATTCTTCATAAAGTCTTGTGGATATATGCCAGCCAAGAAGGGCATCAGTGGATGAGAAAAAGCTGTCTTTTGTCAGTATACAGTGATGCATTTTATTATGCAAACAATCAACAAAAGATTTGAAAGACTGAATTATTTCCTGAAATTCTGCCTAAGACTTCATACTGTGATATGAGGAAGTGGCCTCTTTTAAGCCAATGGGGCCTGACAGAGGTGGTTCTCTGTTGCTGGTGAGTGATTGCATGCTTTCTGGGTCATTCATGTTAACACTTTGATTATAGTGGTGAATTACAGAGGATGAGCTACAGAGTGATGTTTCACTGGAATTTACTGACTTAGATGAAGAAAACAGCATTTATCTAACCTCAAAGTTTTGAGGCAAAGTGAATTGCATCAACAGATACTCTTTAAAGCAAACTTTCTACTCTGTATTACAGTGTTGTTTTCAGGTGATAGTCTAATCCTGGTGTCCTTCAGAGTTTGCTGTGTTTTCTAGCAGTTATGAGCAAGGGCGGTTTGTATGAAATACTAGGATGGGTTCAGTGATGATAAGGGATGAATCCTTATGAGGGGCTCAGTTTGCTTGATATTTCTGTCATGTATTGGGAAAATATGCTTGATCCTAGACAGCACACAAATGAAAACTCATAAGGGGGGAGGCGGAGGGGCAGTAATCCTGCACAGATGAAGGTGCTTTGCATTATAACAGCTTGGTTCTGCTGCTTCACCACCACCAGGAGACAAAAGACAAGAGCAAGTATGCTGGTGTTAAGCCTAAGTGTTATGTCTTGATTCTTTTCTGCCAAGAGTGCTTGGGACTAACTGTACAGCTATACATTAGGCTCAAGGCTCTCTGCAATTTGTACACCACGGTGCACCTATACACTGTCTCTGACTGTGCTGGGTGACAATAGTTGCTGCTCTTTTCTGGATAGTGTACAAAGCTTGCATGATCTGGCTCTAAATATAATTATTTCCATGTTCCTTTAAAAGCAATGAAAATAAGCACAACCCCAGATCTGGTTTTGGTTTTCAGTATATTGTATACGTCTTGAAATAAATCTGCAGTCACACAGGGCAAATTCACCTTCCTTGAGCTTGATTTTTAAGAGTCTTATCTACCCTGGGGACCTTTGTTGCTCATTCCCTGCCCCTACTATGTGCCTTCATTGATCTCAAAAGGCTCTCTGTGCACTAGACACAGTTAGGATAGACAGCAGAGATCTGTGGTACAGACAAGAGAAGCACAGCACTGGTTGGAGAGAAAATATGCACCCAAAAACTGTCCACCGTGAACATGTAGTTACCTTTTTCCATGGAGAGTGGCATTGAGCTGAGTTTATGTACAGTCTAGTTTTTGTCTCATACCATTTTCAAGCTTCATCCATCTATGCCTCTGTGGATGCTCCAGGTTCCCCTCTGCTTCCTGCATGTGTAGGTTCTCTGTTTAACATTTACAGTGGAGACAAAGCATATAGGTATATAGTACGGTGTATGCAATTTGATGTGGAGGAGGAAAGAAATATTCTGTATGTGCTTTACTGGTTATGAAAAGCATTTCTTTTCTGGAGGGACTATATTCTGAAGGTATCAGGTGGTGGATTGACTTCCAGCTACCATATACTCTTGCACTGTCCCAATACTCCTACGTGGAAGCTTGTACTATCAGCTCTGCAACACTATTATAAGCACAAATAAATTAGAATATAGCTGTTTAGTTTGTAAACTGGAGAAGAATAAAGGGCGCACTGCTGTTATTTCAGCCAAATAGTCCCTCTTATACTCTGCGATGACTGATATGTTTTGATCAGTTTATTTTACTTTGGGGGGTCAGTTTTAGGGAAGAAGCCATTCTCTTTCCATTGTCCTCCCATGCACACAAAACTTTATTAAAGCAAGTTCAGAGGAGCTGTTAGGCATCTCTTTCTTGTTTTGGTGTTAGTCTCCCATTCGTCTTTCATATAGACTTCAGGCCACATTAGGCTCTCTTTTTTCCAATTTAAATTGTTTTTATCTCACGTTACCAACAAATCAATCAATCAGGAACCATCCCTATGAATACAGAACATCCATGGAAGCAAATATTGATCTCTTCTTAGCTGTTTCTTATTATACAGTTCCCTGGTGTGAGGAAGACACTAAACAGAAGCTAATAGACACTACATCTCACAGGCATTTTCGCATTCTGACAAATACAGTTTTAGGATTTTTTTCACTGCATTAAGACCATAGCTGGTTTTGCTTGGAAATAGCTTAAAATACATTTATCCTATTCTCTTTTTCAGTGCTGGAAAGTAGAAACTTGCACAGGTATTGGGAGTTGTTATTCACTCTGGTCAACAAAGAGTATGGTTGCTTTGCAATAATCACTTGCATGGTAGAAATAGTTATATTTCCTGCTGTGTTAATTGGTGTTACTAGTAGATTTTTGGAAGACAGGTATTTCTCAGCTACTGTGAAATCACTTGCTAGCCAGTCAGATTAGTACAGAGAGTGAAGGCCAGCCAAATGATTTTAATAGGTTTTGTACATTTTCCAGGGACAAAAAAGACTGCAGAAACAAAAATAGACCACTTAGAATCCTGCCACTTTTCCCTATTAACATTCTGTTCTCTGTTGTACACAAGTGTCTGAACTACCAGTAGCTCAACGGTCAGCATTGTCAAAGGTATCTGTACGAAGATAAGGAAATGGACTTGTGAAAATGTAAGAATAAGTGAATAAGAGAAGTAAGGAACAGACTATTCTGAAGAAGATATGAACTGAGCCTGGGATGTCAATCAAATATGAATGTCCTTTGTGGGTGAAGGAAATTGGTCAAAGGTGATTTCTGTCAAAAGTCTTACTCAAAGACACTTTTTAATTAGGTTCCGTTCTGTTTTGCACAGTAAAAAAGGCTGAAAAGAATCCTTCACCCTGAACTGTCATTCACATCCAGTCATCACCATGTCAGAAATAAAAGCCTTTAAAGCTAAAGGATAAATTAGTTGAACAGTAGAGTAACCCAAAGAAAGAAGGGAATGTCCTTGTATGCAAGCAGCTTCATATGATATGAAAGAGAACTGGTGCACATGCATAGACCAACTCTCATACACAGGTACACCCACGTATGTATGCACACACACACACACACACATATTTAATGTATAAAATAATTCATTTGCGTTTTGGCTTCAGAAAATGAATTGTTTCCAGTAGGACCACTTGACACAATACTGGCAGCATAAAGTGCCCTTAGCATTGATAAAAATCAATGTCATCAACTCTTTTTATGTCACCAGCAAGCAGC
This sequence comes from Limnodromus scolopaceus, assembly GCA_028565335.1. Classification (NCBI taxonomy): domain Eukaryota; kingdom Metazoa; phylum Chordata; class Aves; order Charadriiformes; family Scolopacidae; genus Limnodromus; species Limnodromus scolopaceus. Next base: position 29,079,762 of record JAOXNO010000013.1, read on the forward strand.
CAACAAATTAACCAGATTCACTAGTTTCAATATATAAAGTACTGTTTCCTGCTTTCATAGCTGATTTTATAATTTGTCTCTCTTTTTTTCTTGTCTTTCTTACTTATTTTAACGTGATCAGTATATTATATTAAGTATTTGCTGTCTTTACGGTGTCAGCAGCCAGAAAGATTAGAAAAGGTCAAATCACACTCCATTTTGATGAGCACCTCTGTGAGTAGCAGTTCTAATTTCCAGACTTGAGAGACTAGCTTTAGTCACCAGACTGAAGGTAGAAACATACATCTAACTACATCACCTGGTCTCCTCCTAAAGTTAACAGGGAGAAATAAACACTTTTATTTGGTGATTCATCTTATCCTGGAATAGGCATCTAAGGTGGGTTAGATGCATCAAGTCATAAATATGCTCTTTTTTCTTTATTTCTTTCTCTATTGATTACAGAGGAATCTCAGGAGGATGAGCTGACATGTAGAGGTCTACAGTGCACATGTCTGACTTAATGCAAAAGAAATTTTCCCCCTGAAGTAAAAGTTCAGTAACATGGGAGGGAACTTGCTTAGAAACAATGGAACTGGTGTCAAGGGCAATTTTTGTTCTTGGCGTGGCTCTGTCGTTTGCTTTTTGTGTGCTTGTACTGTACCTTGTGCTGTATTTTAACTGCCTCTACAGAAAGAACATCCACCCTGAACAGGGTTTCACCCAGTGCAAATATATGTATAAATTTTATAGTAAACACAGTATTGCTAGGTGCAAAATAGAATGTGACACTAATTTCTGAGAGATTAGAGGACGTGTTGGCACTTAACTTCAACAGTTGTCCTTGGCAAAACCTGTTTAGTTTGTTTTATTTTGGCAAAGTCCAGCAAAAGCAGGTAGTCATTGTTTCTGTAGGAATTGTTGTAGGCATTGTTTAGAGAAATCAGTCTGCGGTGCCTCTGCCATGCTTTCTACAGAGAGCAGACTCATTGATTTTTACATATTAGTAAGTATTGGACTGGTGTTCAAAGACTGTTTCTCTTATTTTTATTTTTTTTTCCTGATTGTACAGAGCATGTTTGAGAGCAGCATTACTTTTGCTAGGTTCTGAAAAATTGTTTGGAAAGATACTAACCTGTCAGTGAGAGAGAAAAATAACTAGTTCAATAGTCAAGCTCAAACTGCAGTGGAATTTAAGGAACTGCTTTAATTATGGGTGGCGTAACGCAATCTTTCATTATGGACTTAGCTATAATGATATATCTTACAGTTCATTTTGGCAGAGTCATGAGACTCCCCCCTTTCCTCCCTCAGAAAACTAGTGAGCAGATGAGCATGATAAGCATAGTCTAATATCACAGATTATAATATATATAACCAGATGTCATACTGTAGGTAGTCCCTGTTACCATTTTCAAATCAACAAATAGTTAGAACACTTACAGAAAGTGCAAAACCAGTAAGGAATATCCATGGTTATTATTACCCATGCATATTTACTCTATTTAAAGTAGAAAACAAAAAAAGGTATCTAGTGGTATGGCTTAAAATCCAAAAGATGAGAAGACAAGTAGCTCTCAGCCCTGTGTTTAGGGAAACTTGATTTTTTGAACTACTTTCAGACAGAGCAAAACATGAAGTTTATGGACTCCAGAGAAATCTGGATCTATCCCAGCCTCATTGTTCTCTCATAGATCCCAGATGTGTGCTACAAGCAGAAATAAACACCTACATAGACTTTCTGGGTGTTAATATCTTTGCAAATTTAGCAATCTCGCTGCAATGTGGTAAGATGTGTTAATTTAGAGCAGTTAACAGAAAAAGAGCACAAAAGTTTATATGAAATATCTACTATTTTCAGTTCATTTCTTTGCAAATGTGCTATTCAAGGACTGTATGCATTTCTCATTATATTGTTTCCCTAATTGAGATTGCATGCTCATTGTGGCATAGATATTATCATGGTACTTTCCAAGGCAATATGTACACACTACTACCACTTCTAGTAATAATTCAGCAATTACCTTCTGAGTCTTCTCTTATTTCTATGATTCATACTGTAGAAATGTGACACAATTACACAATTGGCTTTGAATCACTCTGGATGCTCGTGCTGTTAGGATGTATATTGACATGGGATTTAAGTCCTTGAATGTCCGTGCTGTATTTTGCTTTTGTTGTTCCCAGAGAAACATGGGGAATGGCAGACATTTCTTTGCTCAAGTTTAATATTAGACTGAGTTCCAAAGTTTCAAAAAATACCGTTTTGTGAAATGTTTCATAGCTCAAGAATTTTGTTTCTTGTCATAGGAAAACCCACACAATTCTATTCTTTCCATAGCCAAGAAACTCTAAAGCATGATATACGTCAGATACATGAAACAAATATTTTAATGAAAACATTGAGAGTAACTAAAACAAGTGTCTTAGGTGAAAATGCTGAGAAAAAGGACTCACAAAGAATGTGTCAAGAGCAGCAATGCTTCTCTGATCTAATTTTCATTTTGTCACTTGAAGTTGGAGTCAAAGTTAGTTACTTCTAGACAAGGGCTCCTATCACAGAAAGAGTTGACAATCTCTGAAAGAAGAGCTGATCTTTTTTGATCTAAAATGGAGAAGGAACCTTTTAAACAGAAAACTTATTTCAGAAATCATGTGTTTTGGAAATGAGACCCGTACTGGCAAATATCCTAATCTGCATTCCTGATTCCTTGCTCATTTTCAGTCCTTCATCTGCATCCCATACTAAACAATGAGAAAAGAATTGAAATCCCAACTATTTGAAATCAGGAATAGTGAAATTGTTGTACAAGTTACCTTATGCATGTTTTCTTTTAAAAATACAAATTCTAACAGGAACACCAGATACCAATATGTAAATTCATTCTTCTAACAGTGATTTCAACCAAGTACAGAAAATATAGTCACAACTGTGCTTGGTGGATTTGCATAATTGCATATCTGAAAGACATAAGTGGCAATTACCATTGTTAAATTACTTTGTAATATGATTTTTTAAAAATTCAAACTTTAGTACTAATTGAAGGGAATTAACTAGGCATGACTATTAAAAACAAACAAAAGCCGTTGTCAAACTGATCTTAGAAGTGAAATAATGATTTTCTTTATTTAGCTTTCCTGGCTTTTCATTTGCCAACATTTCCTTATTGTTCCTGGGGTCAATGTTTGCATGTTCATTTTGATATACAGAAAAAACACATAAACTTTGATATGAAGATCTGATGAGATCTAGAGTTCATAAGATCCCATCCATTTTCAACCCATGAGATAGTGTTGGAAATGAAAATTGCTGTGTGGTGATTTTACAGCATGCTTCCTACTAGCAAACTGAATACAACAACGGGATGCTCTTATATAGACTGAGCAGGAACACTTTGCAACATGTGATAGTCCTGTTGATGTGAAAGTATATTTTATTCAGTATACTTCCTTAATTTTGAAGTAACTGGGAAGACTGTACTAAAACAAAAGGCAGGCCTAGAGGAAGGGGCCATGCATGGTGTCGCCATGCCTGAAACATCTTTCAGAAGGCCTACATGGTAAATTAGGATCTACTCTAGGTAAGGATATTCCATGTATTTTTTCCTTGTTATGTGTATTACAATAATTTAAATGAGGGCAAATACTGAGACTATTTCTGCTGGTGGGTCATTAAGATCCTTGTCATGAGAGTTTGTTCTTATAAATCAGCACAATCTGCTGCAAATAATAGTATTCAGATAGGTCAGAAGCCATAGCAATTACATTATGTACAGAGAGGCAGTCTAGGTAGACACCTGAAAGGAAGTTATTGCTGAACTGGGTTAATTTTCTGCATTATATTTAGGTAGAGAGAAGGTCTGGGATTCTGTATGGGACTAACTAGGGAGTTAGAGGTATTTATACAAACTCCAAAGATAGTATTTTTCTTACTGTTACATATTAGAGGGAGGCTCAGTGACTGGTTTACACTTCATAGATACAGGTGGAATTAGGTGAGTTGATTACCATTTAAGGGAAATACTACATTTGCATTTATTTGAGGAGAGAAAAGAAAATAAAACAATAAAAATAGTTTATAAGGCAGCTAAACACTTGTTTTAATAGAGGGTGAGGCAAGAGAATAGGTAGAACATTTGGCTTTTGTTTTATTACAACTCTTATTTTTTACCAAGGAGTTAAATTAAGAACGTACTAAATCATAGTTCTAGCCTGAGAAAGAGGTGGTTTCTGCATATACAAAAACCACTCATAACTGTATCCAAGGGGAGGACCTTCCCCTTAGAGCAATCAAAAATATAAGGTTCACATTTGCCAGAAATACTACATAAACTTTCTGAAAAGTATCCTGAGAAAAGCACAAAGCCAAAATAGTGCTTAGGAGAGTATTGTATGAGAAACTGCATAGAATCTCTGACAATACCTTTTGGTGAAATACTTCAGAGATTTGAGATGCTTATGCTCTGTTTAAGAAAGCAAAACATTATTTCAGAAATAGTAAGATTATATTCCCTTGCCTGCCCAGGGATGAGTCGATGAAATCAGATGTTTCAGCAACAGCCACAAGGCTGTTTTCTAGAAGAGGAGGAAAACTGGATTTCTCTCTGCAGTTTACTGCCAAAATCTTAGCAATATACAGCTCCCTTTAGCACATCAAACCCAACATTGATACGGTTCTGTGGGAATCTCCTTGGCCTTGTGTGTGCATAAAACATTTGAAATGTAGTTTTATTTTTGAATGTATTGCTAAACAATAGAACAAACGTATATTATGCTTTGTGTCGACTTACCAAGCTGAAAAGCATTAAGGTCCATCCAGTCAGCCTGAAATAAAAACAAGTTAATGGAGACTTTCATGTATTTCTAATGCCACTATTCTTTTGTTATTCAAAGATTACTAGAAAATTTTAGTGTTTAAAAATGTATCTTAGGTGAAGTACATGTCTGCTAGAAATGTATTGTCAGTGGCAAATTTGTTTCTTTCCCCACCGATCATGTGGGGGTATATTTTTACCGATGCATTTTGTTTGTACAATTGCAAAGCATGTAGAATAGAAAGAAGAAAAAAATAATCTGTGCTGTCTTCTAAAAGCAGACTAATTTGTACCTATTTAAAGGGAAAAAAATATCCTTCTTGGCATTGAAAAACAGCTGCACTTACCCAGAACAAATATTTTGGTGGCTTGTGTATGTGGGCAAGTGCAAAGTCCTGCTGGTTTACAAAAAATAAGAACTGGGAGTGTTTTCTTTAGGTCTACATTCAGGACTTTTTCCCTGTGCTCACTCCCTAGCCAGGTTTTTTAATGTGGCTTGCCTGTTTTCCAAGATATTCATTGTACTTCTGCTTAGAGTCATCACTTGAAAATAATGTCTGGTTTTTTCCATCCATATATTTTGCTCAACAGAATGATTGTGAACTCCTGGCAGTAAGATCAAAGAGCTCTTTCACAATTCATCTCTCTTGCTTAGCATGTAACAAGCTCACAGCCACTTCGGAAGGTTAACTGTTAGGTCTATCAAATACAAGTACAAACATGGAGAAAATGGTACTGACAGTGAGAATGTGTTTTGGTTTTGGTTTTTTTTTAAAATTATTTTCCTTTTTTCCTGTGAGAGCTGCTAACAAAGTCATCAACATTTGTTAATTGATGAGAAAGAGGGGTTGGCTAAAAAAAAAATAAGGTTTCATTGAGAACTTTCTTCCCTTCCTTGCCTCCCTTTGTTTTGCTTTTGCCTTTGCCTTTGCCTTTGCCTTTTTGCCTTGCCTTTGCTTTGTTTTGTGAAGCATCACAAAATAGTTTACGTTTTGTTAAATCCAGCCATGAAGTAATCTGTGTTCTCACACCTGTTGTTCATCTGAACAGATAATGTTTTCAGTATTGGTCACTCTGTTTAACTTTTGAGTTTTTATCAGTCCTTTATTTTGTTCTGGTTATATTTAAGAGCTGAAGGTAAATTCTATTGTGCTCTGTGAGGTTCTCTACTAAATATTCTTTCTGATCAAATATGATGTATCTCTGCTATTAGCAGTATCAAATCTTATTACTGATCTCAATAAACTAATGTAATTAGGAATGCCTGCGTTACATGGGATTTGAGTATTTGTGCAATGGAAGAGTTGTCTATTAAAAAACTTCAAGCTTTTGAAGTTGTCAGAAGTTCAAGTAGCATCCTAGTGTGTCATTTAGCTATTGGACTCTACGAGTACTGATGTTTTATTGTATTGCATCTTGGAAAACCTTTGCACCTGTATGGAGTGGATGCCAAATGTTGTTATCATGAAACTGTTCTTAAGTGTGTGCTTCTTTGTCTGATTTTGCACTATAGCATAGCCTACTACAGCATAAATCCATGTCATCTTACAGAGTTCTGATCTTCTCAGCTACCAACATTCACAAAGGATAGGATACAAAAGCACCTGTGTTTAGCAGCATTTGGTTCTGATAATGATAGTTATTTGCTGACAAGAAAATGCTCATTATCAGTTCCTACTTGATAATAATAGGACAAGCCTGAACTGCAAGTATGAGTTCACACAGCAGTTATAAATGTTCAAGGAAAGCTAGAATTCTCTTGCTCCCTGATTTTTTGCCTAGTATCCGAAGTGCCTACCCATCAGATCTTTAGTTTGTATAAGCTGTGTCTGTACTGTTGGGTTTGTAATCAATGTTATTAGTTGAGTTATGATCCAGGGTATGCAAGCGGCTGAAAAAACCTTATTATTTCAATTATATTGAAAGATGTATCATGTGCAATGGCACAACTTACATGCACAATTTTGATCAAGATCTAAAGGTCCAAATCTGTATTGATCCCTTCTCAAAAGCTCTGTGGATGACCATCCCTAGGAAGCAGAGCAAATTCACAGAGGGTGAATTTCTGAGCGGTTGGAATTCAAAGGCCCACTGAAGTCTAATTGGCTTCCTGGACTAAAACAGTCAAAGCAGTCTGGTATCATTCTGGGAGCCTTTGGCTCTCTGCTGAGCAACTGGTGCTGATTTTCTGCTGGATCAACTGGGGACTGCAGGTTTTTCTTGAGACTGCTAACAGTAACTTGGGAGTTTTATGAAGATGCTCAAGTTGATCTGCCACTGTATTCCCTATTTATTTATTATGATTAAGAAATTCCTCTTCATGTTTATCTCAGTTTTTTTATTATTATTCTTGGGCAATAGACCTAACTTAATTACTGTTTGCACATGCTGACTCAAAGACTTTGATAAAATAAATTACTGTGATGGAATTGGCCTAAAGCTCTTCTACTAGTGTGCCAAATGATCTGCTGGAGACACAGAAGGTACAGCTACCTAATCTATCTTTGTGATAACTCACTTATCCTATTAGAGATATAACCCCCCCCACACTCTATTGCAATTGAAGCAGGGCTTCAATCAGTGAAAATCAAAGCTCTGACTTCAGTTAATCTACATTGGCTTAGATCACCTGAATGCCAGGTACAGTATTGACAACTTTTAGACATTTAATTCAAGCAATTCCGTGGTTCTATTATATACAGTTGATGTTAAAAACTTTGCAATGTGTTCATGAACATCCATTATATCCATCCATTCCTTCTCCTTCCAAACTTCTTGAGGAACTTAAGTATAACTGGTATTGTAGAAATCCTCGTGCCACTGTCCAGCTATGACCTCTGGACTTCAAAGCTTTCACAGTAAAGCAAATGAAATGGATATGTTACCCTTTAACTCAACAGGGGCAGGAATACTTTGTTTAAAAGCTTTTAATCTTAGCAAAAGAGACTAGAAAAGAGAAGCAGGTGCAACTGAAATGTCTGTATTTATTCAGCAGTCATACCCTAATGACAGAGAACAAAGTATGCAGCTCAGCACGCCAGTGTTTAGAATGTTGTATTCCTCTAACAGTGACATCTTTGGGAGGCATGTATTTTAGTGTTCCTGAGAGGATGCACTAAATATACCTCAAAAATACGGGTAATGCTGCAATGGAATAGTAAATAACCCTGCATTTCAACTGCATTCTGATTAACTCCACAGCTTTTCTTCAGACACATTTAATGCATGTGATTGTCTATAGCAACATCTCTATAGCTGTGCTACATCATGACTTTATTCTTCATTTTTTCTCTGTGGTGGCTGTAGTCCGAAGTGTGTTGGCATTCCTAGCAAGGAACCTCAGTCACAGAAAGGAGAGCAGGGGTGGAGGGAGGAAGGAAAACTCCTTTTCAAGTTGTGTCTCCCCAGGCAATAAGGATGCAACTCTCTCTGCAGACTCAGGCTTGATCATGAACACAGCTGCTAAAGGCAGTGCAGATAAGCTGATGCTAGTCTTGCAGAGTGACAGCAGAAAACTGGTAACGTTTGACTGGAATAATAATGATTTTTCTCTTTTCCAGTTTTTTTTAACAGTACATATCAGCCTACAAATTATGCTAATTGTTACCTAATATTTTTTTATGATAGTAGTTTGCAAGGTTAAAAATTCGTAGAAATAGGTTTATAAATTATAAGAGAAGATGGTTTTTGATAGGGAAGTTTTGTCACCAATATAAGAACTAAAGAAGAATTATCAGCTATCTTTTATTATAAGGAGTAAAGAAAGAAAACCCCAGAGCCAGAGAGAAAAGAACTAGATAGTTACTTTTTATTCTGAGACTGATTCAAGTATTTCTGTGGTATTAATTTGAGCCAGTGTAATGAAAATAAAGATTCCCTATGTTGCCCATACATGTTAAATACAGTAGTCTGAAACATCATCACTGTTTTAGTATTGGATTCAACTTAAGAATACGTGGTGTAGCTATAGCGATTTTTTTGTATTTTAAAGGGAAAAATAAGAAAGCTATTTAATTTTAAATACTTGCAATGCATAGAGATTTTGATCTTCTCCAAGAAACTTTGGCCTCTCTAAAAATGCATACCACACCTTAAAATTGTGATGGCATTACTCTGTTTCTCTTAACTCATGACAGAGGATAAGACTTGAATTTACTTTAAAAGACTTTCCTTCCTGATTAGGCCAGGTTAAGGGGCCATGTGGACAGAGAAAGGTTTGCTGAGTTCAAACATTTTGCTAGAGGATGTGCTGTTTGTCTCCTGTCTTACAGGGAGGCGGTCCCACTGGGTGACTAATTTAGCTGGATCTTTGGGTGATAAAGCTGTTTACCTTACTCATTCATTTTGCTGTCTTTGGTGCTGCATCATATAACCCCATAGATCACAGATTAGTACCCTAAATTACTGCTGTGTAATATACTACTACGTTTCCTGATACCAAAACTGGTTTCATAAACATGCGTTGGGGCAAACAAGGAATGCTTAGATGTATGATGGAGACAGGGATGTAGGACTTGTGAAAGGCAGTGAAATAAAGCTCTTTGCCATATTGCTCTTTGGAATAAGATTAAGGTCCTACTATTCAAACTAGTTTGGCAGATCCACTAGTGCTTTGATGTGACCATATTCAGTTACAATATAATTTATTGAAATACTTTTTTTTCCCCCCTAACAGTTAATGGTAGAATAAGAGCAAACACATTTAGCAGTAGCAGGTATACACCAGTATATTTACTTGACCATCAAAAACTAATCTGGGTCTACCAAAATCAGTAGCAGGACTTAAAAGAACTTCCAGTGTTGGGTTTCATTATCCCACTATAGTTATTACAATGCCTTTGGTTTACAGAGGAATTATTAGTAAGGACTTAAAGTGAATAACAAACAATAGAAGAGCCATTGCTGCTGCCAGAAAAGGTTGAACATTGCGATGAGAAAACTTATGTAAAATGCTGCTCTGTTTCTGACTCTGCTCCTTTTGATCTCTGTGTAGCAGAAGATAGGTATGTGTTAGTGTTAGCTTTGTATTTTCCTGCTTCCTTGAAGATGTTCAAACATTCTTTAATAGCTGTTTTGTAAATGTGCCTGAGAAAAATGATACAGAGGATATTATAACAATTTGTTTTGTTCTCTTAAGTTGCGTTTCCTTTAAAGATGTCCAATCTTTTAAACATTTGCCTCTTGTTTAAATGTAGAGCAAGTTAGATCAGCAGAGAGGTTCTGCTGAAAAAAATGAAGAATTTTATGTATGTTTAAGATTCTGTGTAAAACAGAGTACCGCAGCCTAGCTGTTCTCTAGTACTTTAAACAACCTTATGGTTATGGTTTGTTATGATTTGGGAGGTTGTAAGAAAGAAAAAGTAAAGTGCTATCAGCCAGTTCTTCCAGAATTCCTGAATTTTAAATAGTGGATCACCCACATAGTCAGGAATTGGCTCAAGATGAATTTTGAATAGTCTTTAATAAAGCTGTTTGGCATAGAATATAACTGATTATTTATGACACCTTGCATTAACAGTTGTTAGTGTTGTGGTAAAGCAGTAAATAAAGATAAAGACTCACACATAGTCATAGTCTCTTGATGAAAAATTTTCACCAATTGCAAGAGACTACTAAAAGAAAAATCCTGATATTTTTCCAAATCCAGGTTTGCTTATGTTATGATTTATTTCTGAGTGGTACTAGTCTAAACTTCAAGTCTAACTTTTATTTTTCAATGTCTGTCTCTGTCATCAGAAAACTTCAGTATTTGGTAATCTTTTCTTTGTAGAGGAACACTGTGTAGCCTGGATCAAGTGCCATCTTCTGAGAAAGAGGCTGGCATAAACTGTGGCCTCCATTGGGTAAGCCTGTAAAACCAGGCACAGTGTAAACAACTGGCGTTTCCTGTGTTAAGAATATAGCTTGTCTTGTCCCATAATAACATACAGAACCTTTGTGCCCATAGTGGATGTTCTGAGTTTCTTGCATGATATTGTATATAAAGGTTAGAAAGAGGTGGAGCATCAGTGCTGACAGATTCAAATAGATACAGCTGAGTTGGGAACTTATTTCTCTCTATAGGTTTTTTGGGGGGATGTTGCCCATCCACGTATTATGGACATCTGCAGCTCTAACACCTAACAGAAACACAAGTATTAATTTAAGCTACTCCTTACAGTCCCCTAATAAACCTACATAAAGTCTATCAGCTTTTACATACCTAAATGTTAGAAGCTTGATCAAAGTCATGTAGACTTCCTCTGTTGTTGTTGGAGAAACCTGCAGAGAGCTATCCACCCCGAGACGGTCTAAATTGCCATTGGGAGTTAATTGTAGCAGTGCCTAAATAGATTGGTGATCTGAAGTGGGCTGGGCCCCTGATCTCCTGGTTGTCTAAATAGGTGATATGGTCAGAGCCTGCTCTCTCTCCCTTTTGTTCCCCACACTTGGGTATACTTTCTGTAGAAAAAGAGCACCCAAGGTGTGATAATACAGACCTAATCCTTATAAATGGTGCACCCACTCATATACATTAGATATTTCCAGTCTCTCTTGTCTATACTACTGTGGTTTAGGCTAGATGACTGACTTTTTTTTTAAAGAAACCTTTAAAGCAGTATAAGATGAATATCATTCCAAATAGCAGTCTCTTGGCATCTTTTTCTTTAGGTTGTAGTTGGGATTGCGAGTTAGGGCATACTTTTGTAAGTCTGAGAAAAGGTCTCTTGAGATCTAAGGCCTGCATTTAGATCTCAGCAAGTTGTTAGATTCAGAAGTCGTTACAGTGAGTTCCACCTTTGGGCTCCTGCAACCGGAAGGCTTGGTCTCTGATTCAGCTGTCTTATTCATCCTGTAATCACCTCATCCAGTTGCTTATGGTCCTCGCTTCTTTAGATTATGCAATGTAAATATTATGATTTTTATCTCTTATGTACTTAGCTTTTAAATATTTAGGTGTGTGGTGGGTTGATTAAGCATATTCCAAAAAAAACACCCACTTCTCAGTTGGCAATTTTCCTCTTTCAGAAACAACAGCTATGAAAGTCTTCCAAAGCTATGGCTTATAAATGGGAAATCTAGAAATAATAGATCACACCTTTTTCTGACCTGATTTCTCTGCTTGCTCTGTCTGCCAGTCCCTTTCTTTCATGTCCTAGTTTTGAGTATAATTATTTCAGATTTAAATTTCTATCTAGGCTATACAGAAAAAAAAAAATCTGTTAATTGCATGAAAGGATATACCTTTTCTTTTATCCCTTGGATTCTGAAGAATGACCATTGTACCATTTTCTTCTCCAACAAAAAAGAATAACTCTCTTCTTAACTTTCTCCCTCTATGGTTTAGAAGGTTTTTCTGTTGTCTGTTTACCTCTTCCTATGTTTCTCCTAATTTTACATCATATTGGGCACCCTTTCATGCTGTGTTACCCTAGATTTCCTTCGTGTTTAGATGCTACCCATTGCAATTTCCTGAGCTGCTCTGCCTCCTGTTCTCCAGGCACCCTACGTTGAGAGTGTATTTGATTTTTGGGGTTGATTTTCCTGTCAGTATGGCCTAATATTTGCTTGTAAAATTCAAAGGCCACATGCCAGTCTGGACGAGGTAGCCTACAGGTTTATTTGTTTTAGCAGTCATGGAATATCTCGAGTTGGAAGGGACCCATAAGGATCATTGAGTCTAAAGGTTTGTTTCTTGACAGCAAAAGCAAAGCTTTAATATTGAAAGAATAAATCAGAAATTAATATGTACCCCTAAACATGGATGTCAGAGTTGGCAAAAATACCCTTATGAGTTATGGTTTTTTTCTCAGCACAAGGAAACCTCTAACCTAAAAATAACTTTGTGGGGAAAGTAGATACTTCATGTGATTTTACATATGCTGATTTAACAGATTTGTCCCTTGCAAGAAAAAATATGACCTGTACTACATTTCGGTTTGTATCGTCTGGGGTAAATGGTAAAGAAAAACTTTCTTACTCTATTTGTATATCCTCATAATCTAACTTCAGTGGTGAAATGTATTTGGACATTAAGAGAGTTTCACTCGCACAATCATGTGAAATTAGAATTAAAAAAATTCTACAAAATGGCTATTCAGCTTCACTGCATGTTATTTCATCCAGTGATTTTTTTTAAATAGCCACTTCTTGTCCAATGTAATTATGAGTTACATCTGAATTTTTGTAAGTGGATCTTCTTACCCATGAGATACATAGAAATACTTGTATGCATAATGCTTCAGCTCATTGGAGGAAAGTAAGGTAGGGAGGATAGGTGGACACAAGATTGTATCAGAAAACCATAGGACAAGTAGATGACTTTATACTGTATTTATGAAGGTATATTTTGGAAAATGTTTTGTCTTTGACAGGTTTTTTTTTTTTTACTGTTGTGGCCCACATTCACCAACTTTGTCTTGTCAAGACAATTTAAATGGTTTTAAAAATCTTCACCTTCTGCTATAAACAGAACTTCATGAAATTTATTGTAAAATTCAAGCTGGCATGATTAAAATCTGTGGCAGACCATTGATGTTCACACCATATAAACCCTTCCTGAAACAGAGAAATGAGAAATCACCTCTTATGTTATCTCTTTTTCTCCCTTATCCTCTAATGACTTGGCACAGGATCCTGTCCTCCTCTCTCACACTGAATTTGCTAAGTAGTCACTGCAGCCTTATTAAAAAATGAATGCAGCACAAAGTGACAGGCATAAAACCAGTTCTGCACACACCTTGCAGTCTGTCAAGAATCAGCAACGTTGTGTTTTAAACTAATAACCAGTCCTAGAATTTTTGACATGAGTCCAAGTGAATTTCTTCTCATTATCCTGGCTTTGCTGCTCTCTTCTTGGGATCAAGCTTTGCACTGTTTGGGCACTTGGTCTGAGGCATCCCAAAGGTATTTATTCAGCTAAATCCCATTCACATCAACACTGTCACCATAAGGTGGGGATTTTTTTTTCTCTCTGTGTGGAAAAACACATGCATTAAATTACTTTTTGCAGGTGACAGAAAATGATCCATGCTTGTTGCTGGAGTGGGCCTAAACTTATCTCCTAAGGTCAACTCAGAAATTGTGATTACACCCGTTGAGTGCCAGGTGTAAGAGAAAATTCCTTAAACTAGCTTTCCCTTCCTGCTGTGTCATGCATAGCTAAGTGAAAAAGAAAGCAGATCCATTTTCAGAAAGTGAGATTGGTTCCTTTGAAACAGGGAGCTCTAGGATAACTAGCTGTTTCATTGGTTTTATTTACACACCAATAAAAAAAGAAGGATAAAGAAGAATCCTCACACAAATATAATCTGAATTCATCCCTCTCTCCCAAGACAAAAGAAAAATCAATGTCAGAGCAGCTTTGAAACGAGGATTTTCCTTGGTTCTCTTTCACTAGGTAGTAAGAGTAGGTATTTGTTTACATTAAAAAGTGAATTTAAAAGTGACATAAAATGCTACAAAATCCCGCTCAGTAGTAACTGCTGTTTTTCAGCTCACTAGGAGATAGCAACACATAGCACAAAGAAATATGTTAAGGCTATTTGTTTATCAGTTCTGTAGGAAGTCTTCTGAAATGTAGGCTTAAAGGAGAACAGGGTTCTAGCAAAAAATAATAATCTGAACAAGTGAGTTATTATTCTAAGTGTACATAAAATCTTACTCAGAATCCCTAACCCTCATCTTATATGGTGAATTTCTGTAGGAAGAACTCAAAGTATGTATGGGAGTGGTGCAAGTGTGCGAGGTTTTATGTTTATATATATACCATCTGTCTCTCCTATCCATCTACCCACATGAACACTTGCACATATGTATTTCCAAATATGCTTATGACCAACCATTGAACTTCAGTGTGCATTTGTGTGAAATCAGTCATCACGTGAACTTATATCAGCACAAGCAATTTCTGGGTATAGAAGAATTAGGGCCTGGTTTCTAGAGGTACTTTTCTCTAGTAATAAACATTTGTAAACATATCCTGGGCTCACACAACACCTGCTCTTTTCACTCCAAGGTTCAGCCTTGCTTCTAGGCGTGCTACCGATCTACGTTGTACCTCATCTACTCCACGCTGCCAGCAGTTGTCCAACACATAGAATCATAGAGTCATAGACCTGTCTAGGGACCTTTCGGATCATCTCGTCCAACCATCAACCTAACACTGATAAAAACTACCACTAAACTATGTCTCTAAGCACTGTGTCTACCTGTCTTTTAAATACCACCAGGGATGGTGCCTCAACCACTTCCCTGGGCAGCCTGTTCCAATGATTAATAACCCTTTCAGTGTAAAAATTTTTCCTAACATCCAATCTAAACCTCCTCTGGTGCAACTTGAGGCCATTTTCCTCTTGTCCCATTGCCTGTAACTTGGGAGAAGAGACTGATCCCCACTTCGCTACACCCTCCTTTCAGGGAGTTGTAGAGAACGAGAAGGTTTCCCCTCAGCCTCCTTTTCTCCAGGCTGAACACCTCCAGCTCCCTCAGCCGCTCCTGATAGGACTTATTATTCAGACCCCTCACCAGCTTTGTTGCCCTGATACAGACCAGGATGCTGTTGGCCTTCTTGGCCACCTGGGCACACTGCTGGCTCCTATTCAGCCAGAAGATACCATGGGACAGAGGGCTTAATGGAAGAGGGAATCAGGCTGAGCTTTTTGCCAGTTTTGTGAGCCCTCTTCTACTTACTGTAGTTGGCGTCCTCCATATTTGGATCTTAGGAGGATAATTTACTCATTATGCTTAACTGAAAATTAGCTGAAAAACAGAAAGTATGGAATGGCTAAGCAGGGAGAACTTCAATATTCAACTGCAGTTATTTTGAGAATCCACTAAATGAACAAGACCAAATGTACAAGGAATTTCTGAATGTGTTGTATGACTCTGGATTTATGCTACTTTGGTCACCTTATGTATTAAAATGTCTGTTGAAAAGACCTATAGCTCAATGCAAGGCCTCCATTCCGAAAGTATTTGTGGAAAATACAAATATACTAAAATGTTACAGCAATGTTTTTAACGTTCAGGTATCATAAATCCTCTGCTATGATAATATTCCATACATGTCTATTCATGAGACCTAGAAATTCCATGAAGTTCCCACAACTTTGTCCCCCGTACAAATAACATCTGGCTGTTTTTTTGAAAGTACACATTTGGTGCTATCATAATAGTACCAAGACAAACCACTTCAAACTCCTTACAACTTCTGAAAATCTTGATTTTTATTTTGCATGTTCTCTTACAAGGGAAACATATACATCTGTTTTTCTACAGACAAGAAGTTTAAATTTTTCTCTGGTTCAAATCGATCCAACCACAAGATTGGTTTGTACCTTCCCTCTCTCTGTGCCATTTCAAGGGCCCACATCCCTTACATTGATACGGTGACTGTGTGACAGTTACAGAAAATAGTTCCATGGGAAAACAATGCTAAGAAAATAGTGAAAGTAGCCTTGTAATTAAACTTAATAGCTAAAAGTGTAAAATGCATGATCTGTATGACTTGCTGGCTCTGTTCTGATTAATGTCTAATTGCTGTTCAGATCCCTAATGCCACAACACAGACTCTTTTTCACCCCGTACTAATAGGAACCATAAGACACACTTCTCCTGCTTATTTACCTAATTAAAGTTTAATTTCATGATGGAGAATACACAATAGAATTAATTTTCTGCATTTTACTGATGCTCCTGAGCTATGCTCTAGTGGTTTACTATGCGTAGATCCCTGTAAAGGACTCGTAGCTTCCCATTCATTTCTGTTACACTGAATGGAAAGCAAGAGACAACTGTGGTGTGTAAACTTCTTTTTCCTTTCTCCATATAATTCTGTATTCTTATATATGTAAGGATGGATTTGAGACTTGCCTCTGAGTAGAAACATCATCTCCAAATGCTAAAACATTTGAGGATGTCTGCTGTGTTTATGCAGAACTGCACTGAGATACATCAGTTCTGTAGAGCATCAATATTTGAGGTGAAGAAAGCCCAAAGTCCTGCAATCTCCTCTCTCATTCTCAACACTTGTTTCTTTGCAGTCTCTTTTGGGGGAAGAAACAGGCTCCTTGATCTCTGTAATTGCTTAGAGGCAGTCTCTCACTTCCCATAGGTAGCACTTTTCATTTTTTGGAGTCCTTCAAATCTCTTTCTTCTGTTTCTCTATTTCTTTCTTTTTTTGAATGCGTGATTTTGCTATGTCTTTTGCAAGTCTTGTATTGTCAAGTTCCAGAATCTCAAAATTGTATTGTTTACCTCAGTGTACTCAGAGAAGTAATGCTGTTTTTTGCCAAGCCAGGAATCATAAATAACAACCAGCCACTGCTTCTCAGGCAATCTCTTGGGGTTCCACCATAATAATGTCTACTTCCTTTGCAATATTCTGCTGAATGAAATCACGTGGTTCCGACTACTAGAAGCACGTAATAGTCATGGGGTATTGACTCAGGGAATTTGAAGGAGACAGACACTCTAAATAGATATTGGTACACGCACTTGCTGTGCGTTAAAGCAATTTAAACTTAAAAGGGTTTGAGAGTCTCTAAAAGAATGAGTGTATAGTCTGAATCCAACAATCCTGTCTTGGTCTTTACTGGAAATTCCATATAGATAATGCAGCCTAGTGAAGAAGTGTATTATTATATTGTTCCTTAGGAGAAGATCACACTCTGAGTTATCTGGTTAGCTAGTTGAGCTGTGGTGGTTAATCAATATCTAACTAGACAATATTGAACATGTTTTTATTTAGACCGAAACTTCCAGAAAGTCATTAAACTGCTAAGGTCATGAAGCCTGCAGCCTGATTAAGTTTGAATTAACTTCCCCAGAAGTTCATTTTTCTTAATTTCACCATTCCTGCATGCATGAAATTGATACAATTTATAGAGTGTGGGTTAGAGGCAGCGTTCCCCATAATTTCTCTCAAATGATAGGTGAGATGCTTGAAATTCAGCCCAGCATGATTGTACTGCCTGAGTTTATAAAGAGCTGTCACCAGCTATCTATCTTTGCTTCAAAAGACCAAAGCAAAAAATATCTTTCAAATCACTTATGGAGAGTCCACCTAATGACTAATTTGTATTTGTATGTGGCTTAAATTTCCCATGATAGGACACTATAGAATAAACATACCTTGCTAAAATGTCTGAACGAGTCTACAATGTCAAAAATCTTATGTTTACAATGTTAACATGAACTTCTGCAGGAATGTGGAAATAATGAGATTGCACCAAAATGATTTGAAAAACACTATACTATAATTTAGAATCATAGAATCGTCTAGGTTGGAAGAGATCCTTGGGATCATCGAGTCCAACCATCTACCCCACTCTACAAAGTTCTCCCCTACACCATATCCCCTTAAACATAGCCAGGAATGGTGACTCAACCACCTCCCTGGGCAGCCTATTCCAATGCCCAATCGCTCTTTCTGTGAAAAATTCTTTCCTAATGTTCAGTCTAAACCTACCCTGTTGGAGCTTGAAGCCATTCCCTTTCGTT
>JAOXNO010000013.1:29098136-29128001 GCA_028565335.1 Limnodromus scolopaceus
CTCTTCATATGATTTGTTTTCCAGGCCCTTCACCAGCTTCGTTGCCTCCTCTGCACCCGCTCCAGCACCTCGATGTTTCTCTTGTATTGAGGTGCCCAGAACTGGACACAATACTCCAGGTGTGGCCTCACCAGTGCTGAGTACAGGGGGACAACCACCTCCCTACTTCTGCTGGTCCCACTATTTCTAATCCAAGCCAGGATGCCGTTGGCTTTCTTGGCCACCTGGGCACACCGCCGGCTCATATTCAGCCGCTTGGCAACGAGAACCCCCAGGTCCTTTTCTGCCAGGCGGCTTTCCAGCCACACTTCCCCCCCCCGAAAAAAAATTGTCAAAAACAATATTGCAAAGTCTGAAAAGCTGTAGCATTTTTTTAGTTCATTGCAAAAACATGGAATATCAAAAGTCTTATCTGCCCAGAAACTTTGCAGAACTACTGGTGGTGAAAGGAAGTTTAACTTCCTCTTTCAAAAAAAAAAAAAAAAAAAGGCAAATAGAAGTTTAGGTTGGAATTTAAAAAATGGAATTTTGATATGAACAATGTTTGCAACAATATGCAAATTTGTAGTCGAAATTGTGCTAGTGGGGAAATCTTTGGGGGATTTTTACATCACTAATTAATGATTTTAATGTAAAATTAAGCCCCTGGCTCAATTACTGCGTTTTCAAAGGAAAGGTATCAGATCCACCTACTTTTTTTCTGTTCTTCTTTATTCATCTCATCTGCTTTAACATTTCTATGACTAGATAGCAGTTTTTTTAAAAAAAGTTACCTTTTCTAATTCAAGTGAGCAGTTATAACTGAATGCATGAAAGAATAAGGGAGATCCCTTCTCAGCTTTGAAAAGGAATAGTAAAAATGTTAGTGCTAATACATTAATTCACAGGAGAAAGAGCTGCAGTGCTCACTGCAGTCTTCTGCCACAAAACTCAAGAAAGATTTACTCCAAGGGACTCGGGTCTTGACGGCCCTTCCTTATATTTTCTTAAAGCGTTGCCGATGCCAAGGTTTCTTTCTACTTCAAAAACGTTACTTCATATTCCTGTGACTGGAAAAAAAAAAAAAAAAAAGAACAGCTTATAAAGCCTACTACCGTTTCTTTCAGCTGACTTGCTTCATGTGACTATAGCCATTTCCAGGGATACTTTTAACCTAGATATAATACAAACTGATGCTTTGTTCCTCAAGTAAAAGCTTGCGGTCTGCATTTATTTCTCGTGCCAGTGGGAAACCCAGACTTTCTCAGTGGATTATCATAAATGCACTCTAAACTGCTCTAATGCTTAATCCAAAGAATACCTGGATATTTTCCATCATTATAAAGAACACAGATGCCCATATTTAGAGCAGTGCAGTTCCCACATTTAAAGCATTTTTGGCATTTTCTGCTGTAAGAAGCTCTTTTATTCAATTAAAGTTTAGACAGGCTTGAGGTTTAAAATGTGCTTTACTGCTTTTCCATTTCAGAAAAAACCCATTAAAATTATTCGTTAACTTTGGTTTGCTAAAAACTTTGCCCAATTTTCTTTTAAAAAACTGATTAGTTGAAAAATTATGCTTCTTTGCATTGAACCAGGGACATGAATTTCAGTTAGCTTAGTTTGTCAGAATTTTGATTATACAGATCTTGAAATATGTTATATTCTCCGACAAATCAGGCTACAGATGTTAAAGTGTGATTCCTGAATTATCCGAAGTGCTAGTGGTTTTACAGTCAGTGTCCAATATGAACATTTGTTGTTATTATTGTTATTAGTTTTATGGGTATAATATTCCTTAACCTTCCTTATGAGGTAATCATACTGTAACAACAGACAAGTCCTCACTTAAATTAGTAGATCTGACTCCATAAAAGTGTTTGAATTGTGGGCTACAAACCAAGCTTGCAAAGCCAAGTGTAAACAAAATATTGGACAGTTGCCTTGTTAAACACAGTTCATCTATATAATAAATGAGGCAGACCCCTGAAATAATTTGTGGTTACATAAGTGAAACTTCTTTATGTTAATTAAGAAAAGAAAAAACACATTTTTTTGTTGTTTTCTTGATTACCCACATTTACTAACGCTTAAGTGTCTGATATTTCAAATGTAATTTTATGTAATAAAATTTATCTTTGTGTTTTATATAATATATACTTATGATATATTTTAATTAATAATACAGAATTATATTTATATGATGAATATTATTTCATATTTTATTATTTCTTTGCTAAATGCTGTTCCATGCATAAACTCGGAGCCATACGGACGTAATTAGTGTTTTGCCGAAACAAGCTTGTAACTTTTCTTTGGATTTTGTGAGTTTAGAAACAAAAATAGTAGTAGCAATGCTAGAATTTTATATAATTTAGTCTGCCTGAATGGGAACACAATGTACTGCTCTTTCAGAAAACACACACTTTCAAAAGCTTGCGTTTCTGAATTTGGGAAAAAGAAGAAGCTCCTTTCATTCTGTCTCAACTTCTATAGGAAAAAGGTAGTTGATAGGTCAGATCTAACTCTGCAGACATCTGCATCAGTGTAATAATTAGCCCAGCTGAGGATCCAGCCCTTCTGAATGGATGAAAGGAAAGCTGGATATATTTAGCAAAGGAAAAATAAACAGTAGTGTTCAAGTAAGCTGTAATGAGAAAGTGGGTTTGTTTCATTGTAGAATATTCCAAATAATTTAGATCTAATTTATGATTCCAAATCATGTTCTTCAAGCCTATAAAATTTTCATTTAGCAATGGATTGTGCTATTGTTATTTCTAGGTTTCCCATAATTTTTTTTTTAATTGGCTCTCTCTTTTTTTTCTCCCCTCTTTCTTTTTTTTTTTCTCCCCTCTTTCTTTTTTTTTTTCTCCCCTCTTTCTTTTTTTTTTTCTCCCCTCTTTCTTTTTTTTTCTTCTTTTTTTCTGCTTAGTGCATCTTGTCTCTTGCTGTGCTCTCACCCTTTAACAAGCACCCACATGGAGTGGATTAGTTGCGTTCTGTGGATTCCGCTGAAGTGAGCAGAAATGCTACTGTTAATTCAACAGGGCAGTGAGCTTGAATATTTGTAGGGCTTTGGAAATTATTTAAGCAGAGGTTCAACACCAATTGGACTGGTTGTGATTTTACAAAACTGCTTCAAAAAGAACTCACGTTACAGTGACAGTCCGTAGACTTTCAAGTGACAAACTGGGCTGCTTTTTAAAGTATATTAACAAATAATATGAGAATAAATGACAGTGGGTTTTATTGAATATGTCCAATGTCTCTCACTTGCTTTAGATTACAACTCACTTTATAAAACTTGTGTTTGTCTGCCAACTCTCCTATGTTCAATTTAAAACAGCACTAATGAATCACCATTTTATTTAAAGGTCATATAAAAACCCAGAATGGTCCTTTTTCTGTTCTGCGTCTTTGAGTCAAACTAATTTCAAATAAAGGTACTTGGTTTTGACACCTAAAGTACTGAAGAGGCTTTTTCTGCTCCCGGGAGCTCTCTGACTGGCGTTTCTCTTGCTGTTATTAGAAGTATCACCTCAGAGATGTGCTTTGCTGCTTCTAGAAAATCATATGTGTGGCAACAGCTACTCGTTCTTAGTGCAGGCATCCCAGCTAACTGCACAGCCCCTTGCTCTGTGTGCCTCTTACCCCACTCTAGTAGAGCCTAATGACAGTGCAGAAAGACTGGCCTCTTCCTCTGCCAAAGGGAAGGATTTTCAGGATGACCAAGGTATTCACCCCAGCCACACCTGTGTTTAATGAGCTTTGCTGCTTTGCAGAACTCATGTCCTCTGGGATAGACCCTCAGGCTCCCAGGAGACTAGTGAGTGAGGCGGCTGAAGAGCTAGTCTATAGAAAAGGCTGAGGAAGGTTAGACTGTTTTGGAACATGATGAAAAAATTCAAGCTGTGTAGTCTGACTTGACCTCTCTTGGTCCTTCCTGTCTATCTGATAATCACTGAAAGAGTAGCATGAACTAGAGCTGAGTGCTCACTGTACTGACTAAAGAAGAGGGAGAGCCTGACTGGTTTTTTGCTTAAAGTATTTAATTTGGCTGTGGCTCGAACAAAGGTCTACCATGTACAGTATGAATGATCGTAGTACTAATTATCTAACCTCATTGATCAAAAAAAGGACAATTGTAGATGTGCGTATTGGCTGAGATGTCACTGGATTTGTATCATGAATCGTGCCAGCACATGCCATTGTATTGAGCAAATTCCGTTTAGATACTAGCACTTAACGCTGTCAGGTCTTGTTGACTGTTTGTACGTGCTACAGAAGAAACTGGGGGAGTCTTTGGTGCTAAGGGAGGCAAAAAAAGTGGGTTGGAAAAGGTGCAGGTGGGGATTTTGAGAATGGAGAGATGCAACACATGCAAAAGATTGGTTTTGTGGAAGTATAATTAGTTTTCTAGAAGGAACATACAGTTCTACACTGGTGTGTTTGTATATTTGTTTTGCTTCATTTATTTTAAAGACAGAATTGGATTGCAGAGCTGGAATCTGAGTCCAGCAGTCTGTCCAGTATTCAATAGGTTGCCCAGATCTTTTAGGCAGCAATATAATTTAGATCCAGAGTTGCACTTGCCTGAAAGCAAAGAGCAAGAGAATTCTGGCCCAAAACTCCACCTGCATTCATTAGAAGTGCAGTCTCTGAATCTTACAGGGAATCTCAGGATTTGGTATTCCTTGTCTCTGTGTTGCTCTGAATAAAAATTGTGGTTTGTGCTCCTCTTTGATTACTGTTTTTACAGAAACACAACTAAAAAAGAGTGTCTTCATAATGGATATCACTTCTGGTTTGATTTAAGTTCTGTTAAGTCTTCTTCACCCTGCATACTTCTCTCTCCACCTGAAAACCCTAAAATCAAAAAACTCAAAGCATTCTCTATCATATGATCAAGGTCCAATCTGCCTCTTGGTATTTTTCTTACAAAATCAAAACTTAAGAGTTATTTGTTCTTCAGACTGTTAAGTAACTGTTCTTGAACCTATTCCAGATCTGAAGGGCTGTTCTTAGGAATGTGATCAATATTTACTTGAATAAAAAGATCTTAACCTCAGCTTTTTCTAAAAATGCTTTTTCATATCCTCATTCCAAAGAAAATAAGCCACTATCATATACCACAAAGGCTTGTTACATAAACTGATTTTGCCAGGTGATCCAAATTGTCTTTTGGAGAGAAATGAGAGCCGGAGATATTTGTTTGATCT
Source organism: Limnodromus scolopaceus (assembly GCA_028565335.1). Taxonomy (NCBI): domain Eukaryota; kingdom Metazoa; phylum Chordata; class Aves; order Charadriiformes; family Scolopacidae; genus Limnodromus; species Limnodromus scolopaceus. The sequence goes on from JAOXNO010000013.1 coordinate 29,103,335, forward strand.
TCATTTTCATATTGAAAAGGCAGGTCCAGGAAACGGGGAAATGTCAATTTTTGTTTGGTATAAGCTCTCAAACTTGTCTTTCAGCATAAGACAGAGTTGGAAAAGGAGGAAATGACTTGAATTCAGAGGAAAACATGTGTGCAGTGCTCAGGTGCTTCAGGTGGAGTTGTGACTGTGTATCTAAATGATGACTTGAGATCAGAAACCATTTAAAATGAGACTTTTACCCTTTGGTATTAGAAATGCATCTTTGCTGGAAGCAGCACCGCTGTTAAGCCTAGAATAAATTAGTAATCAGTCTTTTCCTTTCAAAATTTCTTAGCCTTCTGTCTGAGAGTACTAATATATATGAGTGAAAAAATGGGTCCTCAGTGCAATATAAGAGTCCTCCAAGGTAATCATTTTCCCATACACATAGTGAGAGACTATGCCCTGAAGACACACATAGATAAAGTAAAGGATTTCTATGTAAAAGGTTGTGAATTGTGAAGTAAAGCAATTCTATGTCACCTCTGAAAATAACAGCGAAATGTAATCTGTTTGACTCAGTGCTGCAATTTTTCAATGGTAAAAAAAAAAATCCCAGACCAGTAAAATGATATTTGAATAAAATCTCATAGGTTATGTAAAATCTCATGCAGTACCAGTTTTTTTAGTGCCTAGATACTCTCATGTAATATATGACAGTATGTAATATATAATCTCCATTATCTGTGAGCTGTTAAATGGCGTATAGATTGTTTATAGGTGCAGATTGTTTATAGGCTCCGGGCAGAGACAGGTTAAGTTTAGGTAGGCTTATTAATTTAGGCATAGTCCTTCACAGAAGTGGCTGTATGGTTTCCAGGACCAGCAAATTCCAAAAGCAGCTTATGTGGTATTGCACATCACAAAGCTGAAGCTTATTAAGCCCTATTAGGTCTAAATTAGTAGCTTGAGGATTTCTGAACCACGCTACCAGGGTTAGAAATTCTCTGGAGGGTGTGGGGACACCCTTGTGTCACTCCATATGAATACTGTTTGGATTTAGCATGGACTTACCAGTACGCTGTAGTTATCACTGCGTGCCCTTTTAATGCTCCAGGTGTCCGGAGAATATGTTCGTTTGGATGTGGGGAACTGGGCCCAGAAGTTTGGGGCTGCACCTGAGCTCAGAAGAGACCGAGAAAACAGAGAAAGGGTGACAAAGGCATTCATAGGAGCCTGAGAGGAGCCATTAGCTCAGCTATATAGTAAGTCCAAATTAATAAACACCAGGGAATGACCACATGGGGTAACACACTTCCCCATTATGTCTCTGCTATTTGTATTACTGGGGTTGTTCCATTTTCCAGCACAACCCAACAAACAATTCCTCCATATATGAGAGAGCTGGTAGTATTTCATACCCTGATTGGCACCTTGCTATTTGAGAATAACTGCACTGATCACTAACATGATCTAATAAATTAGTGCAGTTGTTTAAATAACAAGAAACAAATTGTCAAGCCTGATCTGAATATCCCCACCTCCTGCCTCTCTACCTCATGCTAAAACAAACTGTCTGGAGTCCACATGAATTGAAATATTTTCTCACCTTACGAAGACGACCTTTTTACCGTTAAAAAACAACCAAGCAAACAAAAAACCAGCCCCTCCACCCCCGTCATTTCCAGAAAGATGTCTTCTCAAACATCTCTGTAATGTGTCTGTGAAGACTTCTCTTCTGTCAGGTTTTTCTAACGTGAGCACAGTTGGATGGACACACTGATGTTTTCTTTATAATAATTTCTCAAATATAGACATGGGACTCATTATGAACAAGTGAAATCTAAATGTTTTTTTGTCTTGCTGCTGACCAACGTAGACTAGGACAAACTGTAGGGCACAAATATATACTATATCCTTTAGATACAATACATATTTACTGATAATGGCTTTAATGATTTACATGTTTCAGCAACATATGTAGGGTTTTGGGTTCTGCCATGCTCAAGTGTACTTAGAAATTGATCAGAAAATTTGCAAAAAGCCCTTTGACAGCGTCACTCATTATAAACTCATGGAGCCTTCAGGATTCAGCAAAAGCAAAGCTCATCAGCCCTTTGTATATGAACCTGAAACCTCGCTACAGCCTAATGATACCTGCCTGATGCAGAACCACCTGCTTATGCTTCCTACCAGTAACTCTTACTCTGTTTGCCCTTAACCTTCTGCTAATCACAGCCGAGTGAGGGATAAAAGGTAGGAAGGGAGGATTTTCTAGAAATTCTAACAGCTGAACATCACATGAATAAAACGCAAAACAAAGAGAGCTTCCTTTCTGCTTATTCAATTCTTTGTAATGGGTTGGTTTGTGGTATTGCTGGCCTTAGCCAAGAACTGCATCATGGAGTATAAAAAAAACTGGTTGGGATTGTACTTTCTAGGTTATTTTGTGAAAAATAAATAAATCTGCCTAATGAAATTTTTAAAATAAAGAGCTGACCACCAAACAAGTTAGTAGAGTTAAGCTACTGCAGAAACTAACTACACATCATCTGCTTTGCGGTAACTTTCTGAATCAAGGCTAAATGCACTGGTTTTGTCCAATAGTAAATAGCCTTGAATTATCTTGCAGGGAAGAACAGAACAATTTAAAAATTGTGTGAGTATTTCCATCTGGACATAAATTCCCTTTTTTCTCAAGCTCTTCTTCAGTGTTCTTGGAGGGTAAGAACATCTCTCCTGTAAACATGTGTTGAGAGATTTTGGGTTCTTTCAACACCAGTCCATAAAAATATCCTCACATTCCATCTGGAAAACAATTCACATTGCTTTTTCTATTTCAAGCTGAATCAGAAGTTCATTAGAGGGAGACAATTTGGGCGGCTGGAAAAAAAACCCACAAAAACCAAGTCAATGATGGGGTAATTATGCACAAGTATAGTTCATTATTTAGCCAGCTGTGTATACAGGACAACACTGCCATTAAAAGCTGTGAAAAAATACTTTTTTTTTTTTTTCCCTCAACACTTGTGGCTCAAACTATTTTTGACAAATCATAGAGAAATTTACATCTGCTCTGTCTTACATTTGTGATCTTAAAAGGAAACTGCAAGTTTTGGCACCGTAAAGTCGTACCTATGTACTGCATTAAAAATGGGTCTGTTTACTTTCTTTGGCTTTGTGATAGAAAAACAAATGTTTTAATCACTATGGGGAAAAGTACTGTTTATTTATAATTGCACCTGTTCTTGCATAATAGGAAATACAGTTTGAGCTGTGCTTTCCTGGAATTGTTGTCTGACTGGTACAGTTGTTCACTAAATCCGATACCCTTGTGATGTCTTTCAAGGGATGTTTTATTTCTTCTACTTTATTTATTTATTTTTTAAATGCCTGGCATGTCCCTCTTTACATTAGTATCCTGGCTATGTTTCCTGAGCTGCCTCTGTGGATGTCTTTCCGGCCTGGACAGTAGCATCCAGTGTCTTCAAATTAGCATTCCTTGATGAAGTTGACTTAACAGTCAAATGAATGTGATTGTGGGCCAAGTTGGAGGTAAAGCAAACAGTGTTCTCCAAATTATAGGAGCTGCTTGGGAAGATTTTTTGGTTCTTGCCCTCCTTAGAATATTTTGTTTACTTTCAATCTTAAAGTCTGCAAACCAGCCTTATCATTTCTACCACTTGCAAGAATTGTACCCATGCCCAGTGGCACTTCCTTCCCTCCCTCAGAGGGTTTCAGTTTTAAAAGTTTTCAGGAAATATTAAAACCGCTTCATGTTGTATGTTTCACCAATTTAAAAAAAGGAATTGAATTTCACATTTAGCTTGTTTCTAAGACCAGAATCTTTAATGTGTTCACCTCTGAATGGGGGAATTGCTTGTGTCCAGGCTGACGCTTACTAAATCTCATTAGTAAGAACAGAGATTTAAATAAGCAAAGTGATTTCTTCTGCCAAAGTTGTAGTGTAAGAATACACTTTCATGTTCCTTAACAAATCAATTAAACTTTTAATGACTCTAAAATGCTCTAAACTTTTAATGGCTTTAAATTCTTAAATGCATCCATGGGGAAAAATGGCTGGAAAATGAAATTTCTGACCTATGGAAAGCTCTTAACATTTGGACAATTTTTTTTTTTTTTTTTTTTTTTTACTCCAAAAGCAAGCAAAAGTTCATAGTTGTAGAATTTCTTGTTGAAAGCAAATTTTGATCAGTAGTTGTTGTAGTTGTTGACATCTACAGACACTCAAATCCACAGCAGATGGGGAAGTGTTTTATGGAAGAAAATGACTTCATGTGACATAGCCTGTCTTCTTGATAGCCTGTGTTGATTATAAGGTTTTTCATTAAATAGATTAAAAAATTTAATAGTTCTAAAAGCTTTAGGATTGAAAAAAAGAAATAATAATTCATTCCCAAATATTTCACTTGGGAAATTTTATAATTGTTAGAATGTTTTAATAAAAAACTCTTTTTTGAAAATTTGTTCAGATTAGGTTGAAGCTAGATTTGCACATATACCTGCTTTAAGTCCTCCTGGAAATGTGGTTAAAATTAAATCACTCTGGGGGAAAGTTTGTTGTGATTGGGGTTGTAGGAAAGTCATAATTTGCTAACAGAAAACCAAGGCAGCATTACCTAATGATCGGGTCATGGGGCTGCATCCTGGGAGAGCTGAACCCTATTCTTGGCTTGCCTGCTGGGTGATTTCAGCTGCTTGACATCACTCAGTATGGCAGTTAGTCATCTTTATCACTTTTGAAAGACAATTTGAGTTCTACTGATGAAAAGGTTTATTGTTGCTTATTCTTATTTAATGTTATATTAATATTAATCGAGACAGGTATTTTCTTCCAAATAAATGCTGTTTGTCTTAGGAAGATTCAGTTGTATTATTCTTGATGAGGTTTTCTGAAAATCTGTTCCTCTCATTGTAAAATAGCCTAATATTTAGCATTTTGCACATTTATAGGTTTAAGGAGAAACAGTAAATACTAAATAATTAATTTGATCTCCATTAACTACCTAAGAAGGCGAATGGTCTAGGTAATTAATGTTAAACATTGCAGCACATAAGTTCGCATTTAAAGACCGCATCTACTGCTAAACTGAACAAAGTACTTTCTTAATGGACTTGAGCCCTGTATCACCATTGTTCCTGTGGTTCAATGGGAAGCAGGATCCCTGGTGTGTGGTTTTTGTCTGTGCCTACTGGTGCGCTCCCAAGCAGTGTCCAGTTTTGGGGGGAAAGGACATGCCAGGCACAATTCTCCATAATCAGTTTAGAAGTTGCTACTATATTCCGGCATTTCTGTTGTAGTGTTATCAGAGTTCGTTCTGCTGAGGGGAAAACACTGAAATAATAGTTGTGGTAGTGGTACTGGCAGGGGCATTGGGATGTGTGTTTTGCACAATCCTTTAAGAGTTTTCCAAGTATAAAATCTAGTAGCACTTTAAGCAGGGTCATTATATTTTGGGTTGCTCGGATGAGCAAGCTTTTCTTGCTCTGAGGAGCACACATTGACATTTTACAGAAGCCAGACCCAGAAAGGATGCATCACATATCTCAGGAAACAGCAACCCTTACAATAGCATACAAAGAAGTGATGGCAGTGGCTACTCAAGGACAATGTTGTTAGATGTTGTCAGGACGTCTCAGGTTCATCAGATGGGCAGTGTGTGCAGCAGCTCCTGAGGGTGTCCCACAAAGTTTGCCTCAGCAGGCCTGGCTAATGGATTCCCTTCTATTGCTGGTATTGGAACTTCTCAACCAAATCTCATCAACACCTAACATTGCTACTGATGTGGCATAAATGTGTCATGCAAATTATGTTTGGATATCTAAGTTCCACGTATATTTCAAAAGCTACGTGTTGGTCACCTTGAACTTTTAAAATTAGGCACTTTCCTGCGAATGACTTATTGGAGTATCTGTGGAAGCACAATGCAATGAAGCAAAGAGAATAAAAGCACCAAAATTAGACACGCTGCAAGCAAATATGTTTCAGTAATGCTCATGCCATAGCTCAGAAAACAGATATCCAAGGTTATTTGACTAACATGATCTGCCTAATCTGTATCTGCCTCATGACAACAATGTCATGCTTACCACCTTGAGAGATTCACGTGGATTTGTTTGCTTCTTGGGAAGTGTTTAGAACACTAAGTTGCTGTAACAGACAAAAAAATTGTCTTCCTTCTAGGGGTAATGTTCTTTACAGTACGGTATGTTAAATGAAAAAATAGGTAAAATGTATCCAGTCTTGGCAGTGAGGTGTAGCTAAACTGTATACTGCCTAAATTATGAGTGTTTAAACTCTGCCCAGTTTTGCTTTCCCTTCATTATACCATTGGGGCTGTATGTTCAACAGGGCAGTTGTTCTTTGAAAAGATGTGACAAATCAGAACCCTGGGAGAGGCTGCCCAGAGAGGTGGTGGAGTCTCTGTCTCTGGAGACATTCAGAACCGGCCAGGACATGTTCCTGTGCAACCTGCTCTGGGTGGACCTTCTCTGTCAGGGCGGGTTGGACTAGATGATCTCTAGAGGTCCCTTCCAACCCCATATCATTCTGTGATATGAGGAGTATTTTCTGAATCTTGTAGACAAAGTGAAATTAAAGGAACTGTGAAGTTGGTTTTTGCACTCTTACTAGCCAAATGTAAAGAAATTCTGAACACCTGGTCTCCCTTTTGTAGAAGATATGTTGATATCTCTGCCATATGATCCAGATCCCCAAATTACACCTGGAAAAAATTTTGCCCAGGAAAAGATTAAACATTCGGAGAAATAGAAATCCAGATACATTTTTGACTCCATCTGCTTTCCAGACTGAATCTGGCATCTCTCATCACAACATAAGAACAAACTAAATCTTGTCAAAATGTAAGTGTACTTTGGATGTAACCGGAGGGAAGAGGATTATGAGCATGATGGCTCAGCTCAAAAGAAAACTTCATGAATTTTTCTCTTTCTAATATAAGCACAAGTTGTACCTCAGAAATGTTTGTCTGACTTTCCGAAAACAGCAAGGAATTTGCTGTTACCTCAGGCAGGGAATTTCATCTTGGTTTACATAATATTCAGGAGTGCCCTGATGAATAAAACCCTGAATAACTATTGCAGCAGCTCCTGCATCTTTGAAATATCACGGCTTAGCTCCATGTAGAATGCAGACTGTTAAAGTGATGAGAAACTGCTGAGGCCAGATGCACATCTAACATCTTAACTGATTTGATTTCTACAAATTGCATATTTTTTCTGTATGAAAAGCCAAAGAACACAAGAACTTTTATATCAGTATTTCCCATATATAGTCTTCCTTTCAAAAAGAGAACAGTTTACTGTAATCAGAATATTTTACTTCCCTGTGCTTATATTTTTGTTTACTATTGACTACACTGTGCCTAATTTTCTCCTTTTCTAACCACTCTTCAATGTGATACTGTAGCTAGCAAAGTACAGAGTTCCCTGAGTTTCAACCAGAATATATGCTAGATAGTCAAATTACTATGTTGAAAATGTGCCTTAAAAGATAAAATCAAAGTGCTCCAGGATTGAAGGTATCCAAAGAGGAATTCAAACAAGAATATATCACTTTTACATCTCCTGAATTTGTGTAATATCTTTTATATTCCAAAAAAGATGGGGCTAGATCTCTGGATAGCACCCCTATTACATCAGAGCTGTTGGATTCTCATGGAAAGCCATCATATGAGGCTCCAGGAGAACAGAAGTATTTGAACAGCAGAAAACCAGAGTCCTTGTGATGCTGCCATTAAACATTATATCAAAATATGCCTTCAATTCCTGCATAATCTGGAATCCTATGATTTCCCTGCCAGCGTAATTTTTGATCTGTGGATTTTAAAATCCCACTTGTAATCTTGGAAAGAAGTGAGGAAAGTTGGTGGATGATCACTTTTTTCATGCTGATCTTATTCACTTAAACACGAAGGAGAACCAAGGAGAGAGAGAAAGCTGTAGGTATAAAACATAATGACAGCTGTATTTTAACAGCAAAGGCTTCAGGTGTGCTGAATAACAGGTGTGATCTCATGAGGCAGTATCTGCTCCAGAATCTGAAGTTTCAGCAACGTGTCACAGGCTACTCGAATGGTGATATAAGCACTTTTTAAGGCAACAATCTAAGCTCTTTTTTGTCCAGTCATTATCAAACATGTTTTCTAACATCTAAAAAAATTTTTCTCACATCCTAGGAAAGGAAAGTTTTAAAGGAGTTAGAGGATTGATAGATTTGAATTGTATGGTATGGGTTTTTTTTTGGTTTTGGGGGTTTTTTTGCATGTCCAGATTGCATGCAAGGCCAGAGATAATTCTGAAGGAAGCAAACAAGTAGGCAGTTTAAACTGGAAACGGGTGGAGTTTTAAGATCATGTGCCCGGAATAGATCATGCCCCTGGAAGGGGGCAAACTCCTGAAAGAGTGGGTGTGTGCTTGAAGAATGAGAGAGATAAGGAAGGAAAGATAGTGAAGAAATAAAGAACTGGCAATAAGCCAATTAGTCGACTTTGCAGATAAATTTTAAGGGACTCTACGATGAAAAGCTGAAAGATCTAAGATAGAAGATGAGGGTGTTATCACACTCTAATATTATAATACCTGGATACAAATTGTAGCAGGTATACCTTATAAAGAATCACATTCATCTTCATATTCCAACATATTTGGTAAAGAAATTAAGTTCCAAATTAATACCAAATATCTTTAAAAAATTAATATTTTCTTCTTTAATCTTTAGGGAATGAATAGACTGATTTATTTTTTTTTTCCAGGGATTAACACTTTGGAATCATATTCTTTCTTTAGCTCAAGAGACAATTGTAGTAAAATTAGTACAATTATAGTTTACTTTAGATGTATTGACTTTTCTTCTCAGGTTGGCTTAGAATGAGGTCCTTGGAGGAAATCCATTCTTTCTTAGCAGGCAGAATCTGTTCTCTGTGTGTCTAACCAACTTTTTCATTGTAATGTGGTTTCCTTCTGCAAAGCAAAGCAGAAGGAAAAAATACTATTCTTCTGTAGGGGACTACGCCAAGTGAATAACTCTCCTTAGATCCTTTATGGCTCTCAAAGCCTTTATGGCAAATGTATTCACAGAATTTTCTGTGCAATGTTACTTAAATAAGATCTTATCAACCACTTGCGTTCAAACATGTTGTCTGGCTTTTCTATATATTCAGAGCATGTGGCACTACAAAAATTACCAGGGATTCCCAAGATCTTTTTAGCTTTTGCTGTGACACGACCTAATATGTAGAAACAATTCAGAACTCTCAACAACCACGGAAATTACTTGTATTATTGAATTAAGTTCCAGTATTTGAGAGAACTAGTATTTAGGAGTTGGCCAGACTTCAGTTGTATGCCCTTCTCATGCAGCTCGGTCACTCCTGTGACTCAAAAAGATCATATGATATAAATATGCTGAGGAAGAAGGTGGAGGGAAATCATCTTGTACAAAAGCCAGAGAGAAAAGGAAGAGTCGTTAGAGTGTGCAAAAGCAGCCAGATTCCTGTCTGCTTGGCACAAGCGAAATGTAGGAGAAGCCTGATGGTACGATGTAGTGTCATAGGGCTGCCTGTCAGAGCTGCGGAGAGATGAAGAAGTGGAAGGGGAAGTGAGGCAAGGGGAACCAGCTGGGACAGGAGGAGAATATGAGTGTTGCAATGAGCCTTAGCTACCAGACACAGGGTGGGGAAACTGCTGTCAAACATGCAGGTTATGCCTGAGAGAAAGATCCAGGGAGAATTATGCTCCTGCTAATGCCTGTTCAATGCTGAAATCAGATGTCCGTAAGAGAAGACAGGGTGAGGACTTTTCACGTTTTATAGGTGATTACAGCTATATTTCAAAAGGTTAGAGAGAACACAGGAATTGAATGTGTTGGTGCTGGCTTTGTACTAAAATGACTGGAACAGATGGCAGAAGTGCTGTGCTGCAGAGAGAAAAAGGAAAGAACTGGTAGCTTCTGTGAAATAGCAGCCATGATATGTTCCTTGCATCTGGTCCTATGCCCATCACATTGCACTGGGAATATTTTTGCCAAAAATCAGTTCCGTTTTGTAACTTGAATGTTCATGTAAATGTCCTGGTTTCAGCAATTGCCAGACAAGTTGTCTCACATTAAAAATACAATTTCTGGTCAAATCCAGAGAATGATTTTCCTGAGAACAGCTCAGCATCAATGAGGAAAAGAAAAGCAGTTGCATATCAGGAGCTGATATCGAACTCCCGGCCTGAATCAAACAGTATGGAAAAAGAAGCCTGACTTTTCTTCATCTTAAATGAATTTACTCAAGGCCAACATTTCCCTGCTTTCTGACAAGAAACTTCAGCAGTCTCAGACTTGCCTAATGCAGCATGGAAACATTTCTTTAATAATTTCCTGCTTTTGTATAATTTTTAGAACTAAGCTATATTTCCAGTGAAAATGAATGGGACAAAGGGACATGAGAAGCCTACCCGTATTTGCTAGATGGGACTTAGCCTCCTGTCTTCTCTGGCTCCTTTAGAAAGAGGTACCTTGCAGCGATATTCATCCAATAATAACTTAATCCATAACTGAAATGACCTGTCCTCACCTGTAGTAAGTAGCAGATAGTTCTAGTCCTAGAATCTCCTGAACTGTCTGGCTCTGCCTGATTTCGATCAGGTTTCAGATATCTTTGTAGGTTTAGATAAGGGTCAGATAAATATCCGTATTTTCATGTGCTTACTCAAACCTCTTGCTGAAGTTTATTCCTTTATTTTTCTTTTGTAATCATACATTGACACCTATATTAAAAAAAAAAAAAAATCACCTCTGAAAATTTCCTTATTCTTTCCTTGTCGTTCAAAGTGACAGGATAGTTGTGATGGGCCTTAGAAGTAAATCCCTAAATCTCCCATATAACAGTACGCTATTTGCTGATACCTTTACCAGTTTGTCATGATTCCACAGTATATTTTTAATAGCAGGTGTGCAAATGAACCTTTTGCTTTAATGGAGTCAGCCATTGGAATCAAATTCTGGCTCTCCTGCCTGATGACATAAATCTGCACAAACCATTAGGTACCATTATTAAAAGATAACATTAATGATAATAACATCTGAATCTCACTGTAGTAATCCTTGTTTTCATGTACTTTTCTCTGATGACCAAAGCATATTTGCGCCAAATGACTTCACAACAAATTGATCAAACCTTAAATTCTGTAAGTGAAAGAAAACAAATTTTTAAAAAGTATTCATTCACAGTCTTTCCAATAACTTTACTATAAAAAAGAGCATGAATACATGCGCAATGTCCGTTATGTCTTAAAGAACACCTGAAGTGATTATTAGCTTGTAACACGAACTGAGCTCTTTGCTTTTTTGTTTGACTGTAATGTACAATGTGTTGTAACTTCAAAATACATAAACTCACACTACTTTCAGTATGAGAGTACTATGTGTGCAAGTGCACTTTTTAGAATCCTTTTCCTTTGTTTTATTTTAAGAATTATATTCTCTGGCTCCTTTTACCCTCGGGTCTATGAAAAGTATTATGTCCAACCTCTGCATCTTATAAAAGTTTCTCAAAATTCATAAAAACATCTACTATGGTTCTTTTAGTTCTGTCAGTGGAGGGGACATGGAGGATAAACTTAAAAGAAAAAATTATTTTCACTTTTTAGACTGATTTTAAAATTCAGTTAACTTCGTAAATATTTAAAAATAAGAAAAGCAGAAAATTAAAGATCAAAATGTTGCAAAATCTTTGCATCTTTTTACATCATTGAGCAGAAAAATTACTGCAATTTCTCTCTGTTATGAATTATGCACAAAAATGCCTTCAACTTATCACATAGTACTATTATGCCTTTGAATAACAGCTTTACAACAATAGCATTTATTTTATCACTTGTTTCTGTTTAACATAAAGTTTCTATGTTTATCATTAGCTAAAGTATCATTTCTGTACATTCTAATGAAAATTTCTTACCCTACTTGCTAAAAAGCTATTTACGTCCAACCCAATCCTGTACAATAGAGTGAGTGTGAGTTATCTACTGAATCACTATAAATAATGGAAAGGACTGAAACGTGCAAAGTACTTCAGTGTCATCTGTTGCACTAAAGTCCTTCGTTGAAGTGCAGTTTTTATAAAATTTGTAACAGTAATAAATTTATAAAATCTTTTTTTAATTACAAACATATTTTAGCACTCTGTAATGACAGATTGAAATGACTAACTGAAAACAAATGAGCCATAGCAGTGTGCCCGCCTTTTCCCTAGTCTTCCTTTTGCTACTGATGTACTTGAAGAAGCCCTTCTTGTTGCCTTTGACGTCTCTTGTCAGATTTAATTCCAAGTGGGCCTTAGCCTTTCTTGTTGTGTCTCTGCATACTCTGGCAACGTTCCTATATTCCTCTCATGTGACCAGTCCCTTTTTCCACATTCGATCCCTGGAAGTGTTTAAGGCCAGGTTGGATGGGGCTTTGAGCAACCTGCTCTAGAGGGAGGCATCCCTGCCCATGGCAGGGAGGTTGGAACTAGATGATCTTTAAGGTCCCTTCCAACTCTAACCATTCTATGATTCTGTAAATTTCCTTCTTCCATTTGAGTTTTTTCAGAAACTCCTTGTTCATCCATACAAGTCTTCTGCCTCCTTTTCTTGATTTCTTGCTCATAGGACCTTGACCTTGGAGGAAGTGGTGCCAGTGGAAGAACTCTTCACATTCACTTCAAGCTCACACTCACCTAAGTGAAAAGACTCTTCTCTTTGATGATTTTCAAAAAGTAGGCTTGGATTTATTCTAAACACAGAACTTCATCAACTCTGTAATCATAGAATGGTTCCAACCCCCCTGCCATGAGCAGGGACATCTCCCAGTAGACCAGGTTGTTCAAAGCCCTGTCCAGCCTGGCCTTGAACACCTCCAGGGATGGGGTAACTTCCAGGGATTGTGATTGTTTTCCGTCAATTCTGCACATTTTCTCCATTTCTTTGGAGTTGTTTCTGATATCGAAGTACTGAAGTCACTTTTTAAAAGTGTGCTTTAAATTAAAAGGAACTACAGTAATGAGTTATGACAGTATCTCTGCTTCTTTTCAATATCTCTCGTAACTTTGTGGGTCTATCACCAGTGAATAGGAAAAGTCATCCTATATCTGTATGCTTAGATTTATAGCCAAAGTATGAATTTATTAGAAGCCTCTGACACCTTTGTCATATGTCCTATAATGAGAATTCTTTCAAGGGCAATGATTAGCAGAAACCCCCAAGATTTACAGCTCCATTGATTTATTCTGTTTGAAATCACTAAGTTCAGAAATTTTACACTCTTATTGCCAGAAGATGAACTATATAAAGTGTTGATGTCCCTTTAATGGCTGGCCTTGGCTACAACCTGTGAGGCAGCAAGAGAGACTTGGTAATTTTCAAGTGCAGGGGGGAAAGTATGTGGAGAGAGAGGTGAGTTGTCCTACTTAAACAGTGTTAGACTTGAACTATATAAGATATTAATATCTCACCTTCCTCCAAATCCCAGAGCAGGACTGAAAAGCAAATTCACTCAAATTATACAGCATGCTAGAATAATCAATGCTCTGAGACATTAAAAGTAAAGCCCTTCACTTTTGCCTTGTGCGTTTTTCTACGTGAATATGTGTATGTATACACACACACATCAAGAAAGGTTCCCTGCTGCCTTTGTCTTTTTATTTTAGGTACCACAAGAATGTTATAGAGATTCAGTAAACAAATCCTGCTGATTCATTTCCTGGAGGGATGAAATCACTAAATCTCCTGGTCTTAGGCTGTGGTGTTGGTTCTGTTCATTAATTATTGACTTAAGATTAAAGTAGGAATTGCTCCTCTGCCATCATAATGGCAAAAAGCAAGTAAAAACATGAGGGGTATGTGCATTTCATAAAGATTACAATTTCTTTAAAAGAAGGAAAAGAACAAGGAGAATGGCTGTCTTGATGCACTGTGCAAAGAGTACAGGAAAACAACACTGTATAGCAGCCTTACATTGGATGTAAAGATCCATAACAAGCTTGAGAATAACCATCTACTTAATCCTACCTGCACAGCCAGAATTTATTTTGGAGATCCTGGAATGTACCTGAAATGTTTTAAATTACAGTAATTTGTATTTATATATTTTAGAAGATGATATTTTTTTCCCCTTATTATTTGTGGCTTATTCTTTCAGAGTACAAAATCCAGCACTGTATATAACAGAAGGAATCCACAAGCTCTCTTTGTGTACATTTTAGTAAAATGAGGACTTCAGAATTTGATCCCCAAAAATTTTTTTCTTGCAAGCTTCCCAATGGAACACAAGTAAACTATCCCTGCAGTCAAATGGAGAGAGTCCAAGGGTCCAGCCAATGACTCCTGAGCCAGATGCATCTGAACTGTTATTTCTTCCAAGCCAGATCATGCAATTGGCAAAAACATTGCAGTGATACTGGCATTTCTGGGAAGAGGAGGCAACTCAGAGCTGCTGTTGCAGCACAAAACAGTGAAATACCAGTTTCTTTTTCGACAAGACAGTGGGATTCAGGGGAGCTCTTTCAACTATTCCTAGAGTCCCCCTTGCCGGGGCTCCTAGTGGTATGCAAGCTTTTTTGTGTGGCTGTAGTCTTCTGAAAAATGTTGCACGAGGCTCTTCATGAACAAGGTTGATCACTCCTTCTCTAGTTTATATCATGTGGTCAGGAAAAAGCAGGTAACTTTTCTCATTTCCTAGCAAGTGGCACACTCATTCCACTAAACTCAGAACTACAGATCTGAAATTTTACCGGTACAATACCGGACTTCCACCCAAAGGAAGACGACTCATTCAACCTTAACAGAGCTTTCAGCTGATTTTTCTGACCTTGTGAGCTGTCATTTATATACGTTATTGCTGTTCCCACACCCAAGAGAGGACATAATCCCCAATAACAACATAAAATGAGCAGCCACGCCACTGAGGATACAGAGCAGAGCTGACACTTGAAGGCATGGGGATATGGGAAATTAGTATGTCATCACTAATTTTATTTGAGGAAGGTAGCTGTCAGTGACTATTGCTTGTTTGTGATTGTCTCATCTGTGAGTTCCATTTGTCGCTGAAAAATTGTAAGAAAACTCACTGCAGTTTTGTAAAGCTGTAAGAAAGTTGACTACATACAAAATTACATACATAAAGCCACAGCGTATATGCACACATAAACACAGAGTTATACAAGCAGCAGTAAGTTATTTTGATGCTCTGAAGAAATATAAACAATATGCTGAAAAAAACCAACCCCAAACCCAAGTAGTTCAACCACAAATATTATTGAAAAATATTGCCTCTGGGTCTTGTAAGAAAATCACCAATAATTTTTAAAAGGTCGTTAACTTTAAATTGCTTTCTCCTTCAGGCAAGGATTTTGTCCTTTTCCTTTTTCATTATTATTAATTAAAACTAGCAATGTTCCTGGAGAAGAATACAGATACAACAACTATTTAAAAATGTCATTTCCTTGAAGAGGTTAATATAAAAATGCTACCAGGGTTATTCATCTTGAGTGACATTTTACAGATATGAGGAATGCCATTGATTGGAAATCAATTGGATTTTTAGCTTTTAAAATATAAAATAGCCTAAGACCCAGAGAATATGTGCACATGGACAGATGCGAACGGGCTTGTTTTCCTTTACCTAGATTTGAAATTGGGCTGGACAAAGTCAAGTATTGATCTGTGGAGCTGCTCCTGGGCTAATTCACCCCAAAAGAAAGGCAGTATATGGTTATGCTCAGTGATATGTCAATATGGTTATATGCAGGGAGCTGACATCTGACATTTGTACTCTGAACTCATCCACGGAGTCATGCAGTTGAGGTCCAGGTCAGACTAAATGCGCCATCATTTCTGCTATGAGATGTTTAAATGTTGCCAGTTATGATATTTAATAAGTATAGTATGTAAAAATATATGCTGTATATTTAATATAGTTTTGCGATTTGGTAAATGTTCGATAATCTTGGCTGGAAAAAAACAAATCAATGGTATTTATGATAGGTGAGGAGGAAGAGAATTCATGCTGTTTAACTGTAGGCCTCTAGTTTGCTTGTCTGACAGAGGAATTTAAAATCTGCAGAGGCTCCAAGGTGCATTGCAGTGTACTAAGGGAACAGGCTGATAGTATAGGTATTCTTCATAAGATTTTTTCCAGTTTTTGGACTTCACATGAGGCTTCTGAGCAGCAGTCACTGCTGATTTCTTCATAGCATTCTCTGTTCATTTGCAACAAGCTCAGATTTTATCAGACTTTGTCAGCCCATACAGAAATTTTCTGCTTTGGAAGTGTGTTTTGGGTTATAAGCAGATACAAACGGACGTGCTGGTGTTACTCATGTTGCTGTGTTCTCAAACAATCCTCTTGCCTTCCCTCTGAGTCCAGGGAATGAGACTGTGCTGTTTGCTCACACTGAGTAGCACAGTAATGCTTAAGGGTCTTTTGGGAGCTCTGTAGGTCCCATTCAACATGTGGAAGGTTATCAGAGTATCTCTCTATTTACTGTGAACCGGACGCAGAACAGTACACTCTTTAAATGCCACACGAAGGGTTCTCTCTTCACTTTTTTTTTTCATTCATTTTACTTACTCCTTATATGAGATTGTGGGATTGATGTGGCATCAGTGAAGCAGTAGCAGTTTTTATGCTTGGTTTATTAGTTTTCCGTAGTCCCTTGTTTGTATTTCAAATACTACTCTGTGACTAAACTTACATTCTGACACACTATTTATTTTTAATGGCTCATAGACTCCACAATTTAGTTATTCACCTGTCTCTTATGCACATATGGGAATAAATTCACAGTGTAAGCAGGCTTTGAAAGCTTATTCCTATTGTACCTCAATACTTTGAGCTTATCACATTCCAAATTGTACTTTTTGAACTGGATTATATTTCATTGCCATATAGGTTTTATATGACTTTCTCTTTTTCTAATACAACAGTTTTCTGTCTGTGGTCTGTACATACCTCCAGACAAGAGGTCTGTAAAAGGTTACTAAGGAATAGTTTATTGTCAGTAGGTTTACATTTATCACACAGGGGTCCAGAGCTCTACTGAGAATTTTTCTTGGACTCTGAAACAGAAAAAGGCTAAAAGCTCTCTAATCATTTGTACATCAAGAAAAGACTACTAATGTACATTTACTAATATGATGGTATCCTTTTTTGTCATTTATGTGTATTTGTAAGTCAGAGAGAAATTAATTTTATCAAATAGAGGCAAAAATATCTGAACTTTTTATTTAGTCAGCACAAAGAAATAGACATTGCAGGGTGCAATCTCGATCATAGAGATAGTATCTGAGAGGACAGATGAACTGGAGAAAATAGGCCTAGAAAACATGCTTTCTTTTACTTAGACTGCAAAATAAATTTTTCTTTTAGTTCATTGTAGTTTTGATTATTTTCTTAAAATTTGTATAAATGTAAGTTGAAATACATTTCAGTGCAAACATTTTAAAAAAAATTATTTAGAAACTGTTTAGTTAGCAAATCAGTGAATCAAAGAAGAATTTGTAAATCTTTTTGGTTGGTCTCCAACATCATTTTTTTTTTTTTATTTGGATAAGCAATTTGTCCCCCACTAATGTGCTCTGTGTTGCTTCTGTGAAACTCAGTTCAGAGAGTGAAGACCAGTGGCAGAATAATTATAAAGATCATTATGTTGGGATGCCATATGCTGTCATATGACATCAAGCTGTTGCACATCTGCACGATTCTTTTCCCTTCAAATCAGTTCTGAATCTGTGCTGGGGCTCTGGCACACTGTGAAGAAATCACGGCCAAATATGCTGCCATTCAGCTGCCACACAAACCAAGAGCCATGGCCAGATTTTCATGTCTCATTCCACATTTGCCCTTGATAGCATGATTGCTATTGCTGGAAATAGCTAGACTACGTGCTGTTTCAGAGAGCGGCAGAACTATTTTGTTTTATATTGGGAAAAACATTTGACACACTCGTAAGCATTAGATATGATTTACAGAAGCGTCATACTTTTGTAATCCTAACGGGCTTTATCTTCCATTGGTATAAATTATCACTTCATTGACCTTCTATTCCATCTTTATCCTCTGTAAGGCCATAGATAATTTTCTATAGATGAATATTTTTTCTAGGCTGCTTTTTCTTCTTAGTTTGCTATTTATCTTTTGCCCTGGATAAGTACAGACCACTGTATAAATAACTACTGATGAGATAGCTTTCCAGTAACAATTTTTGTTCTAGATTAAAACCCACGTGTTCTGGGCAGCATTATAAATTTATTATTACAGAAAAGAGATGAGAACCTACAAAAGTGCAGGGTAAACGCTTTTACTGTTAAAAATAAGATGCAAAGTTGTACTCAGTATGCTAAGTCCTTACTTTTCATGGCATGTGAGGAATGTCTCCGTGATTTGTCAAATACATATGGGGTGATTTGGAAAAAGGCCATCTGCCCTGTGGTATAACACAAATAAAGACGGCTGTTGCACTCAACAGCACACATGGCTAAAAGAATTTGACCCTCCTGAGATCCACTTGGAAATGTTATTGCAAGAAAATTGGATTGCTTTGCTGATACTGTTTACTGCAGGGAAAATGCGGTGAAAGGACGACCAAAAGTGAGACCAAGATAAGATAACTGTAGGTTCTCTCTGTTCATTTTGTGAAATTCTCTCTATGCATTTTGTAAAAACGTTCACCGTACTTCTTTATGGGGTGGTTCAGACCCGTTATGTGTAACCAGGCATTATGGATGTATACACAGACCATATAGTGAGAAGTTGTATTCCCGGACAGTGCTGATGATGCCTCAGGGACCAGGAAGTGACGCAATACAGATCCTGATTCTCTCCTACTATCCTTGTTTCCACAGTATTAGCAAACCAGTCCTGCTCTTTCAGAGCTCTCTGGGTTTTGCTTGTCTGTAAGTGCCCTGTCTGTACAACACGCTTCCAATCTACTTCTAGCGGGTACTCACACCCCCTCCTCTTTCTTCCAGTTAATGCACTATAAACTCTGTCTGATTTTTAGCAGTTTTCCTGTTCTGTCTCTCTCTCTATCTATTATACCTCTCAATGACATCTCTCCATTTTCTCCCTCCAGACTTTAGAGAGATGGATTTTTACAAAATACTTTCCCTTGTCACACAAACTTGCGAAATCAAAGTCTCACCATCCACAATTCTTACGGGTGCCACCCTGACACAGGTGCCACCCTTATCTTACCAGCCAGTAGTCTTAGTGACTTCTTTTTAAGAAACTATAACATAAATCTGGACTATGTGCAAACTTTATTTATATAAATGTTAAATCTAAATATATGAAAAAACTTTGAGAAGGACTGAGTGTGTTTCCTCCTGGCCCTTGGACATGGCAGGGCTCGTCTCAGCACCTCTGCACTCATCTGTAGATTCAAAAACGCTTCAAATGGACAAGGAGCCGGGGGAGGCAGAACTGTAGCCTCGGTGTGCCTCTGACTGTGAGAGGTACGGTGTAAACCTGCTCCAATTACGCTGAACTAATGACTTTGTCAGTCCTATGCTCTGAGTAAGGCAGATTTAACTTTTAAATTTATTCCTGTGTATGGTAGCAGCTGTGTGGAGTCTCCAAACACAAACTCAGCATAGCTGGTGGAGATGATTCAGTTGGAGTCGGATCCCTCTCTCATCTTCCCCAGCTCGTTTTGGGCAGAGGTAAACATACCTCTTTCCTGGGCGAGACAACTTGGTCTTCGCTGTCTGAGTCTTGAAAAATGAGAGATCTCGGAAAGGGGCCATTTTTTAATATCACAATGCCATGCCTTCTACATTGCTGGGGAGCTGGTGTGAGAGTGTGCAAGTGTGACCCTGGTGACATAGTGCCCAGGAACTATGCCAGGGAAGTATGCCAAAATGGCACGGTTTCCTCTCTGTTGCTTTTTGGAAACATTACCTGAGAAATGCCATCTGGGAATTCTCTGGTAAAGTGTCGTTGTGAAACATAAGCATGCCAAAGGTTGTTCCAAAAATTAAATCATATGAGCAATGACCTTTCAGCACCTTGAGCACATGCCCTGGTCATGTTCAATTTACTCGTACAGATCTACCTTCTCCTTGACAAATGTTTTGTCATTTTTTCTGAGGTTAGATTTCGACAATGTGACACAAGTTTTATCTGGGAGAAAGCTGGTACTCTTTTTCTGGTTTTCTGGTGGTAATGCTTTTAAAAACAGCATAGGAGAATGCTACATGAAGTTACTGGATTGGTCAAGGGCTTTGCTGCAGGAAGTTACACCAAATTCTTCACTGGTGGGTGAAGAACAGAGAGGGTAGCAATAGGACAGGTACAAAATGACCCCTTTGTTATTATTTCAGTTGCTAAGGAAAAAAGAAGTATGGGTGAGAATAGAAGAATGGAAAAGCAAGGGTGGTCACTCTCTGCTCTGAAATTTTCTTAGGGATAAATGGATACCGTCAGTCTTCAATAGTCTTAGACAAACACTTTATAGCAGCACTACTACTAGTTAAGAAGGATGAAAAGAAGATTCTTTGTAGGTAGGTTCATAGCTATCCATTCAGTCTGTCAGAGTGAGAAAGCGATAGCTGATAGCCAATAAATTTTCTTCTTTATGTAATGATGGTAAAATTTCAGTTGTGCTTTGCTTGTAAATAGAAAGATATGATGCTATTTCTGCCTCTTCCTTTGTTAGTTTTGATTGCCAGGAATGATAATGTCTCTGCTTCTTTATGAGGCTTGTGAAAATGAATTTTCTGAGGGTTCTTCACTCCCTTCCAGTTGGCCAGCTTCAAGTCTTAAATGTGTTTTGTGTGTCCATCTGTTAGACCTTAGACAAAATCAATTAAAGCAATTGAAAAACATTTTCCATTTTCATTTTAGAAATAAGGTTCATGCCCCTTCAAGGCTTGAGGGAATAAGACATGTATAAAACATACCGAAGTGAAGATCAAAGCATACCAAAGGGTGAGCAAGTGGAGTGCCTACAAGGCATGTCTCAGACAAAAGGATGCATTACTGTGACCACAAAGAGCTGAATTGACTGAAATTGTGCTAAGCTCTGTGGGCTATTTAGTTTCCTATTAAGTGATCTCATGACAGGTCAAAACAAGACAAATTACTTCCGATAGATCTCTAGTCACAGTGCTGTAGCTAATCATGTGATAAGGTTAATGTTGCTACAAGCGCATTTCACTACTCCGGGTAATGTAATTCAATAAGTTATATATTAGAAAGTATAGGTTAGGTGTGTATGTTCACTTTGGTCAGCCTCTGGATAAGCACTTTAAGAAATTTCAATTTCACTCATTGACAATGCTGGGAAGGTCATTAAAAAACGTGGGCTGTGTGAAAGCAGCAGAGAGTTTTTAATGTAACCTGATTAATATCAAACCTTGAGAGAGAGAGGAGTGTTTATCATGTCCAAAATGCTTCCAGCCACAAAATGCAGAAGGGAGAGGTAGGCCTTGGAAATAAGTAGGTACCACCTGTCTCTGTAGACAGGCTGCTGGCAAGGTCACCTTGGCTGATGGAATGGACTGTTCAGCCATCCCTGTGATAAAGTCAGGTAATATTGCTAAGTATTAATAGGTCACATTTTTATCAAGTAGAGAACCATTCAAAGCTTGCTTTGGGTCTGAGTGGTTATTTTGTGGTTAAGAAGAGTGTCAAATTAATGGAAAAATTGGTATTAGCTTATGAAAATGATTTTTTTAATACGTTGCACTCGAATTTTATATTGGTTTGGGTTTAGGCTGTCGAAAATTTGATACTCTGTGAAACTGATTGCAAAATATTTCAAAGTTTATCGGTGGCTTAGTTGAGTCTGTAACAATTATGACGGAAGATGGATGGCAGGTTTTTAGTTCTTTCTCCATTCAGCCTTTCAAATATGCCAAATGAATTGCATGCTACTGGCTTGATACAAAACTTATGTTAAGTTCTCTTGCAATATTTAGTCAAGACTAGAAGATTGTAATTGTCCTATTTTCTTTAAAATGATAAATTGCATATAAATAATAATAATGATATAAGTTGGTTTTATTTTCTGTTCTTTTTCTCTTAGTCAAGCTATGCTATGTGATTCAGATGTGCCAGATAGTGTATTAATTTTAGCTGAGAATCCAACCGTTCCTTCCTTTATCACTGTGCTTCTGGAAGCCACAGACCCGAAGAACATCCCATAAGACATATCCCATGTTTGTAGTGTAGTGTTTAGGATGTTTGTACCGAGAAAACTGCAATTTCAATATTGTATATCACTGAAAAGATGATTTGGTGAATATTCCTCAAAATATTATTGCACCGTAATGTTACCCAAATACTCAGGGCTGCAATGCTTCAAAAGTCCTGCTTCTACACATGCTGAACTCCACGTAAAATTACTGTGTGTCACCACTGAGCTTTGTGAACTCGTGGCCTGAGTGTCAGCAGGAGGACAGAGGTCTTGAGTGAGGTCTGCTAGAAGTGACAAGCTCAGCCCTGGGCTCTGCCCATGACAAAAGGAGTGCATGGGAGACAGTGCTTCCCGTCTACAGATATTCTTGGTGTATGTTGTGCTCAGCCTTAGATTTTTTTGACAGGAAAAATCACAGAAAGTGACTCTAGTTCAATTGCTAGGACCTGGCCTACTGAAGGAAATGACTTCTGACATGACTTAAGGAAAAATATAGTGGCTACAAACAGGGTTTACAAGGAGAACACCATCATGGAAGTGTATATAATATAAAGCACTACCCTGGCATATGGGGAGCTGAGGTTTAAATTTGTCATCTCTGTCAGTGATCTGGCAATTAAACTGATATTGTAGTCACAGTCTCGCTTGTTCTCTGCCTTTACCCTGGAATTCCTCCTTGACAAAAATGACATAAGCACTCCTGTGAAAGCTGGTAGGATTCCCAAACCACTCTCACAAAAGGGGCTGTTCTGTCAGCCTGCATGCACAGCTGGCGCCTTCAGTCACTCATTAAGTGCCTTTCATAGTTAAAACCAGTAATAACAAGCTATCAGAACTAGCGTCAAGTATCACGCCATCAGAGGTTTTTGCCTAGTAGCAGTAGTGATGAGCTATAATCCTTTAAATAAAGGTACCTGATAGGAGGCATTTTCATTATCGCTGACTAAAGCTTTACAGGGAGTGTGTTGTGACGTGCTGTCACTGCTGTCATGCTGACGACTGAAGCCCATATGTTGTTTTATACTTGATTTCTGGGATGCTTACCAATATAAGCATTATACTTCAGATTTATCATGTTTTCCTCAGCCCTACATGAGGCCCTGATCTACTGCATGCCACACTACATATTCTGAAGAAAAAAAAAAAAAACCACACTACATATTCTGAAGCATATTCTGAAGCTGGACCATTTGAAGTTCCTTAGCATAAAGAGCACACAGCTGTACATAGTTCCACAGCTGCGCTATCCCATCAAAGCAAAGGCATTCCTCAGTACTGTGCTTTCCCTGTTGTGCTTCACGACAAAAGAGTTTCAAAAATATATAGAGATCATTTTCTTTCTCTGATAGTGATATTATATGTATGCCAGAAAAAGATCAGAGGGAGGGGGGAGGACTATTCTTTAAATAGTGGTAAAAAATATTTTTCAATGATTCTTTAAATTGTTTCAAAAGCCCCTTAGTAAATTCCTTTTTCTAAACCTGTGACTGACCTCCCAAGTGCATATACACAGAAAAGATGGTCTGGCTGACCTACATATATTACACTGTTGTACTTATAGATGGTGTCTGGTAAAAAAGCAAACAAATGCTGAACACTGGTATCTGGCACTATTTGTGTACCTCTAAGAAAACAGAGCCAGAGATCGTTCCCTGATATACATAGCATTTGGCCTTGCTTTTAACAGGCTTTGGTAGCCCAAGAGAAAATTACGATTGTGTGTGCAGTTGGGCAGAGAGAGTCATTTTTAAGTATCAATAGCATGAAATAATGCACGGACTGTGTGAAATTCAGAATATGTGTTGTATGCTGTGGGATGTGACATGTAGGCGTACGGGGATGTTTACGGTATTAAATCCTACTGGGAAGCTGTTGGAGGATTACACAGAGAGATGAAGGACCCCAAATTTGGTCTTTCCTCTTCTATACTGACTACCAGGAACTGTCTTTAACATCTGCAGGCTCAGCTGTGCCTGGGCATTGTCCAGTCAGGAAGCTTGTTGAGACAGGCCAGTGCGATGCTACTAATGGAGCTCCTGGCCTCTCAAGGGCCCTGATGATCCAACTTGCCCCCTGGCCTTTTGTTTTATGTGGTGTCATAGGTATATGATGAGAGACCAGTTTTCTTCTGTAGTGAAAATGTAATGATATATCTAGATAAAGCCTGATATTTTAACTGTAGATATGGTACTCTATCTGCTCAACTGGTATGAACTAGCATCATAATGTGCCATGCAGAAATGTTCAAGGTAACCCTTTCTCTGGGTGCCTCGGGGGAGTGAAGCACTGACCACATTGCTTATTTTTGTAGTGGTTGGGTATCTTTGCACACCTCTACACTGGGCCACATAAGCACTACAAAATGCTCAATGAAAAGGAAAAAAATATCTTTTCCCCTCTCTCATGTTGGGTCTTTTGAGTCTTGAGAAGAGAAGACTTAGGGGGGATCTGATCAATGCATACAAATACTTAAAGGGAGGGTGTCAGGAGGACAG
>JAOXNO010000013.1:29128101-29164245 GCA_028565335.1 Limnodromus scolopaceus
GTGGTGGAGTCTCCTTCTCTGGAGACATTCAAAACCCGCCTGGACACGTTCCTGTGCAACGTGCTCTAGGTAGACCCACTCTGGCAGGGGGGTTGGACTAGATGATCTCCAGAGGTCCCTTCCAACCCCATATGATTCTATGATTCTATGCTCTCCTTACATAGGTTGCTCCAGTGGTTCTTTGCAAAGTCTAGTTTCTCCTACAGTGGATTTCTCATCAGGCTCTGTGTCCATGCCATCCTGCCGGGGGCTTTTTCTACTTAGGCTAATCCAGCAAAGGGACCATAAATCCCACGGTTACAACTATGGTGTCTCTTTATAGATTAAACACTGACCTTTTAATGTGAGACTGGGCCAAGGATTCTTAACTGCAGAGAGCATTGTGATATTTTAAAAAGTAAATGTCAAACGTGGAAGTAATGGAACATACACAGCACTGTTAGAGAAGACAGAAGAAAATTTAGGGCCTCATATTAATTCATCAAGAATAGGTGGCACCTCAGGGGTACTTATAAGGCATCTAGGCTGCTTGAACTCCTACAGAGTAGAAGAACTGGAAAATTAATTGGGTACCAATACAATAATACCAAAGCTTTTCTATCAGAAGCCAAGTGTAAAGCTATAGTTCTTGTACTGTACATTTGTCACAGAAAATTTTGTCTGTATGGACAGTCTAAGAAGTTTTCAACTGTATTAAAACACAGTGATTTATGAAAACAGGAATACAGCAAAGTCCCATAGTGCTATAGTTTTCAAATACCATTGTATGATTTAACCAGGGACACTGTGATTATCCCTTAAAGAACATAAGGTGTATTAAGGAAAACCAATTACAAAATTATCAGGTAGATTTATAGATTTACAGATTCTCTTTCTTTGCTCTTTTCACATACCCTTTAGTATTTCTTTATTTTCTGGGCACCATTTTAAGCCGATAGATATTTTTGAAAGAAAAATTCAGCGACATGCTGGTATTAGTTCAATAATTTGACCGGCAAACACTTTGCCATTATGGCATCATATTTATGCAATAGATAGTAAAAAGGTAGCACTTAAATAAATTATCACTAGCATAAAGAACTAGTATATGTGGATTTACTCTGTTTACTGTTAAAGGGCATACTCCTGTATACATTTCAAAATTGCATGGAAGTTGAATCAGAGATGCAGATAATCCTGTGATTTTTCTACACTGAAGTTCAAAACTAGAACTTTCTTCCTTTGGTGTCTACCAAGTTATAATTGTCAGCAGGCAGACTCAGCAGTTTTGGATACTCTACCGTTTCTTAACTCTTCTGCACATTTAGATGATTTGAAGCTTTGCACAGTGTCAATTTATACCATCTAAGTGAAATGAGATGGTGTCTCACCATTCTGAATTATGGAGATAATATTCAGAATCAAACCACTATCTTTTTGTGCTCAATAAGTTTCTAATTTAAATAATATCACTAGTTATGAAATGTTATCTTTTTGAGGCTTATGCAAACATACAACCAGTTCTCTAATTATTTTTGTATTTACACACAAGTGTAAGTGCTGACTTAGTATCAAGTCACACAGTTTTACTGAAGCTTAACAGTCAAAACCGCTTTTTACCAACCAAGGATCACAGGAGCATATTATGTTAAGAATATAGGAAAATCAATTAAATATAGCAGGTTTCTACTGACCTTTCTGTGTACAAATTCAAGAATAAATTAAAAATTTGAATGGTAGTAATACTTACTTTACTATTGAAGATCTTTATTTTTAATTGCTTATAAATTTTTGAAAATCAAGATGCATATGTAACTTTAACAGGTTAAAATTGACACGAGTTCTCATCAGTTGGAGTTTGAGTGACGAGCTCTCAAGCGTTTAAAACTTTGTATTTCCTGTTCTTCTATTAAACCATTTCTATTGATTAAAATGATGGATGAAAATATTTTTAAACAAGAAAATCATCAGCAGCAGTGAACTTAAGAGCAACAAGTGGAAAAAAGAAAACAAAGTTTAATTTTTCAGCTGATTAGGGTGGATCTGGCTTATGCCCTACGCAAATTGTAGCACGGGGCTTTCAGTCAGTAGGTTTGGGATTGTGTTCCAATTGGAGATGATACCCATATATTGCTTCAGATAAGTATAATCCAGACAACTCATTAATTAAATAAGCTTAAGGATAGAAAGAGGTTGATCTGCAATGGTCAAGTGCATGGCAGGAAGAAGAAAAGCCCCTCTAGCAAACCTGAAAATATCTCATGAGACCTGCTGTGTAAGTGGAAACAAGTTCAGACAAATTCCATGTAAGAGTCATAGTAAAGCCTGGATCTGTAGCTTTTATAGTCCTAACACAGTGGTGCTTTAAATAGTCTTTGGATAAACACAACCTGAGGTTAGAATTGCAATGCTGCTTTTTTTCCAAAGTGGAAATGTATGATTTTGAAAAGCTGTTACTCTTTTATTTATTATACGTGCTCTTTAGATTTCATGCAGGGATAATCTGCTCTTTGAAAACTCTAGAACTGAAAAGTACCCAGCTCTTTCTCATCTGAGATTTAGCCTTACTGGCTAAATGGAGACCATGTTGTGTGATTCATGAGAATCTCTCTTATCAAATAAAGAAAGAAAATAATTTTTGATCAAGGTATTGTGTTTTTTAAATAATATGTCTTTCCTGTGGTTTAGAAGCTTCTAATACATCTAAGCAGTAAAGGTGGGTGATTAATAAGCATTAACAGGGTAGCTAACAATTATCCATCTCTTCCATTCTTTTCCCTTCCATTCTCCTACTTTTTTTAGCCGCAGCCAGCAAGATGTGTGCATTTCTGAATCCTGTTTATTTTCTGTATCCATATGGTTATTGAACGCAATAGACTTTTGAACTCTTGGCAAGATGTTCTTGGATGGAGACCTGTGCGGGAAAGAACGTTAGGAGTTTGAATTTAGTATACTGGAACTTTATGGGTGAAGAAATTACCTGGATAGTGTGAAAACACAGAGAGATACATTAATGCACTTAAAATTAATTTTAAGTGAAACTGAATCATAGTTTCCAGGTAGATGCCATGGACAGCACAAACTACTTCAAAGCCATCCAAAGAGGAATAGAATGCTCTTGTCTGTTCTGTTCAGGTTCATGATAGAAGTGATCTGACTCTTTGTCTATTATAAAACTTCATTTGAGGCACACTTTCTAAAAGTGATTTTTTTCTTTATAAGCTGGCCTAGGTAGAAAATTTACAAATTTTATTACCTTAGTTTTCCTTTAATAGGACTCTCTATGTTGTAGTGCCCTGTAAATCAATATATTAAATCTGGAGGAAATCAGGTTCCTTGGGCAGTATCAGAAGTCAGGGGCCTGTTTGTCAGGGTGAGTAGTTCAAAAAGCTTTCAAAATGCAGCTCAGTAGCATAAAAGAAAAATTCCTATCAGCCTAGAACACATAAAACACAAGAATATTGATTCCTCAGGCTCTAATCCTAGGTGGGCCAGCAAAGCAATTTATTTTTATGTCTTTTTTTCAAATAAAGTGTTTTTATCAATAGAGTTTTGCTAAGACTGTAAGAATAAGTCTTTCCTACGAGGAAACTTAAGTAATAGGATTAGAATTTGGACCACATAATCTTATACAATTCTTTTTTCTTTAAAAGTTTATTTGTGTTAACTAGTTCTAATTGAATGACTGTAGGATGCTCAGAATCCTGAATTAGGCCAACATGTTAAGTAGGATAGATTTCCCATGTAACAAATTTAATGATCAGCTTTGAAAGATAGGTTAAGAGATAATCAATATCCCCCCAGGGATGTATGTTCAAGCTTAACGGATTTGACCAAAGCAGATTTTCCTAGTATTTATAGTTGTTCACTCTTCACTAGGTGGTTAAGAAAACATATGTTGTTTAACTGAACAAAAAAACTAACTCATGTAGACTTATTTATCAAGCTATTCATGATAGCAGATTTAACCCTCTCAAACTCATGTATCTGTTTAACGTTTTTATCAGGAATTCCACCATGTGGTTTTAAAGCTTTGAGAGAGTAACTTAATCTTATTAGGCTCGGATTGGCATGCCTCGACATGTGGTCAGGCTGGTGTACTCAGAAAAAAATCCTGTCAGTTGTTTCCCTTGATGATGGTGATAGGCATCGCATAATGATTCTGTGCATTCTTTCCACCACATGCTCTCTCAAAAAATGTATGAGATCTTTTAGGAGCTTTCATTATTTTGTCTTTGAAAGTCACTTTCCTGACAGACATTTAGCTCTGAAGAGTGTCTGGACACCCTGTCCTGTACAGAATACCTTACACTCACTCAGCAGTTCTAATAATCTGTGCTTCATGGTTTTGTTTTCCTTCCCAGAGAAAATGTTAGTCTTGATTGCCATGTCCATCCACTGAAGCAATATCTTACTTACTTTCAGACAGCACGTGCTCTCTGAAAATTTGATCCTATGAACGTACCAGTGAGAAGGCACTGAGAATCCTACCTGCTGGGTGTGCTAGATATTAGATATTAAGTATAGAATACTTAATTTTCATAAAACCACAGTATTTTGGGTCACAATCAAGAGTAATATGATAACTGTGATGACTTATTTGCATTAAGGTAACTTCAGATGCAGAAAATTAAAATCCCTAGTTCCCCCTATAGTCAAGAAAAGGAAAAAGGTTTTGTCAACAAGGGGTTGGGCACAGATTTAAACTGTCCTCTGGTGAAGTCTCTCTCTCTACACTGTCAGCAGGGGACCCCAGAGAGGTTAGTCCAATGGTGGCTTTTGTGACTGCTCTATGTGCTCTAGCTCTAGGCAATCCTGCTTCAGCAGGGGAGTTGGACTAGATGATCTCCATGGTCCCTTCCAACTCTAAAAATTCAGTGAAAATTCAGTGAAATTCTCACATTTGCCCTTTTGCAAAGTAAGTGCAGTTTTAATTGAATCTTGTGAGAATTCCTCAAAGTTACAACAGGAGAGAGTTTGATGAAGTATCTTTGACCAAGGGCCAGGAAGATGATCAGAGGCTGGCGCACCTCTCCTACGAGAACGGGCCGAGAAAGTTGGCGTTGTTCAGCCTGGAGAAGAGAGGGCTCTGGGGAGACCTCAGAGCCCCTTCCAGTACCTGAAGGGGCTACAGGAGAGATGGGGAGGGACTCTTGATCAGGGTGATTAGGACGAGAGCTAATGGTTTTAAACTGAAAGAGGGGAGATTTAGATTAGATTTTAGGAAGAAATTCTTTGTTGTGAGGGTGGTGAGACACTGGAACAGGTTGCCCGGAGAAGCTGTGGCTGCCCCATCCCTGGAGGGGTTCAAGGCCAGGCTGGATGGGGCTTTGAGCAACCTGGTCTGGTGGGAGGTGTCCCTGCCCATGGCAAGGGGTTGGAACTGGAAGATCTTTAAGGTCCCTTCCAACTCTAACCATTCTATGATTCTGTGATTCTGTCTGAGAAGCAGCAAGTGTTAATGCTGGGAAACAGAGCTCTGCTGACTGGCATGCTTATTGAAGACAGCGATGGCATGTGGAGCTCTGTTTCCCAGATGACCTGCCTGTAAGGACCATCTCTAAACTTACAACATGGTTCTTCATGCTGACTTACCTTGAACTTCCTTTATAAGCATTAACTCAGGCACTGCTTGGCAAACACATAAAAGCTTCATGGAATTTCATCAGTCTGCCCCAAATATCAGCTTTGGGTCTGAGTTATTCTGGTATTTTGGGGTTTAGACACATCGGAGATAAGATGAACACAAAAATTGGGAAATGTGATTTTAAGATTGCAACAATTACCAACTGGATTTTAGAGTACATATAATGTTTGAAACTCCTGATGCATTTTATAATTTTAAGGTTTTTTTTCAAATATCTTATTTTAATAAACAGAGTCATTAGTAGGCGCATCCTGTGAAAAAGTATTCACTCAAGTTATCTTACAAATGCCGTCCTCAAGCATTTTGTTTGATGGAGATCATAATCTATATTTCTTATCTGCAGAATTCCTATTTATCTTTTGAAGTAGTTACCGTTTTTATATTCCAGGAATATTTTGTGTGGTGTTTGCTGTAGATGAAAGCCATGATAGAAAGATTTATATGAGTATAAGCTCTTCAAAAATTAGATATGCTCTATACCATCTCTTTTACTTGACAGACTCTGGATGCCTGGTTCACAGGAAGATAAAAGACCCCAATTTTTCCTGGCTGATTTCTGATGAACAGCACTGATGAAGCCACAGAAACCTGAAGCTGCAGCTGGCACAGAAAATCAGGTATTCAGGTAATATTAAAGTCTCTGCATAACGTTATCTCATTCATAGTGTTACTTCTTCAGTCATGCTTTTTGAGCAGGGAAGGAACATATATTGCCAACAATCCATGCTATCAAACTGGGCTTTTTTAAGCATACAGGTCCTGATTCTGCAGTGATCTCTATACAAATAGATGCCTGTGCAGAGCACCAGTGATTTATCTAAGGCTGCAGGGAATCTATCTGCAGGGATGGGGCCATAGGCTGATATAAAAGCATTAATGGAACTCCCGTTCATGTCCATGTCAAACTGAGGGCAATAAGGCATTTGATCCTCATATGTAAAAACTTAATGTTAAGTCAAAATAGCTTCAGTCTACTCCTTATCACTGGCTTTTACATTTTTTTCATTAAAGGAGAGTGTAAGTGCCATCTTACCATGACACTCACAATCAGTAGTTTAGAAAAAAAATGGTGTTTCCTCTACTACTACTACTTTTTTGCTTCAAGTACTAAATTTTGACTTCTCTGTCTCTGCCAGCAGTTTTATCCCTCAGGAAATACTTGTCAAATGTAAAATCTATCATCTTTATAAACACAAGTACACCGTGCACTTATGAATAGTGCATCAGAGAGCTGGGACAATGCTGTTACCTAATTATTAGAGTCATTAGAAACTCACTGACACTTTTGATTGATTTTCTACTCTTCTGCATATATCAAAGCAGAGTGGAAAAAATGCCTTGATGTTCATCAATATCTGTTTCTAAACATTAATACTTGCAGGGATCACTTTGATATCAACCTAATACATTTTCCAGACACAGGTATAGATCATCATAGATTTTATTAGCACATTTTCAAAAAGGCAATTGCGAGCATAATGGAAATGTTTCTTCTCCATTGTCAGAAGCTTTGAATACTGTGCATCTCCTTTAACAGCATATTAGCAATTTTGAAAAAAAATATGACTGTTTATTAGTTCTCATTTCACAAAGCTCTTTGAGCATCCACTATGATGTGCATATGGCATGCAAAGAGTTGCTGGATCCTCTATGGAGGGCAATTCTCTTATCACATGCCATAGTTTCTATTTCTCGTCATGATGATTTTAGACTCTCTTGCATAAAAATTGTACTGCTTATCACTGCTGAGTTCAGCTCTTCCCTCTCCATCACCCAGTGACACAAACTTTTTTTAAAAATATCATAATCTCCATGGCAAATAATCATAATATCATAAAGACATAGTTTATATGGCTCCACTCTCTGCAACTTGCCTCAGATGTAGGATTGGCATTTCTGTTCCCTGAAGGAATCTTTTCACATTAGGAACTTCTTTTTCCTTGAAATGTGCTTTGGGATAGTTTTACTTTAACAAGTGTTTAATTATTCAAACAAGTTTTATGCTGAATCAACCCACTACATGTACGGGTCACTGGCAGCCAATGCGAGCAAAGAATTAATTATTGCATCTTTAATTAAAAGAAAAAAAAAAGCCTAATAAATACAGAGGAAAAAACCAACTGATTTTCACAATTTCACCAATATAGCAACATGCTTGCAATTTGTGCCAAAATTTTTAGGATCTTTATCTAGAAAGAATGTCAGGGCTTTTGATTAGTTAAAATGGTACACTGAAATACAGGATTCCTGTTTGGTTCATTTTGTATTATGCACCAAGTCGTCTTTGGGTCTGAGAAAGAATGAAATAAACCAAAAAACCAACCCACATAAGGTTGTTGCAGTTGGATGGCTGCGCTGTCAGATTACAAAACAGTTCAACCACCTTTAATACCTAAATTTGACCGTGCTACCCAACAAAAGGTCAGCACTTGCCAACCTCCTAATGCAAAAGAACCAATTGCACAGAAAGGTGAAAAATTCAGTGAAGCAGTTGTCTGGCCACGTGCAGAGAGACGCCTTTGTCATTGCTCAGGCTGGATTCCGTCCCTTAGATGACTTACAGAGAAAGTTTATGTTCTACCAGTCCTTCTTTGTGGTCATGTCTCCATCCGATGGTCGGGTCTCTTGAGGAGCTTAAATGCTGCATTGAATTAAGTGCTTAAAACACATTTTTACCAGAGCTCCAGTACTGTTTCCCTGTGAGTGTGTGTGAACTGTCTAATGTTCGTTGCTGCTGTCTGCAGCATGTCAAGTTGCATGGGGAATGCCAGAACAGCAGCAGCAGGAGATATGGAATAGTCTCTGGAGGAGAATACTAACAGTATTTGCAGATCTTTGAAGTATCTGCCTAAGGTGATAGCATATTGGAGTGTGTGAAGATAAGTATAACACACGCAGGGGAGAGGCCAAAGTGCCAGGCTGTGAGAAAAAACTACCAGCTGAAATGTCCCACAGCACCAGTGTCCCGTCCCAGCTTCTCCCTCCCTCTGAGGAGTACTTGCCAGATAGCTGTCCACCAGTCTGACCAGCCAGGGATGGGATGTGAGGTGGCAGAAAGGGAGAAAAGTCCAGGGACAGATTTGCTGATGGGGCCATGGGAAATAAGAGTTGGGATTCTGTGGTGTAAACCCCATAATCTGTGTGTGAGATTTTGGGGGGTGGGCTTGCTACCTCAGACTCACAAAGCAGTTTGCCCCCATCCAGCTACACTCATGTCATGTGTTGATTTATAATGGTGAATACTAGAAACTGTACAGTCAGCACTTGGGCAGTACAAGTACAGAGACGACTGTCTTTTTCATGTTTGGTCCTAACGGAGGTTTCGAGGAGAGATCCTACTTTAAAAATCTTCCATAGAGAAGCCCATACACTTTGAAATGCTGACATCAGTGGCCTTCCAGATTCAGGGCATTCTCTGAAAGTAGTAGCTTGAGCCTTAATGACTTTGAACAAGGGGACCCCAGCTGAGAGTGTTTGACAACACAGAAGGAAGAGCCACTGAACTCAGCATCGTCAGGATCAAGCCTTAGATAATTGGCCAGTAGCCTGAAGGTTTGTGTCACAATTTGATATTGTTACACCTTTCCTGCTGGTTTCCTTGACCTCGTTACTCTCTTTTTGTAGAATCACCAAATGTGTAATTTGGCTCATTTACTTATAAAGCGTAATTGGGGCTAATGATAGAATGGGCCTTTTTCCTTCTTCTGTGATAAAAAAAGAACAAGCAGCTGGAAAGTAGGTAAATGCTTCTCAGGGGTAAATGCTTCTCAGGGTGTCTGCAATTACACAGTTGAGAAGCACTGCTGGCCCTCACGTCACTCCGACTGTCACAGCTGTATGATCCACTAATGATAAAAACAAACGCTTTCCCCTTCCACTGTTACCCTCTGGAATAAGAGGGGGATGTTGGAGGTGGTGTTAAAGTGACTACTGTGCCTTTAAAGCTTTTGTGATGCTGAGAGCTGATGAGTGTTTGCAATTTCAAAGCCCTTTTTGAGTGTCTAACCAGTGAAACAGAGATTTTTTAGCTTTACATTTAGAATGCAAAGCCCGCCCAAGCAATTTGATTCTTTTTACAGCCTTCCTGAAATGGTTGCAATCTGTGTGACAGGGGGGTGGGAAGCAGGAAAATTGTTGGGGAATTTTGCTGCTATAGCTCAGCCTATTTTGTAGTCTTTGCTTGCAATTTACTGCAGAGACAGTTCTTCAAGATCTAATAAGAGAAGATTAATTTTTTGTTATTTAATTTAGCTTTTTGCCATCATTTGCACAGGATGAATTCTAAATAATTGTTGAGAATGCTGTGGCTTTGAGTACCCATAAGTCCCAATGGATGGCACTGGGCACTGGTGCCACTTGGCAATCCTGGGCATGTGAGAGAAATGCGATGAGGAGATAATATCTAGCTGGGCAATTTTCACATATTTCTGTTTTGTTTTCAAGACATCGTAGAGGGCCAACTGCTAAGGAGCATTGCAACAAATACCCCGGTCTCAGAAATCACTGAATACAGAGATGCTCAGCAGTGGGTCATTTTGCTTGCCCTGTGCCAGAACACTTGTGGTGTTATTATCTTGATCAGGAAAACTATTGTCAAATATGCTTATATTTCAAACTAAGTTAGAATTTTCAGCACTAAAAATTATTCACTTGCTCTGTGTCTGTTCACTTCTGCTACATGAGTCCACTGTGCGGCAAGATGGTTATACAAGACCTGTCCTTAAACTTTCTAGCTGAGGCTGCAGGTGCCTTGCCAAAGGAGCTAATGTGACCTGGAGAACCTGCCTGAGAAACAGAGTGGGTACTGGGGGAGACAGGAGAAGCAGAAGACGGAGTTATGTCAGCTGCACTGTAAGAATGAGCAAAGCGTACTCAAAAAATGAGCCACATAGTTCAGTGTCCATCCTGGCCAGTGGCCAAAAGGTGATTTCTAGGGATAAATGTAGGAGGATGTAGCCAAACAGGTAGGATTTTTTCTTTTCCAAGCTGAAGAGCTCTACTATGCTTGGTTATTTCTCGTTCTGATGCCATTTCACGCTTTCAATAAGTGTAACTGACTTCTGTGAACCTTTTTGAGATGGAGACCAGAACTGCACATTTCAAGATGCTCGTATACCACAGATTTTGTACCGTGGCACAATGTTTTGTTTTGTTATCTATTCCTTTCCTAATAACTTCTTGTGCTTGATTTGGTTTTGTGTCTGTTGTTGATCATTTGGCTGCCAGGCCCAGAGCTACAGGGTACAGCTGGGGCTGAAGCAGCTGCGTTACTGGGGTGCTTTGGAAACAACACAACTACCCTCCTGCATTGGTAAAATCTTCAAGTGGAACAGTTGCGATTCACCACTTCAATTTTTGTTTAGACCAAAAACTTCTAATTTAAACTAGTAGGCTGGGCAAACACATGGGTTTTTTATTTCAAAGGCTAAAATGAACCATCCCTACCTTTGTGTAATGGTTAACACCAGGGACGAAATCAAGACTTTAATGTGAGTCTGCAGCAACAGATACACTACAGGTCTTTAGGAACAGAATAGATTGGATTCCAGACTTTCGGGATGAGTGATATCAGGAAAGGAAAATTCTCTCCACAGACATTTTTGTGCATTATCTGTAAATCTTGCTAAACACTTCTTGAAGCTGCCTTGCAGCAGAACACAGTATCTTTATGACACTAGGTACTATTTTTTGGAAAAAAATATCTATTTAAAATTTTCATCAATGTATGTATGTTTCAAGTTACAAACAGTCTCAGATGCAGATTTCAAGCACTACTTGTTTCTTAAAATGCAGTCGAATTATCCTGTTAATGTTGGTAAGTAGCACAGTTTTAAGCAGTAAAACTCCACACTGTTGCTAGGTTTTATAGTGTCAGAAGATTTTGTTACTATGTTTTTACTCTGTCTTTGTAAAATAAAGATGATTTCTTGCTCTCCCCAACATGGGAGCAGATAGCAACATTTTGGAAGGTAAACAAAATCCGGTTACTTAGCCTTACCAGCAATCACTGAATACAGTGACTGTATAGAAACCTTTCCCTGATTCCTTCCTGCTACAAAGCTCTTCAAATTCAGAAAAATTTTGGGTGTCTTTTACACTAGAGACAGTACTTTCCCACACTAGGTTGATGTTCTTAATTTTTTCATCACTTCTTCCATTTTCCTTTTCTCTTGCATTAGAGAAAAGTGACGCTATTGTAGGTATAGCAGTATATGGCTGGCTTATTCTGCAGCAGACACCCCACTAATAGATCATAGCTAATAAGATTGGTTCACTGACATTAGCTGGAGGCTTTAAAAGGAAAGCCTTGCATACCATTGATTGCTTTTTTAGAAAACAGGCTGCTTTCTGCTCTGGATCAAAGACAAGGATGAATGTCCAGATCTTGGGGTTCTAATTTAAGGGAGGGAGCTCTCAAGAGACTCAAGATTTAAAACTCTGCTCTTGTGCTATTTTTAATATTTTGATTGACAGAGTTGACTGACCAAGGAAACAGGTGGGCTAAGTGCATTTCCTGAGGGTTTTCTTATTGTTTGGATAGCCTGACCTAGTTCCTTCATCCTTTTTACTGCCGTTTAAGCTTAACTAATTGGATGGCAGTATTGGTCACCAGGAACATATAGGAGCTTTTAAGATTTTTCATTGCTTGTATTTGGTCCTTTATAGCAATTGAGGGAGGGGAGACGGCTGACTCTTCTATTGACCTTTAGAGATGCTGAAAGGGAGTAAAGTAATACAAAGATGTATTTTTATGAAAAGAAAAATCTGGATTTGAGTTGTGCAATTACAGATGACTCTT
This sequence comes from Limnodromus scolopaceus, assembly GCA_028565335.1. Taxonomy (NCBI): domain Eukaryota; kingdom Metazoa; phylum Chordata; class Aves; order Charadriiformes; family Scolopacidae; genus Limnodromus; species Limnodromus scolopaceus. The sequence goes on from JAOXNO010000013.1 coordinate 29,140,527, forward strand.
AACATCCAATAAAATACCTTTCTAGTTCTACAAATTGCAAATGAAGTGTAATATCATTCTCTGTTTCCTTAATGGAAAGTGTGATACCAGCTTATTGAAGTGAACCCTCAATATTGCAGGTCTTTAGTCAGTCTTTAAATAGAACAAAGTGAGTCAGACTCAAACAATTATGCTTGGAACAAAGAGATTTGATTACTCAACCAGAGGCCTCTAGCTTTTAACTCAATACTGTAATTTTGAATCTACGCTTGTAGTGATGACTACAAATATTGCTTCATAGTTTAGTCTTCTAAAACTCTTGTCAGGAAACAATTACAAAAGGCCAGCTTTAGAACAGGCGTAATTAAATGGAGTGGAACGATACCAGTGATGCATTAAGTTCAAGACTACACTGAAGTCTAAACAAAAATATTAAATGTGCAACTGTTTCTAATTATCTAACAAGAATAAAATAATGTGTGGACATTTCTAGAAACTAATAAGCACTTATGACTCCATTAGAAACCCAAAAAATCATCAATTGAAATAGAGTAAATATTCCAGTTGGCACAATTTTCCCCTCCATCATTCCTTACACTGTACAGATTTCCACTCCTCTAGCTATTATGACAGGCAGGGGAAATGTAAGTTTCTGTTTTACGATTGGACTAAAGTTCTCCCATTCTGCCACCAGATTCCTTTATGTCCCAGAGTTATCACATCTTTCAGTATTGAGTCACTACAGTCTTAGAAATCTGGAACGACTGCAGATTTCAGTGCTAGTGACTGCATGCCAAAGGAGAGAGAATACCATCATCATCATATCGTGGAGTAGCTACTCCCTATATACAGACATAGTGAGCCTGGAACTTGTCTAGGAAGTTGGAAGACTAAGGAAGCCCTCAACATTTGTGGAGTTCATAGATGAGATGTTTCTCCATTTATTTTGCTAGGAGAAGGGGGGAAGGCATGATTTGGTAGTATGTTCATAGCATACCTTCTGGAATATGCACAGACAGTGGTTATGATCATATTTTTTGGTAGTAAAACCACATGGAAATCTACCCGAAAATCTACAGGCTCATTTCTTTTCCCGACGTAATGTAGGATCTCGTGCTTTCCACTAATCACTCTCTACCAGGCTGAATGGTTGTGCCAGCGTAACTGCATAGAAGACTTAAGGATTCATTCAGCCAGAAAGGTGTCAGACCTTCTACAGTTCTTGCTGCCAACTCCCTCAGCAGGGTGACTTAGTTTGCATCCTGTTCTGAGGTGCCTTTTACTTCAGGCTCTTCAGGACATCAGCTGAAAGATATGTTTGATACTGTGCTTCCAGGTGCATTTAACCACAGCTGCTAAGTTCCTCTCTGAAGCCGTGCCAAAAATACAAACACCACTTTGTGAATTGGGGACCAAGGTCATGGAAAGTAGGGTATAACGAACAAAGTGATCAGCTGATCAGAGTAGATTATAGGAGCTACCCATGAGTGACCATGAACAAGAAACAATTGAGTTTTATTAGACTTTTTAGGTTTTCTAAAGTCTAGTAGAATATTTGGTGTGGGTTATGCTTTCATTCTGTGCATGCTTTTAATTTGAAAGCTCACTGTTTCCTGGTGGTAATGTAATTATGTCTAGTGAGGAGTAAAAATTGAAAGCACATATTGTGTGGGGAAGATTAATTGCATGAAATATTAACAAAGGCCATTATAAATGAGAAAGATAGTTTGGCAGGAATTTCTTGGATTAAACAATTAAATGTTCTCACCATAACTCTAACTGTAGGGCATTCACTCTTTCTGGAAATATGGTATACATGAGACTGTAACTTTTCCTAGTAGAAGCCTTGAAAATATTTTGATTATGCTTTACCAGCTGGCCTTCTATCCATATAGGCCATCAATTTAAAAACAGATTTAAGTCTTAGCAAGAGTGTATATGCTTAATTCAATTCCCTGCATAGGATGAAACTCAAAAAGAAATTAAATGTTTTCTTTGGTCATGTACACAAGTTTTAACAAAGTACATGGAGCTATATAGTTACATTTTAATTATCATAGACTTTGAAGTTTTGTAAGCCATATCAGAAATGGACAGTGAGGTGGATTGAGAACTGGCTGAGTGACAGAGCTCAGAGGATTGTGACCAGCAGCAGTGCAGAGTCCAGTTGGAGGCCTGTAACTACCAGTGTTCCCCAGGTAGATAAAGAGGTAGTAAAGAGCCTTTCACGTCACTGCAAACAGAGTGAAACCCCTTGAAATTGTGTTAAGTATGATGGGCAGCCTTTGGAAGGCTTCTGATTGAGACTTCTGGAAGACATCAGCACTGTTTTCCCAATTCCTGGATTCAGTGAGGCTTAAGCAAAGGACCACTCTCAGCCTGTTGAGACATCAGCAGTTTGTGCAGCATGTGTAGGAACAGTTGCAGCTACCTAGGGAATTCCAGTCCAAGCAAAGAACCATGCAGGTTTCTTAATTGCTTGTATTCATCAGTTGGAACAATTTACATTGCAACACTTGGCCAAATTACAGTTTTCTGCCTTGTCATCAGCTGTACAGCTCCCTGAGTTTCTTCTGAACTCCCATAATTTGCAGTCTGACACACTAAGGTAAACTATAACTCACGTTGTGTATGGCCTGCAAACACATGCTTTATTTCAAGTGCTTGACTAATCCTATCACTGTGCAGCAAAGCAGTCGAGCGCGTGTTCATCTCCTTGAAGTTAGTGGGAGTTGAGAACAGAATTTAGATAAAATGTGTACCTAAGTGCTTTGCTAAAGCAGTACTCAAATGAGCTCCTTTTGTGCAGTCTTTTCTGCGAGGCAGGCAGTCTGCTGTATTCCATTTCTATAATTCCATTTTGTCGATAAACTGGAGGAATTATTCTCAGCTGTAAATTCGCATAACTCCAAAATGTGTTGGTTTCAAAAGCAAATAGTAATAGTTAGCATTGGATTCACAATGAGTAGTTGGCAGATGGAAGGGGAAAAATAAATAAATTACTACTACTTCTATAAACATGAAGCAATGGTTGCATTTATATTGTCAGCTCTAGCTAATTTTGTACATGAAAACCTTCTAGAAGGTTCATGTAATGCTTTTAGCCTCTTACAATTACAATTTCTTAACTTTTTATTTATGAATAAAATAGTTATAGAATCATAGAATGGTTAGAGTTGGAAGGGACCTTAAAGATCATCCAGTTCCAACCCCCCTGCCCTGGCAGGGACACCTCCCACCAGACTGGGTTGCTCCAAGCCCCCTCCAACCTGGCTTTGAACCCCTCCAGGGATGGGGCAGCCACAGCTTCTCTTGGCAACCTGTTCCAGTGTATCACCACCCACACAGGAAAGAATTTCTTTCTAGTAGCTAATCTAACTCTCCCCTTATCTCCATGTTATTTTTAACATGTACCTATGATTTTGTTTTGTTTTCTTTCATTTTGATTTTTACACCCGTTGATAGCATAGCATATGTTGTACGTGGAAACAAACCCGTTTGGAGACAACACTAGCATTTCTGTATGACTAATGTACTTAAATATCAGATACTGAAATATCTTATCAAATACTACAATACAAGTTTGTAAAGACTAGAATGGGAAAATATAGCTCTTGCAATAGTGTGAAAGTAATAATTAAGCTGGATTCAACACTGATGATTTAACTTGTAATAGGTACTTGCTGCAGTAGCCTGATGCTAGGTTATCCTCTTTATTATTCTTTGTTCTGTGCAGAACTGATGACATTTAGAATATCTCTGCACACATGAAAATAGTTAATTAATTTAATAAATAATGTGACTGACCAATTAGTTTCCTTAGTTTCATTGAATTCCAGGTCTTAAAAAAAGTTTCTCAAATTTACAGTGATGTTTTGCTAATTCCTAAATAAAACCACTTAATTTCGTATGCCATTCATTTGCTGAGATGTGTCAGAAAAAAATACATATTGCTATCAATTTTATATATAAATATGTATATATATAAATGAAGAAGGCATGCAGAACAGGCTTATGGCTTATATAGTTAATAAAGACTGTCTAGCAGAAGTTTCAAGCCATAACAAAAGGGTATTTCTTCGAAGTAAAAGAGAAATCAACAAAATAGTGCTCATTTAGTACATAATACAGAGTTCCCTCAAGATCCATAAAATGAATGACCCCAGGTATGTTACGTGGCTGCCTTTTCTGATGAAGTCTGTGGATCATTCTACTTCAAGCTGAAGTTAATGGAGTTAGAATGATCTTTGTTTAGAGTTCTCATAATTAAAGTGCAACTACACATTTTTGCTGTTTAGTGTTTGGTTGAAAAGGGTCTCCTGGGCAATTGGCTTTGGTGGAGACCCGTCTTTGACAGCCTGAACCTAAGACATTTAACTTTTTTGAACATTACTTTCACAGGTCTGTTTCCAACAGAAGACTTTAAAATGCAATTAAATTTGGACTTGAGGCCAAAACTGTGCTAGATTATAAAATGATTCCTTCCAAGTGGAAAAGACTGTTATGAAGACATGGTTACCATATCTTAGTTGACTTGTGGTTCTCAAAGGCAATTATCTTCTGTAAGCTAAATGAACGCCATTTTCGTCTTGGCAATTAATGAGCTACAGTGAAAGCAATATCTTATTATTATTGGTGATAAAAGAATAGAATCCAGCCATTAGTGTCTGGCTAGATTTACATTGACCTAGCAGCAAGAGAAAGTAATGACACTGTAAAGTAAGGCTACTAAATGCTTTAATTTTATTCAAGTAGAATTTATCATAAATTAATACACTTTCTTATTAAATGTTCATCTTTGTGGGTTCAGTTTTCATTTAAAGATTTGCATCCTTTGATGAATTTCAGACAGAAGAGTTGTTGCACTTCAAATTATGGGATTTAACCTACATTAAAAAATATAGCTGTGCCAGGGCTTTACATTTTAGTCACTTAATCGCTGCAGCCATTGGCGTTGTAGAGGTCTAGCTGAAGATGATTTTTGAAGATTCTGTACTCTCTTTGTGCAATGCAATTTCACACCACAAGTACTGACTCTGGGTTTCCAGGACACTGAAAGGAAAATCTAAAGGTCTGACACGAAGACCCGAGCCAACACTTCCCGTCTGAATTGAGTGGATTCTCTGTTTGTGCACCAATTAGGGTGTGATATTAGATAATTACTCATCTAATCGTTTTTCAAAGACAGATTAAATTTCTTGCTATCAGCTCCTCATCAGAGTATCAGACAAACAATCTACACAACAGATGCTGCTGACAACCAGAAAGTGAATTTGCTGTGTTACATATTCCTTCTTGAAGTCTGATGAATGACTTCCTGGCTTTGAATTGTGATACCATCTCTGGTGCAAAATGGATCATTTAGCTAATGGCCACAGAACGGAGAATTCAGCAGTAACCATGTGTGTAGCCACATATTGTGGAGGATTTCATACATCTATGACTATTTGTTTAACACCAAGCCCATCCCCATGCTGCTGACCTGACCGCATTCTGTTTTCAAATTCTTGACTTGGTCATCTTTGTTTAAAACTCTATTTATATCTTTGTGCATTGAAAATTTGTTCCTATCCTTATTTCTATCACTTATAAATTTGTGAAGGATTAGCAGGATTAAAAACTGAGTGCAGGGAGCCAATAGCACAGTTTTAGGTCATATGCTCTTCCCCATCTCATAGCATAAAAGAAAAAGCTTCTAGCAGTTTTCTAATGTTTTGCCTCAGTGGCAAAAGAATTGCAAGGATCATTCAACAAAAAGACTCAGTACTGGTGCAGCAAAGGAAATGTCAATGTCTACCTCTTGTCATGAAAAAAAGAATTTTCATTTAGGAAATGGAAGGAATTGCAGCCAAACAATTTAGCACACTGTTGTCATTATGTAAAGGATAGTAATGGCTGGGATTTCTGGCAGGTTCTGTGTACAGCACTTGTAAGGAAAATTGTTCCTGCACATACATCTGTAGGAAACAAGTACAATGGGATGGGGTGAGAAAGAAGTATGGGGAAAGAGGTTATAAAAAGCAGAAGTCACAACAACTTTGTTTGCCTAAGCAGTTGATAGATATGTAATTCTTCTCAGCAAGATAATTTTTTTGACAGATGTATATAACTATTGGTTCGGGTCTTCCCATTACTTTTCTCCATCTGCCACCAGCTTCAGATGCCCCACATGGTAAGAAAAATGAAAATCTGTAAAACAAACAACGTGGGGGAAACGACTTTCTGAATTCTATGAAATTTTTCATTTGTTAAAGGGAAGCTGTATTGTAATCATTACACAGCATACAGAAAATAATCTGTGCTCCTCATGCTTGCTGTATTTTATCTGAGCTTTTATGGTTACTAAATAAATATGAGAAGCCTTTTTTGTGCTGCATTAGTTATGCAGTAGAAATTGTTACAATAGCACTGCTAGTCTGTTTCCCAGGTGACAATTCTTCACATCAGTTAGAGAAGACAGTGATTTCTCTGCAGTAAAATTAGCAGTGCTGAAAGTATTTTGGTAAATGTTATCTTTAAAAGTTGCCATTAAAATGATATATAATTAGTGACCTTGGAAAATGCCATCCTCAACATATTGAGTTATCTGAACTCATGTAAATGAAAGATTCTTCTGGGGACATTCTTGTCCTTTAGTCATCAGGACAGAAAAGGAATAGAAATGATACAAAATAAGCATCGTTAGAAAAAACAAATGCATCAAAAATCTGACAGCACTCTGGTACTCGAAAAGAGGGGACATTTAGTAGAGTAATGTTGATATTACTAAGGGTTTAAGTCTGTAAAACTACTGTTTAAAAAAATAGGCCAAGCAAACAGAAATCACAATTATCATAGTGAGAAATTCTTATGGGGTTTGTTAGTTATTATTGGATGTGCTGCAACTGTATCACTAATTGATGGTAAATAAAGTAAGAGCATGGAAGGTCACAGTTATTCTCTGGTTCTGACAACATCATATGCCAACATTAAAGGTGGAAAAGCAGAAAAATCCTTTTAGGTAGAGCTCTAAATTCTTCAATATTTTTATTGGTTGTTCAAATGGACAGTAGCCAAGTGGATTGATACATACACCCAAACAGAGACTTCTTTTTGAGTAAGATCTTAATTCTAGCTTCAGGGTAAGAAATGGAAAACTTTGAGTTCTGGGTAATAGAATTTAACAATTTAATAAAAGCTAACTAAAGCTTATAGATGGCTTTGTGCTACCAGCTGTCAGTGCACATATTTCAAAACTCCCAATATCCTTGTGGCCTGCTGCAGTCTATTCTGAGTCTATTTTAAGCCCACTTTTATGTTAAAATGCTTCTTCTAACGAGTGGGGTTTTTTTCTTTCATTTTTTAAATATTTTAAGCAAACACCACATACGTTTGACTAAAAAACCAATTACAGTAAATTTTTTCTATGAAACAACTGGACAGGATGATTTTATGAAATTATAAAAGAAATATATTGATTGAGTCATTAAAGATTTATATTACTGTAAATATTCCAAAGAGTTTATTAATTTAGAAAGCAACAAAGGTACTTATGTAGGTTTTAAAAAAAATAATCTGAAGATCCTAAGTGCTTTGGAACTATAGTGCCTAAAAACATTGCTTCACAGATAGGTGCTACAGTATTTTTTAAGTTGAAATGCTGAAAGCAGGGAACTGTGATATCAGAGGAAATAGGTGGCAGAGAGAGAATGCCTGGGACAGCAAAGCAGGCTAAGACCATACATTTGTTTATGAATTGTCACCATCCTTATGGGAACTTTAATGAACTTTAAAGAACAAAAAGGATGCCAAATACTTTACAGGTTTTTTTTTTTGTTCGGCTTTTTTTTTTTCCCCTAACAAAAAATAAGAGTGACGGTGCCATTGATTAGATACCAGATGACAGTGTTCATGTAACATAATTGTGGTAGCAGATAAAGACAAGTCAGGTTTTTGTCTCCAAAATATAACTTAATGCATTCAGTAAGAAATGGTCTCCCAAAAGCATTTGTGCTTCCACTACAAGCCTAGAATGAATGCAGAAAGTGAGCAGGAATGTAGGAGACAGACAGTTACAGCTGACATCTTCAGCAATAATGTCATACTAACTGCCTAACCATCAAATGTCATGAAACATGGAGATTTGAGGTGACTAAATAGGGTGCCAAGGTCATTCTTTTGCAGATGTTTTGGAACACTTCTCCCATGAGGAAGGAAAAGTCCTCTGATTTGACAATCTAAAACAAAAATGAGCAGAATGCAACAGGAAATCGGAAAATCTCCCACACTGCATTTTGTGCAGGCAAGAGGGAATGGAATATCTATTTTTGTTGTTTTTCAGTTGATCTGTCCATCTCCTTTTCCTCTAAAACTTCTTGAATATTGTCTTCTATATTGTCTTCTTTCTCTTTATACCACATAGTGACTAAAAAATGATGGACTTTAAAAGCAAAGTGAATAAAATTAAAACAGTTATTTATATATAAATAACATTATTTACGGCATGAATCATGTTTTTTCTGTTAATGCTTTTGGGGGGCTGGGGTTTTTATGTGAAGGCTGGCTTATTTTAATGTCTCAGTTGAAGGGTAATGGTGGAAATTGTTTTGGTTTGGTTTGTTATCTGACATTTTTTGGTTGTAACTCTTTACATAGCAAAAGAGGATGATGCAATCTGTCTGTATCTGAATGGTATGGACTGAATGCTCTATATATGTATCCATAGGTGCTTTTGTACTTCTGCTTTACTTGACAAAGGATTGAACAGAACTCCTAAATTTCACGGAAGACTACAACACTAAATGTTCAGCGTTCTTTGAGATCTTTTTGTTCTGCTCTAACCCAGGTAAGGGGTAATAACTTCAGCATAATCTTCATATACACTGCACTGAGTATGCACGTTATTATTTCAACTGTTTGGATTCTGTACAGCATGTGGACAAAAAAAATGATGAACACCAAAATGAATATGTAATGCGTTCATGTGGCTGAACCAATAAGCAAGACTATTGCAGCATGCAATCAAGTTTATTATGTACATATACAATAATCTTGGCAAATGAAGTGCTGAGTAAGTAGACGATTAGGAACCATTTGGGATTGTTTTGCATTAATTTTTTATTTTGTGTTTGCGTGTGTGAAACATTTTTTCTGAAATTGTTTAAAATCACTTCCAGAGTGACCTGCTGTGCTGTCCAACTGGTTAAGTGATTTCTGTTACTATATCAAACAGTGTAATGACATTTAGAGAGGAAGAGGGAACTGTGTGCCAGTGCTACTTTACTCCCTCCTGGAGCCTCACAAAATGTCATTTGTGTCATGCTGAGTGCTGTTTATTTTAGAAGAAGAAACATTTGCAGGTTTGACTCCTAAATTACTTTGAGACAGCCTACTAAAAAGGCACAAACAAAAAATAAATAGAAGAATTACATGATTTAAGTGCAGCATCACCAATTCCAGGCAGTTGCAGAACCGCCCTGTTTGTGTTTTTTAAGACTACAGAAGGTTGTCTCAGACTACAAGATGCTTTTTTATGGCTTAGCATGTGGTTTCACAAGAAGTTAAAGGAGATCTAAAGTTGTGATGCTTACTTAAAGGGCCACCCTGACTGCATGCTCTTGCTGCTCTCCCTGTGTTGGTTCAAGCAATTGCCGGCAGTAGGGTTGAACAGCAACTCTTCATCAGCAAAACACAATTTAGTTTTAGGTGGGATCAATGAGCATATTCACCTTCCTGAGTGGCTGTAGAACACTTCTTTCTGCCCAGCACTTCATAAGCTATATTTACAGCTTCCTAAATACTCTCAAATGTTTCGTATAAACATATCAACAGCCACCATGATCTTGGGGGTGTGTGTGTTTTGTTTGCTTTGGTCTGGATTTGTCTTGGGGTTTTTTTTTGTTGCCATATTTTTGCTAAGACATTCTTGTTTGATGTGTTGCATGGTGCACACCATAATGATTTCAACTGAGAAAAGATTAAAGTGGAAGAGCCAATAGACTTGGTGGCTTTTTTATTTTTTTTTACTTGACAGTATTACTTGTAACATCCAGAAACTAATGCAGTCACAATACATACAGTCAGTAAGCCACTGCATCTCAGGAGGTGTATTTTTTCTCCATTGTAAGTCATATAGAACATAAAAAAGGCATGTTATTGCCATCCTACAGAAGTGATGATATAGAAAGAAAAATATGAATATTCTACATTCAGGTATAGAAAAAATGAATACTCTGTGGAAGACTACATGGCCTTCCAGGAATCTCTTATAGAAATAATTTAATAGAGAAGGAAATTTGTCATCCTCCATCTGTTCACAGCTGATTTTAGGTATAGAAATTCCTATTAATATCTCACTGAGATTACTTTTTTTACTTGTATGGTTTCCCCTCCAAGTTAGCTGATCACTTAATTTCAAAGTAAAATTGGGGTATTGCACATCCACATCTTTCTAGAGCAACTCAGAAAAGCTGTATTACCAATGTGTTCCTTTTGTGTTTGTCTTAATTACTAGTTCTTGATCGTGAAGTGTTGCTTCACACCATGTGGAGGTGAAAGCATTTAATCCAAAGCATCGTAATAAATACACCAATTTACAGCAGTGCTTGTGGTAAATTCATCAGTGTGATACGCACACTGATGAACTGAAAAGAACGTGAAGACAAATATGATGGTTGTGGTAGAGTGAATGTGAAGAGGGAGAAGGAATTACTTAAAACAGTTTTACTTCACAAAATATGTACTTTTGAAGATCCATGTGTGACACTGATTGTCACTCTCACGTCTTCCAGCCCTTCTCATCTCTGTTATGGTCAGCTTGAGGCATGATTTCATTGACCTATGATACTCTATTCCTAATTGCTTATTGAGAAAATATGCTTATATTTAAGAGCCTTACTTTTTCACTGTTTATTCTAAGAAGAGAAATACCTCCACCTGAGGATCATTTCTCTGCCCAATATTCACTGGCTTTTGCTCTTTGCCAGTATTACTGTTGTGAGTGACAGAACAGCTTCCCCAATTTACAAACCTGAGCTGTAATTCACTACAAACCTGTAATGACTTCTCGAATCCGTGGTGATTCTTAACTGGTATACCTTGTGACTTACACATGGATGTTTAATTGTGTGTAGCAAAATACATACTGCACAGTTTAATGGGGTTTGAAAATACCTGACTGTAGAATTCCTGCTGGACGAGCATTACTGTTGTCAGAGTAATGTCACAGCAACCCAGGGACCTTAGGAAGGATTCAGGAAGAGAAGCTCTCACAGTTTAATTTTACTGGAAAATAATAGATTTTTAACTGACTAAATACTAAACTTTTAACTGACTAACTTTATTCTCTAAATGAGAGGTGAAAGACAAATTTCTGCCTCTTTACTCATTGATTTATTCCTATTTAACCTTTACTTGTGTATTCACAGTTCCTATATGTAAATAGTATTGTGAAAAAGAAGATGTTTAGAATGAACACTTTCCATTTCTATTAAAAAATACTTTGCTTTGATGTCTTCAAAAGGAAATTGTGCTTAAACTGGGCAGGAAAAAGATGATTCTGTTTAAAACATTACCACAACCCCACTTTCTACGTGTGGTCACAAGAGTCGTTGAAATAGTTTCAATATTTGAATTACTAGACTTCAGTTGTACTTGTTTATGTAACTATATATGTGTAATTGTGGGCACAAACCAAGCATGCATTTTTTTACATGGGTTATGTCACGTCCCCTTACTCTTAAAAAATAGACTGCTCTGTGGCTGCACAGGCACAAAATCAGACCCCTCTGAAGACAAATGGGGAATCTGAATGCCAGGATAACAAAGTGCCATCATTTGGGAGATTCTTTAGCTGGTACTGGTGGGTGTGGGATAGGACTTCCAACTACAGTGGCCTTGATCCATCATCACACCCAAAAATTCAGAAAAAAATAGTATCATTGAGCATAAAATGCATCTGAAAACTGTATTACTTTCAGTGAGCATGAATATCCGTCCCTGTAAAATCCATCACAAGATTACTGTGATCTCTCTGTCATTCAGTGTTCAGAGATGCACCTTTGATATTATGCCTGTTTGTGTTATCTCTCCTAATCAGTGAATTGATTTTCATCTCCTTCATAATTCTCAATCTCAGAAACAGCAATTCAGACAACTATGTTGATATTTTTTCACTTCTTCCACAATAAGAATCAATGCACGCAAATAAACCTGTGGAGGGCGTATACGTATAAGGTACATATTTAACACAACATATGCTGTACAAATATATGTGTTTATAATTTCACAGCATTGCATTATGCATTTTGCCTGCTTGAAAAGGCTGATGAAGTCTCCTGCACAACCCACTAAGATATTCTGTATTTAATGTATTTCTTGGGAGCAGAGACTACTGAGAAAAGAAATAGATTAGGTCTGCCCACAGATTTTTCTCATCTGATTTTTTTGTAATTAACACTAGCTGTTCTAAAAATTATTTTTTCTTGGCACATCAGTATATTGGGGCAGCTGAAACCACATTCATTGCTTGTGAATGTTTCTAGACCAGGAAAGTTTTACTGCAGCAAATTCCTGTCTTTTATTTCTATCGACTAAAAGCAATATGGATCCAAATGAATTGCTCACATTTTGAGAATCAAAAAATCTCCCATAACATATCTGCAGTGCTTAAATGAGAGGAAGAATATTGTGCGTATGATGTTTTTCAATGGCTAACAGTTGCCTAAGAAGAACTTTATTTCTGTGACAGTTCCTAAGTAAAGTAATTTTAGATTCAGCCTCTAATAGACTGGTATTGATTTCTGCAGTGTTCAGTTTTTGAATCACAAAGCATGAGTCAGAAAATAAGATGGATGTATACATTTTGCTGAAATACAAGAATTCAGCAGAGACAGGAGGGCTTTCAATACGAGAGCCAGTTGCTTTGGCCTCCATCACATATTTAGATTGAAGTCAGGTGGTCGGTGGCATTGCCTGGCTAGGCAATTACCCTAACGAGTAGTTGTGCTTGTACTGAGAACAGTGACGTGAGTGTCCTACCAAAAGGAAGTACAAATACCCAGGCTTAATAATAATGAAAATAATGAAATATAATAATAATGAAAATATATTAAGAATGGATATACCCCTAAACAATGTTCTCACTCCCCAAAAGATTTTGTATATTCAGCATTTGTTGACAGATAGTACATAACTAAATACTCTCTGTGCCAAGGTTAGTTGTGCAAATAGATTAAAATGGTGCAGCTAATCACAGTGATCTCAACCAGTAAGTCCATGAAACTTAATTAAATTAAGATTATAATTTTGGGTGATCTGATATGGAACCAGTCTGTCTCTTCTGAATGGAAGAACATTTTAGTTCCCTCTTCCAAGGAGATATCTGGAGATGCTATAAACTGGATCTCTCCTAAATTTACAAACATCTGCCACCTTGCTCCTCTCTTTCCCCTTCTAATTCAGAACTTATGAAAGAGCTTGTATTTACATGCTTATTATTGGAATATCACTTGAAGAATAATATATTCAAAAATAGTTTACATCTTTTATGCCTTTCTGGAAATGTGAGATAGTCTTCTACTGTCTAAATACATGGAAAAAAGTTCAACCCATTTGGAAATCATAACTGTGCTTTCGGTATTGTTCAGTCATAGTCATAAAAAGGAATTTTTAAGTGGATGCCTAAAAATTCATTTGAGAATCTTATTTTTTCTTCATTGCTAGTAAATCTGGCCAAACTGAATTAAAAAAAAAATCTATGATTATTCACAGATGTGTTTCTTTCACCAATTTTTTAATTTGTAAAGTATCAATTCACTTGTTTCTCCTTAATTCCCTGAATATTCCCAAATTCCCAAAACTGCAATGACTTACTGTTTGTGATCTCTCTTTTCTCAAAATATCTCATTATCTTAAGGACACAAATATGAAGTCTTTCATGGAATTATCCATGATTTTGATGTACTTTCTTCATAAATTAGAAAATGAGTATAATTGCATATTTTTACTGTTCTGATATCTTTGAACAATAAATGTCATGGAAGTAGTATTCTTTCTTTAATGCCAAATTCAACTTACTGAAATCTTAATGCATATTAGATGAAATTTTGTTTGCATTACTTTACACTTTTCCATCATGACAACAATGCTCACTAAAAGTAAAAACAAAAGTGAAATGAACATAGGGTCATTCAAATTCTTTAAAGGTGTTCTATTCAAAGTTTTAAATTTATCTATATTATCAGATGTACCAGAAAGTGACTTGTTGGTCATCTTTTTCTTTTTTTTTTTTTTTAAAGGTATAGGAGAAATACACATTCAGCAAAATTTGCATAGTGTTTGTCACTTTGCCAGAGATAAAATGTTCTTAAAGGACCAGAGATACACATTTCTATCTAAATTATAAGATACAGTAAAAATTCAGTGTCTAGAATTAGAATTCCACAGTTTTTCTTCAGCAGGGAAGCCTTTGACAGTTCTTGCAATCTAATTGCAGTATTTGTTTTTTTGCAAACACTTCTTATATGCTGCATTGTACATTTTGTCATGCAATATATTTATATATACTCTCTATATACGTAGCATTTTTATACACATTTTCATATATGAAGTACATACACACACAGAGATATATTTTTTTATTCTTAAATTCTTCATATCAATTGCTTCAATGTTATTTTTGACAGGTTCTAACTTTTAAAAGAGATACATTAGCGTTGGTAGGCAACCATTGCATTAGTATGAACAGGAGTAATACATCAACATTGCATTAAGTCTTGATTTCTCCCTGTATCTGTGAGAAAACTGGTTAAGAGGCACAGAGGTGAGGCTGATGGGCTGGTGGTTTCCTCAACAAAGAGAGCACATCCCTATCTCACTACCTTTAAAATGCAATACATCATCACACATTGTTGCTCTATCACAAAAAATTTTCTCTTCCCCGGCTCTGGTCTTAAATTAGAGACTTTGATAACACAGAAATGGGCGTGGAAATAACTTTCATAGCTCTGTTTAGTTAAGCCAAGAGATTTTGTTTAATTAATCATCCCTGCTGATGACATTAATATTGAACCAAACAGCTTGATGAGTTGGATCAATCTTGATTTTATTGGATTTACTATAGTCAACTTGCAGATTAAATCAACAGAGTTCAAGTCTTTTAAAGGTGTCTCCCACAATTTCTAAAAAGATGACATGCTTTGCTTAAAGAACAGGTGTGGCACTTTGGTCAGGTCTGTTTTTTCATTTTTCCAGCTGGAAGTCAGGAGTCTATTTGTTGTGTTCACCCAAATGGTACTTTATTTCAGGTTGCTTTAGCATGATTTCTCTGCATGTACTATTAGCTGTACATTCACATCACTTTGCATTGTGCTAACCAGAGATTTTATCTAAGGAATTGGTAACATCTATTCTATGGAATTACAGGATGGAAAATGAGGGTCAAAGTGATCAAAATGCTAAGCTGGAGAAGTTGGCCTCTCTAGCTGATATGGAACAGATGTGCCTTCAGGTGATCAAAATCACATACAGGAGTGGGTAAAATTGAATTAACAACCTAATTAACAGGTCTTTCAAGCCCATGGAAGTAAATAAATGTCCCACCTTACCTTCCCCCCTCTTCCCCCCCACCCCAGTTACTCCTTTATGAACTTTCACATCAGACACTGTTCTTGGCAGAAGAGCGCATGTGGGTGGTGATCATGTAACGTATTGCTTATTTTCTGTCATAAGTTGAGATGTTGCATTCTTTTGGATTTGGAATATGTGGATGAAATATAACAGAAGTCAGGAGCAAACAAAAGGTTTGTATTTTTTATATTTCTGCTTAGAATTAGAGAGAAGTATCCAAAGATAGCGATGTATGAGGGAAAGTTAAGGAATAGCTTCTGTCATAAGGAAACTTGGAAGACAGGGTCTTTGGAGCAGACAGAAAAGTACCGTTATTGGGAGGGTCTTTAGCTGGGAGAAAATGTCATCTACTGAAAATAGTTTTGGTGTGAGTAATAAAGGTTTTTTTTGAGAGGACGCATAAAGGCAAACAAAGAGGACAAATTTTGTGGGAGAAATCAGCCCGGTGTCACAATTTCTGTAAAACAACTTTGAAAACTTAGGCAGGAAGGAAGCAGGAATTGTAGGCTAGAGATTGGCCATTGCCAGGGTAGATAACATCTTAGGAGGGAGTTGAAGGTGGAAGGAAACCTTGAGATTGTCTGTCAGTGATGGAGAGATCAGAGATCTGATGTCCAGTTGTGTGGTCTGGTGGTCAACACGCCCTGGAAAAGTGATGGAAGGACTGAGAAGTAGGGAGAAGGTGCTCAGCAATACCTGAGAGAGAAAGAGCTGCAGGTAGGACAAGTCATGTTTGGTGAAAATCATGTAAATTAAGGTCCTTGTTACTAACAGCAAATTGCTAATATCAGTATCTCCAGACACATGGTTCTTTGGGTTTATGTTGAGATTACAACCTGGCCCACTGGCCTGTTTCTGAGACCTCATGACCTAACCAAGCTTTCCATTTTCTAGGCTAGTGAACACTGTTGGCACTGCCAAAACCAAACCAGCTTTGTTCCCCTGGGAGGCAAGTGTCAGCTATGTCTGCTTTTGAGGCAAAACACTAGAAAGGCATAGATAATCCAAGCCTTAAATCAGAGAATAAGCAGGTGTTGTAGGGTGGATTTGAACAAAGAATTTGACATGGATATAGGTAAATGTAACATTACCTATAGCCTGTCTGCTATAGTCTTAAAGAGGTTTTTCCTTAAATCCTTGAAGAAAGAATTTTTGTATTGTTCTGACAAGATGCTTGGTTGGTTGCTGTTCTCTTGAGCCTTGTAGTTACCTCCAATAAAATGTTAACCACACAACAGACCTCATTAGTGAAATCTGGATGTTTTCCACTCCCACGCCACATCTTTGCTATTTATTTTGTGTATTGTGCCAGATTGAGCCTTTCAGGAGTAATTTTACATCGTGCTTCTTTTACTGGAAGCAATATTTCAAGGATTTCCTTTATAATAAATGAACTTTGAAGGTGCAAGTACTGATTTCTATAAGGCTGCAATTTTTACAGCAGGTAAAGTTATGTTCACATTTGTACTACAAAACTCATTTTGGAAGAACTTGTAAATCTGCTAAATCGTATTCTCATTTGATGAAAAAAGGCTAGCATACCAGATAGTGCTTGTATTCATTAGTCGTTTGTATTTGACCTAACTGAAAGGCCCCTTTTCTCTAAAGGCACCTGCTTAATTAGATAATTACACAGTAAACTGTAATGGTTACTCTAATTTCATCAGAGGATTAATGTGCTGGGAGTTGAAGCTATTCTTTGAACCCTGGAGACAATTTCTGCAATCTAGAGTAGTGGCAAATGGACAAGTCATAAGGGAGATATTTGCGGTGCTGCTGCATCTGCTCTGTCCCTTGAGTCTATTTGAATATATTTGCTCCTTTTTTTGCAGAAAAGGAGTTTGGCATGATAAGCTGTCAGTCTAAAACCTTTTGGGCCAGTCTGGCCCTTTTTAGACGCTCTGCAGAGCTGCATTTTCTTGATGACAGTAGAAAATCAAGAAATCTTCTTTCAAGAGAAGGATGAGGAGGTGGAGGTGGGATAATACCTCGTCCTACTCTCTGGGTGCAAACAGCAGTTCGTGTTGTACCATCCTAAGGGGTGTTCTCTCCCTGCGCTCTACAGGGTTCCCAGCACATGGAGCTGTGTGCAAGTCTGACCTCCTTTTCCTGCTGCTCTAAGACAACATTGTTTGACTAGACCAGTGAATTATATAGTAGTCACCGATGCGCTAAGCATGAATAATTCAAGACAGATTGAATTTTAAACTACTGAGTGTATCCTTGGAAGATAGATGAGCAGAGGTGGGGCGCAAGTCAAAGCCATGGCACCAGGATACCAAACCTGAGGCAGAGGGAATACCAAGCATTTAATTGCTTTTGCTGTGCCAAGTGTGATGTACGTCTTGAACTAGAATACGGGCAAGAGCAGCCAAGGGAAAGCAGATACGGTCCATATGGAAAAAGGCTCATGTGATACATGGAGCAATCCACGCCTCAGCTCAGGGAGGCAAAACAGCTCCTGTCTCATGACAGATGTCTAATGTGTCCCCTCGATGTTGCTTTTCCCAACACAAACTGTCCAGTGTTTCGAGGCTAAAGGAGAAGGTGGCAAGTGATCTCTTCTTAGCATTACTGGTTTTCCCTTGCCAGATAAAACATTTTTAGTGTTTTGCCCCAAATGAAGGACAAAAAAAGCACTTTTTTTCCAAAAAATCCAAAGTTTTGACAGTAATTACTTCTGACTTCCAGTAAAAGGGATACAAGGCAGATTTTTATTTTTTTTTATTAGAGGTATTGTTACCTTCTCATACTTCTGCTTACATAAGTTGTATCTTTTTATTCCAGTTTACTTATCTTAAAAAAGCACAGTGAAGTATGCTGATATAGCAAAACCAGAAAGCATCACTAATAACATATTAGTGCATCTAACATTCAGTACAGTGTGCAGGAAACTAATAAAATATGTTCCTTTCATCATATATCACCAACAACCATCAAAATAAAATAGATAAAATAATAAAATCCAGATGTCCCCAAAAGAACACAAACAGATTCAAAGGCTAAATCCATGCACAAGCTTTCAAAAAAATGCGAAGGCTTGGAGAGATGTAAGCACAGTTTCTAGTTAATATCTTTCATTTTATCTGAAGCATTGGCTTTGGATTTTGATTTCTCCATCTCTTCTTCAAAAAGAGAAAGTGCAAATGAAGCCCCCTACACTAACACAGAAGGCCAGGGAGATTTGTTGTTTTATCACCCATTATAATTCTGAAACTTTTCAGTAATTTAAAGCAGCTGAGTCAGCCTAAACATTTTTCCTTCTACAAATCTTGAACTTCAGAGCTCTCTGCCTTAGAAGCAATAATTCTACTTGCTGTAATAAGTTCTATGGCCAGATTTCTAAAGGAAGTAATAGCTACATTTATAAGAGGATAAATACAACGATGTCAAATCAATAACTGCAGTTTTCCGTGTAGCTGCTTAAAATAAAGATATTCATCTTGTGGTTGTGAAAAGGAGGTGCATATTTTTACAAAATACCTAATACTTCTTGATTTGAGTAATGACCTTAAATAATTTCCCACTGATATATTCCCACGTGTATGTATTTTTAGCACACAATTATAAAATTCCTTTTACTATAAGATAATATTTAGGTTATTTTTATGTTAGACTACTGACCTTTCAAATCTTTAGATTTTAAACAGGCAGTACACAGAAGGACTGTATTATTTAAGCACTGTAGCCTTTGAGGCGTCCGTAGTAAAAAAGTGTTATATTCTTTGAGATCAAAAGGCCAGCAGTTCTGGAGTAAGCACATCCCTCGTGGATTAATTATAATGAAATTACTCATTTGGAACACTGTACCAGAGCTTTGACACTATCCAAGCTGCAGTAAAAATTTCATGTGAGCTTTCTTTACACTGGAAGAAATGCTGCAGTGACAAAAGATGTTTTATTTATAGCAACCCTGTCTATACAGGAGAGAGGAGAGCTACTGCTCACATTTTGATAGCCAATATTTTTGCTGTAACAAGTAGTTATCCTTCAGCTAGATTACAACTTTGATTCTTACAATAGATGCACATCATAGGAAAAATAAAAATGCACTTAGTTATTATCTTCGTAACCCTCAACTCTGAAAGCTCTCTTGATATCTGGAAATACCCCTTTTAAAGATTATTAGAGACATTTTTAATTTCAGAAGGGAAAGGTGTCACAATATCTGAAAAGGATAATATCTGGGCTTTCTGAAACATAATCCAGAGACGATGGCATTCCTGAAGCATCACAAATTGTCCCCACTCTGATGAAGCCACTGGAAATTGTGTCAGACCCAAGCGTACGTATAAGCAAGACTGGTAGATCTGGGGGTGAGCATGGAGACTCCTCATCGTTATGGCTACAGTCTGTGTTCCTAATTTCCAGTGTGGTAGAAGTCTGTCTTAGCCTGTTTTATATGAAGTTGTTTTTGCAACTCAGCAAAAGTTTGAGAGGAAAAAAGCAGAGCTTTTAAATAAAATACTTATTAATACAGTCCATGGATTAAGTTGAATGTTTCAAGCAGTTAAGTGGAGTCTAGAACTTGAACTGAGTAGACCAAAATTAATATGATGGAACTAAGAGTTAAAGAAGTACCAGAACAAACTACTCCGTTTTTCTGTCTTTTCAGTTATTTTCTCCCACCCTGACTTGATTTGTAGTTTGAAACGGTTAACTCCTCTGCAGTCTCTTGGACCATACCACTCCCTGGGCTCTTATCCCCCCCAGCTAAGGATGACTACCACCAAGCTGGAAAGAGGACCCAGGCGACAAACCTATGTAGCCAAAGAAGGAAAGGTTTGAAGAACAGCTGACATATGAAAGCTATCCCATCCTCGACATGTGTGAGAACCCGACACGGCGGGTTCTCAAAGTAAGGACAACACATGGCATGTTGTCTTTATATAAAAAAAATAGAAAAGTGGAATTTTTTTTTTCTTTTAAATGAGGGTAGGGTGTGTTGTTTCCCTCTTTTACTTGCTCTAGGTAGCGTCCAGGTTTACTATTCAAGAGAGCATCTTGTGAGTGAGAGTGATGCAGAGCAGGAGTCAAAATAACCGCGACATTAGTGCAGATTTGCCAGTTCAGGCATCGTGGCCACGCTGTGCTGTCCCTCCTGCAGTAAGTTCACGGCAGAGACCACACCAGGCTGCTGACACCAGAAAGAGGACCTTCATCATCTTTTCTTCTATTTAGCACAGTTTTTGTCTTATTTTCCTCAAAGGAAATAAAATTACTTTACAACAGGCATGCAGATTAATCCCAAACTCTCTAGAAAGGATAGTATTAACTGTTTAAAGTCTCACATGGGACTTCTTCCTTAGAACTCTGCACAGCTAAAGGTGAAGATTAGCAAAAATACAAAAAGGAGAAAATATGCTTAAGGGGAAGTTGCTTTTTAAAATGTCTCTGTAGACAGAACCTCTAGGCCTTGTTTAATGTTGTAAAATTATACAAAGGTATTTTCTTTCTGGATTCTTTGGACCCATTTATTCTACCCAGGCTCACACATGGCCACCTGAGATAGATCAGATTTCAGGGCTAGGGATCTGGTAGGGACAGTGAACTCTTTTCTTAACATGAATCATTACATTAAAGCTAACATCTGGGTGAAATACATTCAATTCCCAAATAGCTTCTATAGTTTTCCCCCTTCAGTTCCTTTCAGTGAACTGCATGTAAGCTAAAGTGCCTTTTCTGAGAGTTAGGAGCAAGAGATGATTGGAGGAAGACTGTACTAAAAACTGTATCTACTAAGAATGGTACTTATACTGATTAACTTAAAGGCTATCAGAACATTTTACAGTTGGAAATACTGGGATGACAAATGTGAGGTGACAACACAATATACTGAAGGTGACCCTGCTGCTTAGTGAAAGAGATGGGAATTAAAGGAAGATCCAGAAACTTCACACGACAAGCAGTTCCTGTGCTATATTACCTTGTGCAATGCCAGGATTTGCACTCATAATTGGTGCTGAAGCCTCAGCGCTGTACCGCAGCATGTCTTTCTCTAATAATAATCTAATCTAATAATAATGGTTGGTTGTGCTGGAATCTCTGACAATCCCTGTAATTTCATTGACAAGAATTCAGAAGCTGGTGGAGAGGGAGGCTGTACCAGCAATATTCAGATTTCTTCTACTGTTCGTTTAAAAAATAAGCATGAACTGTGATTATAGAAATTTGGAGATTCCAGCTGAGTGGTGGCTAGGCCATTAGACTGGATGTTTTTTATGGTTGGAAATGAAAAATAAATTTTGCTTTAAGCAGGTTTGAATCTGTTTATCTGAAATGATAATGAGGAACTTTAGGTACAGTATATAAACTGTCCTAGAACTATGAACAAATTTCCAGAACTACAAGCAAATATAGACAGTGAGTATGAGACAGAAAATATAATTCAGATCATAAAGAATTTCAGAATAGCTGAGTTCCTGTAATTCCAGTTTAAATGCAAGGGAGCTCTAAACTCTTTCCAACCTCACTTATGTCCATCCCACTGATCCTATCTACACTTTTATCAGTTTCAATCCCTAAATCACTTCTCTCCCACCAGCTAGATGTCAGTTAACTTAATGCAGAGTTTTCCTTAAGTTTTCTTGTATTTGGGAGCATTAACTTTGCTTTATAAGGTATGTTGTCTGTAACATCAACTTCAGCAACCTACAGTTTTGACAGAAATCCCAGCAGATTAACTATGAGTTATGTAGGGAGAAAAATTCCACATAATAGTGGAGGATTAGTTTAAATGAGCAAACAAATTTGATTTATGTTGAAATCCAAATGAATACACTCAGCTGTGACTGTACCTCCATGAAACTTGCATCATCTCCCTCTTGGAAGTATCAATTCTTCTACAGCTTTAGTCAACATTTCTGTGTGGCTTCTAAGGCAATATTGATGCTTCAGTGAGCCATCTAATATTGTTTTACTTCAAAGGAAAGCAATAAAGTAATTCCAGACTCTGGGATCTTCTGATAGTCTAGGAACCCCCTGCTGAATAAACATACTGCCAAACCATTATTAAAGTCTCTTTGAAAAATTGATCTATTGGAAACAGTATTCTGTAATGGAAGTTCGTCTTACTATATCATGATCCCTGTGGGAAAACCATCAGTGGGTTTTCCTGACAAAAGTCCTTGGCTGGATTGTTAAATGCCAAAATGACTTTTTTTTTCTAGGTAATAAAACTGAAAAAAACCCAGAATTGTTCTCCATAACATGCTTAGGAATCAAATTAAATCACTCTACAGCAACTGTATGATGTTTAACGATTTTGAGGTACAACTCATTCGTTTAGAACAGTAGTTATTTGAACACAGTATTTCTGAGAACAAACACATTATTCACTTGCTTTATTTAAAGTGACCCTAAGCTTGTTTTAAAGAAAAATGACACCTTATTTTTCCTAGTGCTATTCAGTCCTTGTCCCTATGGAACAAGACACATCAGCCTAGGACTTGCTATTCAGGAGCAATGGACTTAAATTTTGTTTCGGTGTGATTTTGATAAGTAGGTTCTGAGTTATGCAAAGGGGATTTTAAACCATTGCTTCATGGAGAACAGTGTAGAACATCTCAGAAATCACTTATGCCGGTCCATTCATAATGAAGTGCTGCTGGATGTGAAAAAGGGACTTGTTAGGGTCCAGAAGGAGTAGACCCATTACCACAGAAGTTTGTCTAAGCCTTGCCTGCTCTGCTCCTATGTTAAAAGAAGCTTAAGTCCTTTACAGCCTGATCCATTATATGGAACTTCAGACAAGCCACTTGTAATAACATTTCTTAGCTTAAGATTAATTTATGCCAATGAAGAATAACCACAAGAGATGCCCATTCCAACTGGCTGTCCCAGAACTGGTTTAATATATCTCAGTATTGTTGGTAGAATTTAATGTTGTGATATTTGGGGGGAAAAGGGCAAGAGAAAAAACAAGTCTGGGAGAGTTAGTGCGAGCTCTGAATTTAGGGTAGGTTCAGGACTTCAAGGAGAAGAATGGAAGCCAATCCCTTTTCTCTCTCCCTCAAATATTTGAATAATTTCTGTTCAGGATTCAGTATCCCCCTCTATTTCCCATATAGCGATCTCCTTTTACACACAGCTATCTTCCTTCTCTGGTGCTGGAGCGAGTGCAGAGGAGGGCAAC
>JAOXNO010000013.1:29165901-29203904 GCA_028565335.1 Limnodromus scolopaceus
GAAAGGACCCCCTTGCTTTCTAAACTCCTTCTCAGAGAGGAGTCTAGGTGCGGCTAGATCCAATCCTAGTCCCAGACTTGGTCAGTGGTTTATGTCTAAAGGATTATATATGCACAATCAATCCTTTACATTACTTAGCTAAGATTTCAAAGTTTAGCAGGCTATTAGTCCCTTACCAAGAATCTGTTGCGGCAAGGAATCTCTCACCCTTGAGGAGTAGAACCTTAAGCGAGTGTCCTCACAGAAGGGGAGATCCTGGCGTGCAGCCGCTGCCGTACAGGAGAGCTCACAGGGCTCTGGGGCTGTCCACTGTTTATACAGTGAGATAATTGACCTATAGTCATATTCTCAGGGGAATAAAATTTCTAGGTCCCCACTCCAGGCAGTATTTTGACTATGTTGCCAGCCATCCCCCAAAGTCCAGGTACAAGTTATCACAGCTGCTGTGGTGATGGCCATGGTGGCCAAGGCCCGAGCAGGAGCCAGGGGAGGGGGGAAGAAAAACAGGGAGAGCACCCCGCCACACCCCCCTGTTAATTACGGTGTGCTGCAAGGCTAGCTTCTAGCACATCTCTCGAGTCATTTTTTCCATTCCCCGTTGCCAGAGCTGGAGAGATCAGTTGAAACAATTACGAAATTGGAGTTCTGTACCCCCACAAACCCCGTTTTGGTAACGAAAAGGGCACAGCAAGTGCCTCTGGTGCTACACACTACCCAAAGTCAGCTACACAGGAAATACTGGGCATTTGCAGAGGCGATGGGCCAGCTGAAGATTGAAGCAGCAACTGTCAGGAACACACAGTTAGAAAATTAAATGCATAAATTTATGAGATGGACAGAAACACTTTGGAATTTAGGGAAAGTCAACCTGTTACCTGGGGGAGCTCTCTTATGCATAGAAACAAAAACTTGAATGTAGGAGTTTATACTTTGGGTTTGAATACAACCAAAACCTCAGGAAATCATCCTGGATTTATTTGTTTAGAATCATAAGTGGGAGGCTATGATATCTTCTTTAATATCATGCCTGTCTAACTTTGTCCTGATCAATGATAATTTGGGCAGTAATTCTTAGTTCTTAAGCAGCAGAGCAGATGGAAATACAAACCTGGTTCAGGTCATGAAGCCGTATTTCAATGAAGTAGAATTTTGCAGGGAAAATCAAAGAATATAGGTTAGTATTACAACTGTTCATTGTGGGTTGGAGGCTACTGGACTTCTTGATAAGTCTAAATATTGTTGTGATGCAGCAAATTCAACTGCAAGTTGATTAATGTGTCATACAGGGCTTAGAGCATTTTCTCAGTGATTAATTGGTTGTGTCTTTGAATACTGGTTTGTAAAAATATGGTGCCTTCTTTGCTGTTGTAACACTGCAAAGCATTGCTAGGCATTATGACCCTATTGTTTTATTTTTTTTTAATGAGTAAATTGAAATACACACAGGAATGAATTCAGAAGCCTTGAATGACCAATATTTCAGCTAAAATACTTAAATTCAAGCTCTGCTGTAAACCAGGAGCAAAACCACTGTAAGCCATTAGAACAAACAACATCAAGAGAAGCTTGATGATGAAATCTTCCAGTTTCTGACATCAGAGTCCTCGTTACTAAAACATTTGTCTCCCAGACTATTATTTTTTAAAAGAAGCTAGATAGTATAATTTGCATGTTTTTCCCTGATTTGTGTCCATGTCTGGCACCTATGTATTTGTGCTAAAGCAAATGTGTAGTAAGGGGGAAGAAAAGAGATCAGGCTTAGTCAAGAGTTGTTTGTATCAGGCAGGGGTAGTGTTCTGTCACCTGGAGTTAAATTAGGAAAGACATCTGAATGTAAATTAGCTTTATTGGTCATTGCATGGATTAAATGTGAAGTATTAGTATCAGTCAAAGACATGGGGGATACGGAAGGGGCAGACGGTATATCTACTCTGCCTATATTGAAATGATGGCATGTTTTTGGAGGGTATTTTGCACTGAAGTGGAGATCCTGCGTAATTATATAGCCTTAATTCCAGTGTATTATTATGTCAGAGTATTTGTGCTCCATAACAATTTTCTCCCGAGATTTAATTGCCAATGCCAGCTGAAACCTTCCACGGAACTGCCACCAGGTGGAGAAGTCAGCTAAGGGTTTGCAAAATCAGTGCTCTTTCCTGCCGAAGGAGTAAATCCAGTCTGTCTGGGAAAACAACTTCAGTTTCCAGTTATTTCTTCTGCACTTTTTTTCTAATTAGTTGAGAGACTGGAAACTTCATGCATGAAATTAATCATAATTTAGAATCTAGCAGAAAAGTGAAAAGGAGGTTTGAAGTGAGGCTGCTTCTCTCTGTCACTGAAATCTCTCTTGCATTTAAAATCTGTCCTGGAAGATTCCTGTCACAAGTTCTCTCATTAAAAAAAATACAAATGAACAAATAGAACAGCTGGATAATTCCACACACTAAACTAAAACTAAACTAAATGGTAGCTGCTTTTTCTAAACTGTCTGAACTTTTTAATTTTTTTAGAGACAACCAATCGTTTAATTACTCCCCTGATCCACAGGCCCCTTCCCCAGATTACCCTCTCTTCCCTACCCCTGTATTTATCATAAAGTGGTAGCAAAAAATATGGGGGAAAGAGAAAAATTTTGAATTTTATGTGGTTGGTGGGAGTGCAGTGCAAGAAAGGAGAATTCAGGTGGAGAAGGTTAATTGTCAGCGTTGTATAGAAACATTTCCATCCTTTGGTAGTTTTAAGTTTAGGGTTGAACTCAATGATCTTAAGGGTCTTTTCCAACCTAAATAATTCTATGACTCTATGAAAATCCCACCATGCTTTAGATGCCACCTTCCATTTCAACCCAAGTATTTAGCAAAAAACCTATTTATTTTCCTTTTTAATAATAACCAAAATGAGTACCCAAACTACACTTTTTGATAGACCATGGTTTGGGAAAACACAGCAGTGTTTAACTGGGAAAAAAAGTCAGAATTCAGCTTCATGTTTGGTTTTAAGGGAGATGGAATGTTATAAATGTTGGCTTATTGCAGAAATATCTTCATGGCTGGGTGAGCAGTGGCATAAAACAGAAAAAGGAGATATTTTTACTGCTGCTTAGAAAGCGAATCTTATAAACCATGATAGGCTTGTAAGGAAAGCAACAATATTTTGAGAACAAATTGTATTTAAATATTTCCTTTAAATATTTCCTAGGTGTACTTCGTTGTACTTATTTTCTAAACTCATGGGGAAAAAAATCCTAATTGTACACCTTAATTTCCTCTCCTGTATTTTGTGATATTTAATTCACACCATTATATATAAAAATTTAGTGCCTTTTCTACTCTCAAATGAGAAAGCTAAAACTTCTTCTCAAAACTTAACCCTACTGCTGCCAGAGAAAAGTGGCATCTAATGACCTGTGAGAACTGGGCAGAGGCGGGGAGAAATGTGTACTGGTTTTTTTTGTTTATTTGTTCAGTTTGTATTTTAAAAATCTGAACAGGGAAATAAAAAGGGGAAAAAAAGCCTTGATGGATTTTAAAATTTTTAATTGGCTGAAAAATATATCATCAATAAACAAGGATTCATATATAAAAATACATATCAAATAATATATACTCTGTATATATATAAGAATAACTGAAAAGAACCCACAAAATCAGAGAAAAAGGCAAGGCCAAATTCAAAACCTGTAAACTATTGGGAGAGAGAGGGAAAGCATGAGCTGGGAAAAGCAGAGGCGAGTGATGTATAAGAAGAAAAAAATAAACTCTGGTAAATCTCATGTTACAAACACATGTGAACCCATGCTGCTGCCGAATCTTTTTTGGTTTTTTATTCCTCATTTTTATTTTTACAGTTCTATCAATCACACAGAGACAGAACTAAGTTCTGCTGCAGCTGTTAGCTCGAAGAAATGCAGCAAAGCTTTTCTGGTCCTGCCGCTGTGGGAGACAGGATGGCTGTCAAAGTTTGTTGCACAGAAAGCTGCCTAGCCCTGGCTGAAATGCAGCCAAAGGGATTTTTACATTGGAGATAAGCTGTGGGTAAAGCTCAGGCAAAATAGCACAGCCTTTCCACGTGTCGGGCATCTCTTCTGAAAAACAACCTTCCCAACTTCTAGTACTATTTGCCAAATTTATCTGGGCAGAGCTAACTCTTAACCCTGCGTGACATGATGGAAAGGCATTCATATGCCTAAGAGATGACCAGTTCTTTGTATCAGAGCCTGTACGTTTTGTAAGCAAAAGGCAATTCTTCCAAAGTGCTAAATCCGGTGGCATATTGCTCTCAGGAAAACTTTGGAATGTTGATGGCAGGATGGAAATGGTTCTGTGCTGAAAGCGAATGAGCAAACAAAAAAACCCCACAGTTCCCAACCCATGTTAAATTATTCTAAAAACCAGACAATATAGATAATGCTACTGCGTGTTTCTAGGTTTCAGGAGGGAGGGTGGCAATAATTACATCTATTTTACTTCTTAAGTGTATTTCTTTGTCTTAAATGACTTAAACGTTTTATTTTAGAGATTTCTTAGGTATAAATGAAGGAAGACAGGCAAAAGGATGTTTCCTTCCAGTCGACTGAGATGTTACAGCGTTTCTGTACCATTACACTGGGGATCATGTCCTTGGTCTCACAAACACTCTCAGCCACTGGGTGGAGAACTTGCCTCACAAAATCCCTCAATATGACAGAACGAAAATCAATCCAACTGTACTTTGCTGGCTGGGCAAATTTGTCTAATACAGGTCATATATTAGGCTTTTCTTTCTCAGTGGTCAACGTGGTTCAATTTCCAGCTAGGACATAATTTGCACAATAACCTGAAGTTGAAATTAATACTAAGAAACAAGCTGTACTGGGCTTAAGAAAAATCCATTAAGCTGTCTGCATTAGAGGAAGAAGCTGACCAATGGAGTTGAAGCACATTTGTTATACTGTAAGAAGAAAGTTTCAGATAAATATCACAGGAACCAATTTGACACTCCAATAAGGTAACTTTAGGTTTAATCTTAACTGCAAATAAGAATATTCTCATTATGATTTATTTGTAGCACTATCTTGTCTAAAGGACTCAAATGAGATCAGAGTCCCACTGTGCTAAACACTCTGCACTTGTATCCAGCAGAAGACTGTACCTTCCCAGTACAGCTTATTTTTTAAATAGATAAACCCCAGAATTTTCTGGAAAACCTAGGAACAAAGCAGAGTGATCCAAAATCACTGAGATTGTCACTGACAAAGCTAAGGCCAGAATGCAGGTTTCTGATTTTTGCTCCTATCTTCTTCGCACATCAGAGCCACCAAGATGCCATGGCTTAAATGTGTCATTTTGTTAAATGCTATTTCAAAACACAGCAGATGCATCAGAATGTGAAGTCATATTGTATAAAGATTTTGAATGGTGACAAAATAAGAAGGTAAAGATAGTTAAAGAAGTTAGGCTTCCCAGATGTAGTTCAGGAAGGGAAAAAAAGTATTTTATTTTTCTGGAAACAGACACTTTTAGCTAAACAAGAAACTATCAAATTTCCAGCTCCCATCTTTTCAGTAGCAAGGGGGATATATGATGGTATCCACAGGAAAATTTCTTACTGCCAGTGAGCTATAAAACAGAAGACAACTCTACCTAGGGAAAATAATTTTTATTTTTTTTTTTTCATGAAATCAAACTCGTTTTCCTGTGTCTATTCTACAAAATGGTTAAAATTCAAGGGAAAGATTTTCATCAACTTATTGAGTGGAGTGATGTAATATCTGATACAATACAGAGACTTTGTGAAACAGAGCAGATCCCTGGGTTCTTGTGGACCCAGTTAGGAACTAGATAACTTGAAAATTATTGCTTTGACTTTTTAAGTAGAAGTGACATGATACCTCCCCTGGATGTTATACTTATAATGATCTCCTTTATATCAAACCAGAATATTTCTATCACAAAAATCTTTCTCACAAAAAATATGTCATATTGTTGAACAGACTAAATTATTAAGGCAGGATGTTCTTATTTATATACTTGCATTTGATTTAGAAAGATGGAATAGATTGCATGAGTTTTGCTCCTGCTAAACTGTAACTTCTGCTACAAATCATCTCAGTGGTCAAAAAGAGCAAAGTGCTGTGGAAAAAAGTATGGACCTGGCAATATTAGTGGCAAAAATTTTTGAATGGAGTTTGAGGAGCATGAGTTTCCATCATTCATTATGGGTAATATGATCTGGCTTTCTGTGGGTGCCTATGCCATATGTCTTATCGTCCTTATAGATGTATATACTTTAAAAACAGCATTACCCAATTAACCATTTACTTGCTAGCCACCTAGTTGCTCAAAGATCCCATTGGTAATGATTATTCAGGCAACAAGTTTGTGCAAGTAGCAAATTGGCTGAATAATCAAACCATCTTTGTGTCTGAACCAACCAGCAAAAAATCATAATTCATTCAGATCAAATAAAAGTGTCTCTGTTCTTCCTCATTCAAATCAGAAACTAAATTATTTCAGGTTGTGCTAACCATGATATTCGTATTAGGTTATCCAAAGAGAAAAGCATAGTTACAGATACACTGTATTACTGGTAGAAAGAATGTTGCCAGTTTACCTAATAGTCTGGGGAATTTCAGATAATCTTCCCAGAAGCTGGACATTCACATTCCTCCTCTTTCTGAGGGATGGTGATATCCTGCGTGTCGTGCTGTAAGCCCTCATTTTATCTGTCATTCTCTCATGAGAGGTGTTAAAGATCCCATATCAATATTTAAATACTCATTGAACCCAGAGAAAAAAGTATATTTTTAGTGGCCAGTAGCCAGAATACCCATCTGAGCTTTAGGAAAGCTGTGCTTCATCCACAGGTCTATGGAGTGAAACAGTTCAGGAGAACTCCTAATAGGGCATTTAGAGCTCTGTCCTGTGCCAGGTGGATTTAAATTTGGACTTTCCCCAAGAAACTGGGGTTTGCTGAAAACAGTCAATAAATGAGGACTGCCTTGGAGAAGCAAGA
Source organism: Limnodromus scolopaceus (assembly GCA_028565335.1). Taxonomy (NCBI): domain Eukaryota; kingdom Metazoa; phylum Chordata; class Aves; order Charadriiformes; family Scolopacidae; genus Limnodromus; species Limnodromus scolopaceus. The sequence continues at coordinate 29,172,895 of JAOXNO010000013.1, forward strand.
AGAAGATGAGTCTCTTCCCACTGTCATCCTGATTTATCCCTCCAGAGTTTAAGATATGCAGTTACACAGAGGTCCCATCTGCCAAAAGACAGAAAGAGCAGTCATAAACTTTCATTACAGAACAATAAAAGAGAACAGGTCTGGATTCAGCCGTAGCTGTGTGACTGAGACCCAGGAGTTACAGTATCCTACCACATCCTTTTAACAGGACTTCACTAACTAAACAAAAGTTGATTTTCCCAGGTTTTTCTTGCTGGACTTCAGTCAGCGTGCCCTGCCTGTCATGTGCAGCTGTAGTTTAATGCAGCTCCTTTGGTTTTGGAGGGAGGACATTGGAGCTCAGGGGGTCACCTCCATGTGCCAGTTCGTCCTATGCACTGCGACCCATAAAAAGAGCATTGACATTACCCAAAGCACAGAGAAGAGTTTTAAACTCTGCATTTGGGAAGCTAATTTTTCCTGATGCAAACTAGTAAGGAGGGGAGGGTTTTTACTTTTGAGCACCAGAAAGGAATTTTGGAGAAATTTACCTTTTTCTGTTGACTCTGAGGAACAACATCAAGTTTAGCGCTGAAAGCCGGACAGTAGGAAGGCTGCTCATATTTCTAAGTACTCACAGCTGATTTAGGCGCTGAACCAAAGTTAGTGACAAGATGCCTATGGCCCCTTTGAAATCTATATATTTGTTATTAGCTCCACCGGGGACAGAGATTCTCTCTGTCTTGTACGTTGGGCTGTGCAGAAGAAAGAAATGTAATCAACTTCTGGTGCTCTGTGCACATTCAAACACACTCCCCCTTCCCCCCGCCAATGTATAGTTGTCATATTGTAAACATTCTGCTAAATATTTCCTCCACCTGTTTCAAAGAATTAAAGAATCATCTCTTAACAGGAAAAATAAATGTACCAAATGTCACGATGCCTCAGGGGGATCGAAAATGATAAAACAAATGCTGTAACATTCTATTTTCGATCCAAAGGTAAACAAATGAAATGATGTGTGTACATGTGTATACGCATAGATTCACTCTATCGGTCATGTAATCCATCACCGAGACTATTGGTTAAGGGAGAAATTACAGTTCCAACATATTTTCCAGACATTTAAACCTTTCTCATAAAATTATTTTGGGCTGAAAAATGTCTCCTGCTCACTCTCAAGCCAGGTCTCGGAAGTGAATTTTCTTGGAAGGTTTCATAAAAAAAAATATGCTCGGGGTTTTTTGTTTTCACATAATAACTTTGAAATACATTAGTTGACATTTTCCAGATTCACTTTTGTGCTCAGCAGCTCAAAAGAAGCCCTTATTCAGGAGATGGACTAATGGCAAAAAACAAAGCAAAAATTTTGCCTTTAACCCTTCTGATTGCTATATGAGAAAAATAGTCATTTGGTTCTGATAGAAACAATTGCATTTTATGAGGCATAAATCTGTTAGTTTTTATTGTCTCCTTCTGATAGGGGTAAATTCTGCAAGAAATTGTAGATCAGTACTTTTTAGTGAAGTTAAATATTTACTTCTCTTTGGAGGAAATCAGGTCTAGATTTTGCCTTTCACTGGTGCAATCCATAGGAGGGGGTTCAAAGAGGAAAAAGGAAAGAATGCCTCACTGTTTTCCCTTCAGAGCCTCCAGGAAGTGATCTTTTGAATTAGAGATGAAACAGGAGGCTTGCAGACAGCTCAGGCTCCAGATCACGTGTGTGGATGTCTAAGGCATTCAGATTGATATTTAGAGATTTAGTAATCTCCTGGAGGCCGAAAAATGAGGGGTGGTTCTTAGGAGTCCTCAGAACCATGTGCATAAAAGATATTTGTTACTATACTTTGCCATAGTTAACCTTCTCATTTAATAGATGTGTGTCATGTTTTGTAATATTATGCTGTTAACTGTTTAGAGAGGAAGCTGTGTGTGTTCTTACTGCTTCCTCAGTGCCTGCTTTTGTGTCCAGGCTGTGCACTATTAGCTAGTCCTGGGATGGAAAGAAATAGCCCATAACAAACTCGGTGTGAACGTCTCAAGCTAGTCACAGCGTGAAAGAACTGACCAGTCATTTGACTTGGAGGCTTCAGTTCAGTTCTAGCTCCACTGGGATTTTGTCAGGCAGCTTAGGGTATACTTGAATTAGCTTTACAAGAGATAATGTGAGCACTGGAAGCATCTTGTCTCCTTCCTTCTCCAAAGGGCATAGTGACCTGCACCAACTTCCATACTGCTGCAGCTACACTGCTGCTCATGGTACCAATGCGATAGAAAAAGCTATCTCAGGCAATCCTAAAATAAGGGTAAGAAGAAGGGCAGAGGTTTTTTAAGGATAAATATATGAATGACTATGAGATCCACGGTTATGCTGAGCCACAAGCCTGCCTAGACAGGACAGAAGGAAATGCAGAGTAGGAGTGTACGATATTGGTGATGCAGTGGCCTTCCTTTTTGATGCTGCTCCTGGCTAATAGCATTTAAGCTGCTGACATTTGAATCAATAACTAGTTATCCCTTTTCAGAATGGAGATCTTTCGATAATGGAAATGACAATGAAACCTAAGGTGGACTCATCCAGCAAAATGAAAGTGTTCTTGTCAGTGGCATTAGCAGAGATTTCAGAACTCTTTCCTCAGTCTTCAGAGTTCCTGCTCCTGTTCTCAAAAGGCAGTTAGCCTTTTCCTGGGTGCTCTGCTTAAATGCTGACAGAACTTTTTAGCTGCCAGAGCTGATTATCTTATCTGTACAGAGCATTTTATCAAGCTGTCTAGTTCGCATGACGAAGGTAAATAAATTAGAACCTCATAACATGTAGGCTTCTCTACCAAAAAGCACATCCCTGATACCATGTACTGGACTCCAGCACCTGAATATTTCAAATCTGTTTGCTTTAGAATGAAATTAAGAAAAGGGGAAAAACCCCACTGGGTTGAAACATGTCCATTCAAAATATCGTATACCCCCAGCATCTTCTAGTAAGCGTGCACTGAAATCAACAGAAGTCTCCCTCTGGCTTCATGGAACTTTTACAGAGTCCATAAGGATCACCAAGTCATTCCTGTATTTACAGTCTGAGTTACAGCTGGGACCATAGTAATTTCCCAAAGGGCAGGAAGGGACTGTTGATATTGCAAACGAGAGTGTGAATAATTGTTGCATCCGAAGGCCTATTTCCATTGAAGTCAGTTAGAAAGGGGAGCAGAGCAATATAATGAAGTATATGAAGATTCCATTGTGATTTTCAGCGGATACAGTATCAGGTTGCAGAAGCAGTTAGAGTACTTTTTCCGGATATTGTTGGAACAGCATCAGATTTTTAATACAGAATGCTAAAGAGGACAGAAAAACTTAAGTATCTTGATGGTTTAGGATGCATTACTACATGCATTTCTGTCTCTTCCTCACAGGTTTGGCTCATTTTTCTGAAGCTTTAAATAGCTAAAAAATGGCTTTCCTATGTTGCCCTGATATTATATTATATTCAGTTCTTTCTTTCTGGCATGTATGATATAGTGTAATGACATCACATCCATTAAAATCTGTCTCTCTTGCTTTCAGAAACTTGTTTAAGGTTAACTGAGGCACAGGGGTTCTATTTCATGTATTTGATGCTGTTTAAACTGCAGAGCTTTAATTCATAATGCCTTTAAAACAATAAAAGAGTAACCAGCAAATGGGTCATTGAAGTTGATACAAGGCTTCTGCACTAACAGTACTCTATATGTTATATATGATTGAAGCACTTTTCATTTCCTGAACTCTTCATATTGCCAGGGAATACAATCCATACCTTGTTCTCTTAACGTAACTTTGCTGTTTTAATGAGGGCTGCTGATTCGGCAATAAGTAAATTAAATTTAATATTAATACCCATGTTAACTACCTGAGAAATGACACCTACAGGACTTCTCATCATTAATCTTTTCTTAAGCAGAGGATGAACTGGGGTGAACATTACATATATATGAATAAATATACACACACATATATATGCACACATATATATATACATGATCCCAAGAAATATAACAATATGAGAAGACTGATTGAGTGTAATGCTGCCATAAAATTACTGCATATAATTCATTACATTTCTCCATATCTCCATGTATGGAGACAGCCAAAATGGACTAGCCAAAACTTGAAAATTACAGCATTGTCCAGCTGAAAATTCCACAGAGAACAAACCAGCTCTTAAATAACATTTTAAAATGGGCTATTATACATACTAAAACTAATTTGAAAACGTCAATTGGAGATCATATCATTTATGAGCTTCAGACAGGTAATTATACTGTGTAAGCCATGAGACTGAGACGGTTCTTTTCCAAGCTGTTGTCTAGGATTTGCTGTACTCAAATATTAGCCATGATGCTCCCCCGGCTCAAAGCTGGATATGTTCCAGATCTGATTACTTTTTCTCTAGCCTGCAAGAAAAAGAGGCTGTCCTTGAATACTGAGGTAGTGACTCTTGATATCTGGAGGTGCTGTGTTCTTACCTTTGGCAGCAAAAGTCGCTTGGTCACACAATCTAGATGAAATGCACCCAAAACCTCAAGTTACACCAGGGGAGGTTTAGATTGGATGTTAGGAAAAAAATTTTACACTGAAAAGGTTAAGCATTGGAACAGACTTCCCAGGGAAGTGGTTGAGTCACCATCCCTGGAGGTATTTAAAAGACGGGTAGACATAGTGCTTAGAGACATGGTTTAGTGATGGTTTTTGTCAGTGTTAGGTTGATGGTTGGACTAGATGATCCAAAAGTTCCATTCCAACCTAGGGAATTCTATGATTCTATGGAAATGCTAAGGTTCTCCAACAACTGCTGAAGGTGTCCATGGTGGACCAACATGATAAGGCACGATGCTTACATAGCTACATTATATAAACCCAATTATAGGTTAAATGGCCTATGCCATCACACTACAACCAGTTACCTCTCTTTTCACTCCAACCTATCATATCTCAATCAACACTAGGTGCCAAGCCTTTAGCAAAACCATTACCATTACCATTCCAGGGCTCTGGCACCCTCAAAGTAAAGAAGTTCCTCCTCATGTTTAGATGGAACTTCCTATGTTCAAGTTTGTGCCCGTTCCCCATTGTCCTGTCACTGTGCACCACTGAAAAAAGACTGGCCCCATCCTCCTGACACCCACCCTTGAAGTATTTATAGGCATTGCTAAGATCCCATTTGACTAATGCTGATCTAAGAATCAGTGGAAAGCCTAAACAATGAGCTATGCTTAATCTGTCTGTAATATGAAAAGAGAAACAATTGACCCACTGCCAAAGCCTCTCTCTTTGGGGGGTATTTTCATGTCATGATCGGAAAGAAGAAACTGATTTGTTACATCAGAGTATCCTCTCTACCCTAGCAAGATCTTTCCTGTGATGTCAGTGATAGACTCCATCCTTGGAGGTTTTCAAGACCTGCTCGGATAAAAACCTCAAGCAACCTTGTCTGAACTCGTAGCTGATCCTGCTTTGAGCAGGGGTTTGGATAAGAGACCCCGTGAGCTCGCTGTCTTCCAACAGCCTCAATTCTATGATCTAAAGATATATCTAGATATCTACAGAGCATCACCAGAAATTACTGTGCTGCACTGGAGAATCTATTTGTTCCTTTGTAGTGTTGCTTTTCTGGTTTTGGGGGGTTTTGTAGAGGGGGTGCTATTTTGTTTGTCTGTTTTAATTTTTGTTGTTTTTTTCCCCAGAAACTAGCAAGAAAGTACATTTCTACAAAATTTTTATGTGATAACTTTTAGTTTCACTTGAATTTTGATCACAATTGCAGTCATTAATTTAAAATTCTTCTCTTACTGAAAAGTAGTCCGAAAAATATTTGTTAAATAGTGCCTCTTACTGTCCTACCTTTTTTCTTTTGTGTTTTAACCCTGATTTTGTTTTTCTTCTTTTTCTCTCTATTTTGCTGGTTAAATAAAAATAATAGCCTGCATAGTGGTAATAAAATTGAAATTAAAAATAATTTCTATTTAAAAAGCTTTTAAAGTCCTCCAAATTTGTAGGAAAAACACAATTTAATGAAAAATGTACAAGTTATTGTTGTGTTTTTTTCTTCCCAGCCAGCTTTTTTCTTCAGAAATGGGCATGAATCATGGTAAGTTTTTTAATAGTAGTAATCAGAAGGCTTTGCAACTGAAACCAGTCAAATTATGGCTTCTAAATGTAGACGTTTTTTGTTAAATGTTTAGTATAGCCATTCAGGGAAACATAATGTTGTTTTATGCTAACTAGCACAGATTGAAAGTATTTTTCAGTCTCGATGTTGACTTGTCTAAGAACCTTTGTTTATATTGTATCCTATTTATGCAAGAAAATGAACTTCATTTTAAAGCTGGTATCTTTGAAATAGAGGATAATTTGCACTGCATGGATTCTGTCTGCAATATCAGCTAAGTTTGCAAAGAAAACTAGTGTAAAGACAGTAATGTTCAAACAGCCATATCTCTATTCTATACTGATATAACTCTATGGGTTAGAGCTGTGACGATTTACCTAAACATTATACCAGTGTAAGTCTTGATAACTCTAAGTGGAATTATATCTGTTAAGTCCCTAAATCAAGTTACCATTATTTTTTTCCAGAAATGCTAAATACCAGTTATGTCATTGGAGGCTGCTTGCTGCCTTTCCATTTCCATTTTACAGAAGCATCACATTCAAGAGGTAGGTCCTAAAATTCCATTAAAACAAATCTTTCACTGGGCCTGTTCCGGAGAGATTGAGTTCCTCCCAGCCCTGGTGAATGGCATTTGCTCTGTGATTTTTGAAACAGACCATAGTTTGAAGACAAGCTGATGAAGGGATTGGCTGATCCAATGTGAAATACTGTGTGTTTGAATGATACATCACTTTTCTCAACACACACAAAATCTCCCAACCAAGGGAAACATTATGTGATATGTTATCGTGGGCTTTTGTGCTTTGGGGTGCAATGTGCATGTATCGGTATCAGGTGCACATCTGCCCATCTATACTGAAAATATCATATGACTTTGCCCCATGATTTAAAGGCAGAGTTTGTGATTGGAAGAGTAAAATCTAAGAGAGGTTCTTCTGCTTCATCGGCACGTGATCACACCACTGGTTATTTTCATTATTTTACAGAAAGGATTTATTCTTTTGGCAGAACTTTCTTGCCCACAGTACTAGAGTATTGCACAACAGAGGGTGCTCTTTCTTGCATTTTTCACATACTCACAATGGATTTAACTGCAGTAGTATATTAGAGATGGGATACGGGCTTAGGCAATGACATTCAATTGCCTGGGAAGTTTAACTATTATTAGCATGCTCCTTCGCACAGTTTTCAACTGGATCATCTAATACTTTACCAGACAATTGTCAAAGATAGTTTGGATGATAGTTTGGACAGGGATTGTTCCCAGTAAATAGTTCCCAGTCCCACAATAACTGTGGGAGAGGAGAGAGTTCAACTGTCTTTTATTATTAACCAGGAGGTTCTGTGCCTTAAATCATTTGTTGAAAGTTTATGGATGAATTAAAATATTCATCCATATTTCTATTCATCCGTAAACACATCCAAAACCAGAGGTTTTCTCTGTTTTTACAGGCCTAAATATACAGTCATTTACTCCTGAAATTAGTCATCGAGTCTCTGGATAATCATCTTAGTCTATGTGTGTGTAAGGTTCTGCCTGAACAGCACTTACGGGATTTAATGAATGGACTGTGAAGTCCTTGGGGCACAGGTTTTTTTTTCTTATTTTTGTGTTTTCACTTTATCAGATTAATTTCCTCATAATTTCACTTAGTGCCTGAGAATACAGGTGCTCTGTAAGCCTGAAAATACATTCCTCACTATTCACTCTTACTTTTGAGCATTTCCGATGCAACCAGATTGAAATGTGCCTCTCATGTTCTGAGTGGCCTGGCTTCCTAACATTTTTTAAAGGGTCATTCACTTCAGTGAGAGTTTGCAACTGAATGGAAAATCCACTGTGTTTGATTTTTATATTCTCACATGCTAAAAGGAGAGTGATATACAAAATTATCTCCTCCTTAGAACTTAAAAATTACCATGCCAAGATTGAATTACATGATGAGGAGATGCATCTTATCCATATGAAGCATATACATGGTAGCTGATATGAGTGTGCTGATAGGAAGCCAGGAAGATTCTCAGCAGTCCTCAGCATCTAGATCTGGATGAGTTTCAAGACATGGTTGTCTCCAGTCTAGCACTTCAATGAAGGAAACCAGATAACTAAACATTTTTAAGAGTCGGTATCTCCTCCCGCCTCCTCCCCGTAATGGGAGCAGGTGGAGGAACACACTTGGAAATCTAGTCCAGTGCTGTACTGGGAGGAGACTGGAAGACTGGGTGTTTTCAAACACAGATACAGTTGTCAGTACCCTGGAATTGCACAAAGCTGTCTCGTTGTTTGTGTATATTTCAAACATCTGTGTTGCAGAAAGATTGTGGTGGTCCCAAGAGGCCAGGTATTACTTCCAAAACTAGAGGTGAAAAAAAGTGATTCTGTTAGCTATCATCAGTGGTCTCATTTGCCACCAATTGCTATTTAACTTCATAAATCTTTAAGGATTTTACGAGTGAAGCTCATGCAGCTTTGAAACTGTGGTGGTTTGCTTTTTTTTTAAATCTGATTATTCACAGCTTGCTAATTTGTAATTGGACTTTTACAACTCAAAAACCTCCAGATTTCAGAAAAACTAATTTATTTTTTCTTGCTTTAATTGTGGTATTCACACTCAAAACTGTGGAGTGAGATTGCTTCTAGTGGGTTGTATGCAGTGTTCTGGAACTAATAAAATATATTATTGATTGCTTAATGAAAAGCACCACGTTCATACAGATTTACTGTGGCTGAGGATGGATACAACAGCTACTTCTTATTCTGTTTTGAGGATCACCTGCCATTTTACTTGGGTGTATTGCTGCATATCAAGTGTGCTTTTAAATTAAGTTAGGGTTGCCTACAGGGCACTATGTTGGGTGGCTCCATTAAGGTACCCTTATACTTTCCCTTCCATGCAGTGCTACCCGTTGCTTTTAATTTAGCTTAAGATCATCAAAATTAATTATGATAGAGTGTATTAAAAGTTGAAATAGCAAATCAAAGAGTTTTATTAAGTGCCCTTTAGATTTTCTTGTGTGTTTAGTGGTTTTAGCTTTCTATTTGCTCATCACTGGTTCATCGTGATTACTATAAGAAGGATTGGTAAAGTGGAACAAAAATGCCTGACTGTGGTGGGAATAACTATGTCTTTTTTTGTTCCTACCTGGGCACGATATCCCTACCAGGGGAAGTAAATAAACAACTGTTCCAGCAATGAGGGTGGCAACTTGTACTTGTAGTTGCCCTTCCCCTGTTGGAGTGTTTAGTTTGTGCACCTTGGTCTTCCTCCATCATCCCAATGGCAAAAATTCCAGGGTGCTATTGTCAGGTCCCAGCAAGCGTCACTGCACTGTGATGAGTCTTGTAGCGGGGAACGAGCTCCCACACTCGCTGCCAGACATGGCATGGCATGTCTACTGCACTGAGCTGTTGGGGCAGGATTTATAGGGGTTTTTTGGTTCACAGTTGGTAGGCGCTGAGGATAACCTATCCAGTCATCCCTTTGGGTGGGCCTGTTTCTGTACTGTGATAGTTGCTGTTCCAGGGTACAGACTCTGTGAAGTCCTGCTGGGATCCTAATCTATTTGGTGCCCAAATGCACCATTAATTCTGTGTTTCTAGTCCAAGCCATATAAACCTTTAACCTCCTAAAGCAGAGAAAAATTCTTCACACAGATGCCCGAGTTTGCTCAGTTCTCTGCATCTGCTGCATCTCTGTCTGTGTCTTAATACCTGGCTGCTCAGCCTGGAGGGACTTGGGGTAGTTGGATGCATCTGCAACTGGAGATAAGATCTGGTATTCATTAGGGACTTTGGACGTACAGAGCTCCACGCATAAGGGATTGTAGCATCCATGGTAGATTCAAAACCTAATGACATTGTCATCAATATGGTCTCAGGCAGACAGGCCATCTACCAAACTCAGCCTGGAAAAGATGTTACATAGGGTGCAGCAAATAACTGTCACGTATTCATCTTTCTTATGTTATAAAGTTGTAGATTTTTAAGTGAAAAGACATTATAGCCACATACAACCACCTTCAACCTTAACCTATCTACCCCATTTACATTTACTCAGGTAATACATTCAATATACATATTATACCCATTGATTTGTAGATGGGCATATTCCTCTTAACCATACTCTACTTTCAGAGGATTAATAGTTTAATGACCAACAGAATAACCACAATACTAGAACCATTCTGGTGATATACCATACATAACAATCCCTGCTAAATGCGACAATGCTCAGTTGACCCTGAATGGACCTATGTCAAATGAGGTCCTCGTTTGTAGATGTACCTGCAGCCAACGTACCAGGTTATCTATTAGTTGTACTTCTCATGTGAAACCAGCAACCCACCGCGTATAAGATCCTGTGTGCACTACCTTCAAGACCATTCATTCCCCCTAAACTCCTTGCACAACTTGCTCTTTTGTATCTCTGGTTCCTACGTCAGGGCCAGCGTACTACAGGTTGAAGAATCCATAAATTTCTTTAACAATTCACAATTCTACTGGGGTAAAAGATGACAACAAAAAAAGTCTTACATAAATTATACAATGCTTGGTAGTTGTAATATCCCTTTTGATCCAAAAGTTAGTTCTCCTCACTGTTTCAAATCCTCCCTTTGCTTCCAGTCAAATTTTGTTTAGATTCACTTTGGACCTTGTTATACCTTTTCTTGCCAGATTAAACTCCTACTTACTATCGGAAATATTTTTTTCCATGTAACCAATGTGCAAATTGCCTCCAGGTCATTTGACAGATCAACCAAATAGGCTGTACTTTTTCCATCTCTCACAGTGAGGCATATTTTGAAGACTGCATCATTGCAGCTTTCCAGAATCGCTTCCAATTCCTTGATATCCTTTTAGAATTATAGATATTAATTCTGGACACAGAATTACAGTAATGGTGTCATTAATGCTGCCTTACCACTTTTATCATTTTCTCTTGCTTGCAAATCAATTAAGGATCATGTTAGCTCACTGAAGGAAATCAGGTTCAGCTGGTCATCTACTGTTACAGTCATTTGTTATCCATCTTGAGACAGAATCATTGCTCTCAACAATAGCTTTTCTCATCTTACAAATATTTCTAGTTTCTAGATAGAAGACTTTGCACTTGGCTGCCTTAAAACCTATGTTTGGATCTGAACTGACCTCTCCAAGCGATCCAACTCTCTCTGTACAACTGACCTGTTCTCTGTATTATTTACCATTCCACCAATAGGTCACACCCAGTCCTCTGATTAATTGAAAGTAAAAGGAAATAGATTTTTTTTTTCTGTATAAATTAGTTTAATGCATAAGGCCATGACCCAGAGCCCATTAGACTCACTGAAAGAATTTCTATTGAATTCAGGGAGCTTTAGATCGGGTTCTGAGTCAGTTGCAGTTCTGTTATTTTAGAAATTGTCCTGACTCCAGGACTGAGCAGAATACTTTATAGGCTTCCCTGACAGCTACAGAATTAATTTTGCTTAGTTTGGTCTACTTTTTTTTTTTTTTTTAGTTTTCCCCAGAAAAGAACAGCTGAACTATCCAAGCAGCATAGGGTCAACAGCTGGCTTCAGAGACCACACTGGAATTAAAAATAATTTTCAGTAACTTAACAAGCTAATAGTCTGTGCATACAGTTTCTGGAAGTATCCATATGCAAGGCCTTAATATGTTCCTGATTTTCTTAAAGAGTAAGGCAGTTTGGTCAATTATTTTTCCTTAATGACACTAGTAAAAGGCTTGATTTGATTATCGTGAGTGAAAATTCATGCATATTGTGAATTTTGTGGAAAATTACAAAATTTCATTTTCAAGTATTTCAGTATTCTCATTCAAATGTGGGATGTATTTTTTAAAACATTGAGTAATCTTGTTACGTATTTTGTAATCTTAAAATGCTGAATAATGCAAGTTATCCTTGTTTCAAGTAACTCCAGGAATAGTCCTTAATAGATGTAAAGTTTTTTTATAAAGAAAAGAATAAATATTTTCATTCAAGTTTCCTGGATCTCAGTTTCTAATACCATGTGGAACGTATTTCACATGAATCTGTCTTGCCTATATGAATTACAAACTGTTTTTTTCAATGACTGTTCCTGAGTTTTTTTATGGGTAGCATCTAATGTAGTAAGTCCGTGATCTCAGTTTAGATTAAGGCACCAGTATAATAACCAATAATAATTTTTCAATCGAAAATAAGCTGTTACAGAAATAAAAAGGGGTTACTTTAAGGTGAACATTCTTCAGCCTTGGCTTGAAGCCATCTTCAACGGTCAACTACAGAAAGATTTATTGGTCAGATGACTTTCATATGTATAGCACAAATTAAACCCCCAATCTTGGAAATTTGTTTAACAATAAAACCCTGGACAATGTCTACATCTAGACTGTTGTAGAGGACACCATGAATCCATGTGAATTTAAGAACTATAGGAACTGCCTCAGGCCACAAGATATCCCCCCATTTTTTCCTAAAAAATCATAAGTAGGGGGTTCAAAAAGCCTTTACTGTGTTCTTTTATTGATATTAAAGATAGTACCCACAATTTTCTCCCTCCTGGTGGCTAGAGACAGGAATTTATTTGCTAAATGTTGCCTATGTGCTTTGGCACACGAGGCTGTATCTTTCAATATCAAAATAGTTGAGTAAGCTAATTACACTGATCCTAAAAGATTCAGTGCCCATAGGCTTTCTTTGGTGCATTGTGTATTTATATCAGAAATGAGGCTTGTCTTGTCTGCTTGCTGTGCTGTGCGTGGGTTCTTCACCTCCTGCTAAGATCCCAGCTATTGATTTGGGTTGGCTCTCTCTGTAGGTGCCTGGCATGAGGCATGATGCCTTATTTCTCACAAAGCATTAAATACCTGCTTCTGAAAACTGGGACTTTTGCTGATACTTTAAGACGGTCACCAAAAGCACATCTTTACTGGTTAACTGAGAGTACTGCCTTAATATAGGGGCCTAAAATCTGGAAATTGCTGGTGGCAGGCAGTAACTTAAGCAATGACAGCAGATGTTCTGCCCTTTGCTGAAAATTCAGTGGATAGCATCCTACCATGCAGCTGAGAGTTTATTGCCAGTGGATTTTATTGAAACTTCTTAAGTTCTTTGCCTCAAATGTTTTTTAATTTTTTTTTCTGAAATAAGATATACATATCCAGGAATAATTAAGTTTTGTGTGTGGTCCTATATAATAAATTCAATATATAGGTATCGCTGTGTGAGCCGTTCTTCTGTTGCCCTGATAATTTGCAGTTCAGCAGCTATATTTTCATTTGGACATTCCCCAAGTCTGCTGTGAAGATATAAGGGGAGAGAGTGAGACTGTGCGTTTTTTCTGTGGTTTTTTTTTGAGAGTATTCAGATATAAGAGAAGTGACAACTGTGGTGACAATGTTGGGGGCTGTTCAAAAGTTTCACTGGGCAGTTTCAACAGGTGAAACATCACGCCTGAAATAGCCCATCGAGCAGTAAAACTAAGGAAGGAAAACCAGGCAGATTGTCAGAAATGTGTTCCTGGTTAAGTGACAGACACACTCCGATGAGCGTGCAAACATGTGCGTAACTGCTTGTGTCAGCAGCATTGCTGAAATTAAGGGAAGATCTAAAAAGGAAAGATATTCCTACAAATATATTTTTTTCAGGCTATGAGCTTTTAGACTATAGAATAGTTTGGCTTTTACTACTCAGCTTTACAAAGCACTTCAAAAAGTATTGATGCAGCAGAGGCAGGAATATGAGTAATCGAGCAATATAGACTCTTACAGCTCACATTTTTATGACTCATAAGATTCAGGCTATGAAAAGTAGGAGAAGCTTTAATGCAAGGAAAAATGCAAACATATTTGTTTCTTTTATTTTTTCCATCAATAACTTCGAATGACAAAATATTTCCCCGTTCTATTCTATATTTTAAGGGGGAAAAGTAATTTAGAGCTCCACCTTGGCTGCTCTGCTTAGCAAAGACCAAGGACAAACGCAGTGAATCCTGGCAACTACTTTGTGGGGGCTGCAAGTAGCCACTAGGAGGAGCTGACTGCCTGAAAGAGAAGGTAGGGGATTGATTTACTAACAATTCCAATAAAAAGTGTTAATAAAATGAGTTCAGTACTAAAAGTAGTGCTAAGCTAAGATAAAGTTGAAGTATTTATATATTATTTACAGTGGTTACATAATAACTTGTGGGATAAACGCTCTGTTTAATACTAATGTACTTCCAGGCAGAGAAGATATTCAAGGGCTGATTTCAAAACAAAACTCAGAACGCTGTTCTCTCCTAAAGGATAAGTACTGATTCATGTCAGTTCCTTAGAAAGAAATGTCCTGTATTTGTATGCGTCACCAGTGTGACACAGATAAAATCTCTGATTGAATAAAAAGAAAGGAAAAGTTTCAGTTCTGTGTATAGTTAAATATCAGTGGCCTTGTGGCCTTGTTTATAAGCATGGCTTTTAGATAAAACAGCTTCTGTTTTTCTGTAATAGCCTTTTTTGCTTCATTATAACCTCTTTATATATTTAGTACCATAAATAAAATAGTGGCATAGAAGAGAACTATAAATAAAACACTGGCATAGAGGGGATATGCCAAAAGCGATCTCTCAACTTGTATCTTAATATCACTACCATAGTTAAAAGAAAACTCTCTTCAGTGCCGTACTGGAAGGGATGAGGGGGTAGCTGTTGCCTGCCTCCCCAGAGTGGCAAACATAAAGAGTTACAATGGGACAGTTACGAATGGGATTGCTCTTAGTGATTCCTATCAGTTGAGGCTTTCTTTCTCTCCTCTTTCACAGGGAACTTGCTGCTTATGAAAGATGCCAGAGCGATGCTGCTGACCTCTCATTAAAAGGTTGTTTTGGTAAAGGTTGCGTATTTCAACCAGAGAGCCAGTACCATGAACAAAGTGTGAGGTATTGCTCTTCTACCCTAATTTACAGGATTGGGAGTGGAGTGCTTGGCCTATGATTATAACCACTGATATTTTGTCTGGCAAAATACACTTCAGGACAAATGCATCCTGGAAATAATGTCTTTTCTTGTTTAAAAAGGCAAGGAGAAAATTTGATGTATAAAGGTAAATAGGAAATATAAACTTTTTTTCCTTTCTCTAATTTTATGAGAGACTTGAAATCATAAATATCACAGAAGCCAAAATGTAGCCCCAGAAACTTGGTGAAACAAGGTTTATTTTAGAGATCTGGAGAAAGAAGGAAGGAAAGAAGAGAATCCTAGATTCTGTAAAGGCAAATTCACAGAGGCAAGTTCTTGATTTGGAGGGAAGGAATAAATTCTGCTATCAGTGAGTTGAAAATGCCAGGGGAACAAGGGTCTAGACTTTGCAAAAAGACAAGTATCTGCTTTCCGAAATTGGTGGAATCTTCTTTGAGGCAGGATGTTACTTTGAGGAGACAGGAAAAAAAAAAAAAAGAAAACCCAGATGGGGACTTCCAGGTCCTGCTTTACTGCCAGCTCAGCTGAGATGCTGCCTCTCACAGAGAAGTGTCTCGATGTGCCCAGGTCTTGCCAAACTCAGGCTGGGTCAACCAAGAAGAATAGCCTTTTCAAGGGCAAGGTTTCTCTCACAGTTTCTATTAAATTACAGTGTCAAAGGAGCTGGTATATGGGATGTGATTGCTGCCACTATGCAGGATCTTTTAACTGTGAAGGCATTGATCATGACCTTCTCACTCTCACCAAGGTCAGGAATTCATACAGTATAGTTGCATTCTGCACGTGCATTTCTTTTGCTGGGAGGGATCCCCACTCCCAATGAGCTGGTGTTGCAACAAGAACTGGCAGTTATGGAGAACTGCCTGTGGGTGACAAAGGATCTTAAACCACTCATCATACTGACTCCTAGTGAGTTTACTCAGATTTTCTCAATTGCTTCACCACTGGCAATACCGAGAAGCTGGAAGTAAAAGGAGACTGATACAGCATAACGTCCCACATTGACTATTTCACCTATGAACTCCAACTGTCTAGAAGAGTTCTTTATACAGACACTCCACTAGAAAATCGAAGAAAATCAAATATCCAGACTAAACATTTTTGAAAGGAGAAAACGAACAGAATATTTTTCTACTGGTGTTCCTCAGAAAGCAGGCAAGTCCTACGTGGTGGGGCCATATACTCACGCTAAGTTGGTTAAACTAACAGATACACTATGGGAAAAAGTGATGGCTGGCCTAGTACCAAAATTATTCTTTCATTTTGAGAGCTGGGAAGAGGTGTCTTTAATATAACATGATGCATGAGTATATATCTGCCACCAAGCACACAAGATTCCCACTCACTCTGTCTTCTGACCTGGCACAGGGATACAGATTTAAAATACTTAAATATAGGTCTACGATGTCTCCTTCTCCAGTAAGATATTGTGTTGCATCTGCCATTATTGTGGGGAAGCATCAAAACCTCTGCACTGTCTACAATGTCAGTTAGCCTCTGTGGAGTCTCCCCTTTTAGAATTCCAGTAAGGTGCTCTCTTGGACCAACTGGTGGGTTGTTGGCAGGTGAATGTCAATGAGACTAGCTGCAGTGGCTGAAATATTTGCCATCTCTGGTTGCCCTCCTGTCCAAACCGGCAGACCAGAAGATAGCTGGGATAGCAAGACCAAAGTGGCTTGGCTAAAATGTCATTAGTTCAACAGTAAGGCTTTGCAAGAAGCAGCTGAGAGATTGGTGTGTGTTGCCCTTCAGTAATGTGCAGCCTCAAGTAGTTGCCTTTGAAACTTCTATCTGTATCTGGATAGTCTCCAGTTAAAAAGATTATTTCTTTTGATAGAACAATTTTCCTTGCATGGAGAGCACCTATTTAACATTATCCTGAATGAAGTATAGTTTGAACATGACAAAATAGCAGAGAACAAAAAGTCTCAACTAGAGAGGGAAACTTGTCCTTTTGGGCTAAATTTTCTGGGCTTCTTCATACAGCTCCAAACAGAAAAGATCCTTCACCCTAACACAAAAGCCTGAACTAAATCCAGGATTAGTAACTGTAACTGAAACATGACAACTCTTCATTCCTCTTTGAGTGTGGTTTAGTGTTTAAAATACAGTTGGCCTAATTTTGCTTGGAAAATCTCTTATTCTTTTTATCTACATTTTCATGCAAAATTTTTTGAAACTAAGTCTCTCCCATCCCAGTAAAGGAATGTTTCTTTCCTTTTACTATTGCTTTATGGGGATGGTGACATGTAACTTGACAGGTTCCATTCTGCCAAGCTCTTTGGCTCTTATTCCACTATGGAAAATAAGTTGGGAGAAAATCAGGTAACAAAATGTGCCAAAGTCCAGCATCAGCTATACCTTATGGGACCAGTCAAACACAGGGTTTTCACTGTGATAAAGCTTGATTTTGCATCTGTTTGTATTTTTATAGACAAAACATGTTACTTGTAGATATTTATGATTTAAAACACCCTGGCTTATCAATTTTTACTTGAAATAATACTTCTAAAGCTAAACATAACCTTCCTTCTGTGAAAGCTGCATATTGTAGTTAATGATCCAAATCCTAAATTCTTTGTGGGCCTTACTTAGTCAGAGCTCCTACTGATCCCAGTGAAGGCTGAATTACTGGCTCATCAGTATTAGTAATAGCAATCCTAAACACTGCTTTAAGAAACCAATATAAACTCCCTGAATATATTCACCATGTGAGCATATGAAGCTGATGGTTTGATGCACTGGGAAGTGCCAGCCTTTCCTGCAAATGATCCTTGGTGTCGCAGCCACTATTATATTTGAGGAGAGACCTTTTAAGAGGATGGGTAAACTTGATGCATCCAAAATCATTAAACACCTGTTCCATTAATGACATGGAATTTGTCCTGTGTACAATCGCAGCAGTTTCCATCTGACAGTTCATCTGAGAGAATTGGGCCTAATAAGGAGGGCAGAGGTTCTCAGCTAATGAGCAAGTCGAGGTTCTGATCTATTAGGTTAGATAGAAACTACCCTGTCTTTGAGACTTAAAATTAGACTGGGGCTTTGGCCTTGTTTTCAAACATTTATAAATCATCAGTAGCTTAATCTTGCAGGACTATTCACCTGAAATCAGTGGAACTATTCACAGGAGTAAAAAATGTACTACTGGGCCACAGACGTACAGTACATTCCCCATAACATCATTAAGTCTTCCTCCACCCTTAATCCCTCTTCCTCAGCATCCTGGCTCATCATCATCCAGGGAGTTCAGTCTGGCTTAGCCCTTGCTTAGTCTGCAAGGGCTAAGTGATTCCCTATAATCTGAGTTCTTGACTAGTAGAAAAACAACCTTTTTTTTTTTTTCCACAAAAAGTTCTGTTCTTAGCAAAGCCATAGCTCAACGTGCTTAACATGCTTAGGTGAATTTTTTTTTGGCCAAAAGTATCAATATTATTGAGTTTATAATTTATCTTTCCAGAAAATATTAATGAGAATGTCTATGAAGATTGTTATTTTCATGGGAGAGCAAATTAGTTCAGAGAGAAAAAAATCTCAAGAAAGTATATTTTTCAGATTTCAGTCACCATATTAAAAAATATAAATAAATAGTGAATTAAAAGTGCAGAAAAATTTGACCCTGTGAAATAGTGACTAACAGAGTTTGATCACTGTGCTGCAATGATATCACCCTGGAGCTGCTTTGGCCACCACTATTTTGTTCTGTGTGTTATGACTCATTTCACAATGTACATTGTCCCTGAGAAAACCCTGCTAAAATCTCACAGGCACTTGTCTCCTGTTGACCTCTCTGAAATGCAGCCACCAAAACAATAACTGTTAATGTGAGCACCAGGCTTTTGTGCTAATAGTTTTTTGAATGAGACTTGGTGATTTATTCTTATCATTGGGTACTCTGTTGAGGTATGAGGTTGAGGTATGGTGGACTTGGGATGTCGTAATACTTTGAAGTCACTAGTATTTTAGAGGAAAGAGTGGAAAGAGGAAAATGACCTGAAGCTGCACATGAGTGGCAGTCACTGACAGAGCCCACTGTAACAAAAAGTGCCAAAACTACAGATTGAGCTGAAGACTCTGACAATGTGGTTAGAAAAACCTTTACAGACATCTCTTTTATGAGTCAGGCCTAGGAGGATTGAGGTGAAGGATAGTGTTTGATAGGTTCACACGTAACTGCATGCCCATTATTGAACAACACCTGAACCTCCACTGACTGCTCTATTACCATGAGCTCCTCAGCTGAGGGAGCACATGAGACGTTACAGTTTTGCCACACGTAGTAGACGTTCCCTGCATGAAATTACAGTAACATGATCTGTAATTCTTTTAAAAACTGGATGCAAATACAGCAAATTTATTTTTCTCATTAATTCTCATGCATTTGCCTGCAGTGCACATAGCCCTGTAACTATTCAGCTGCATTGTCTTCCAGTGCCAGCATTGATCTTCAAGTTACACTCCCGGTGGACATTCTTTGCCCTTAATCTAAGACCTAGTCAGTGCCAGAAAGACCTGGCTGGCAGTGATACAGGCATAGTTTCCTCATTCCAGTAAATTTTCCATCTCCAGAAAGGATTTTGTCTGTATGGTTGACGCTGATAAAATAGGGTATGCCACAAACAGTATGATAAGTTTTTGGTCAGTGTAACCATAAAATTAAAGTGTTTGCGAGATAAAAAAAAGTTCTTATAGAATCAAACTAAAAGTTTTAGGCAATGGCCTAGCTTAAGAGAATTACTTGCTTCTGGCCTGACTTAATAGTTACCATTAATACTGTATTATGTTGGTCTGTTAAAGGTAAATATAGTGGCACCAACTCCTGCATTCTTTGGATGGCACATGCTGAAGACGACCCCACCTTATAAATATGTACTCAGGCTAAATAGAGACAGTTAATATAGCGACAAAAAATTGGGTTTATTTTCTGTTGAACAGCATGTATTCTTCCCTGTTCGATGTGTGACAAAAGAAACCCTATTTTGTGGCCACTGAGTCCAAGCAGTACAGGTTCTGTTTTCACTTAATTTATTAAGAAACTGTGGTTTTCCAGCATAAGACAGTATTATTCCAGATTGTGCTGATATAGCTAACTTTGTTGCTACTCTATATGAAGTACTATGTATTTTTCATCTTATCATTTTTACAAAAGTGTAAGAAATTATTTCCAATTCTAGATACTCTAGGCTCTAGATATAGAGCCTCCTTTCAGAACCCTGTGACCAGTAATTCCCTGACATCAATGGCAGCTTTGCTAAGGCAAAGTAAATGTCATAAAATGTTTTGTTCTGCTGCAGACACTGGCAAATAACTGGCATCTGTTTTCTGTTGTCTAGCTGCTATTCTGTTTTCTGAAACAGAAGCTTCTATTCCTCGTCTAATTCCTTGATGAATTCCGTCTCTTACGGGATTGAAAAAGTTGTTAGGAAAAAAATGTAAAACATTCTGTTAAAGGAAACATAAAAAGTTTCATAGTGATTTCCATGTAATTAATTGTTCAGGCTGGTTGTGATTTCTTAAAATAATCCAAATAAAAACTCAAGAATGTTTATCTTGACAACTGGAAAATTCTTCAGCTGAATGATATAATTGCTTCTGGTTTTGTCTGGGTATTCTTGATAGATTCCATTGGAATTCAGTTACTTTTGTCATCAGCTTTACTATTTTGCCAAAATGCAGCATAAGGTCTGTGTGTACAGTAGGGAGATTTTTCAATTGTATCCAACTATTGGCTAACGGGATATAAAATACTTATCTAAATACCTATTCAACTCCTTACTACTAATGCTTTAAAGCAGATAAAATAGCACTCTGACTTCGGGAATTCTTTTGGCTAAGCGTATAACATTAATACTCATTAAGATGCTTTCAAATATATTGCCAGAGTGGTTATAAAATCAACACCTTCTAATTTTTATATTGAAACTAAGCCAAAGTGCATTTGGTCTTGTCACTACATAGCAGTCTGCATGATACTTAAGATATTAACAGAAACACTGGATGAAAACATAATTTCTTTATTAAGGGAAGACTTGTTGCAATTTTATTGTGAACCGCTATTGCTCAACTGCATAAGCAAAATGTATGGTCAGGCAAGAGGATGAGAGGTGAGATCAGCTTTTGTTTTCCAACTTAAATGTTCTCATAGTTTGTCACTGTTAGATACCAAATAACACCCAGAAAGCTAATTCTAGCTTTCATATTTATTGCTTGCCATTTAGATAAAGTCTTAAGTAGTCGCTTAAGTTTATGGGCAATATTTGCCTAGAGTAATGCGTAATCAGATACATTTTCTGTGTTATTTCACATCAGACCAACATACGTACATTAACAGTGAAATCTGCTCACAGCACACTTCGTTTCAGCAAAATTCAAATTCTACAGCCTTATAAAATGAGTTGCATATTTCATCACTGCTGTGAAATGAAGAAGATACAGTTTTAGATAAGGTGAATCGGCACTTATTTATAAGCAGTATCACTAAATATTTTGAAGATAAAAATGCATAAATGTAGATAGGTGTTTGCTTCCAGAGCTCTGGATCTGCAAGATTATTTATCGGGGATAAGCTAAAATTTGTTGTGAGATCATTGTCTTTTCATGTATAGCATGTAAGACATTTCTGTCTCAGTCCTGTCCTGTGGCTGGTGTGAATTACCTCTTTTTTCTATCTTGTCCCTAGCAGATTTAGAACTCAAATCACTGCAGATCTTTATCAGATACTTTACTGCAATATCCCAGTCGCGGTCTAGGACTGACCGGGCAACAACATGCAGGAAAAAAATCACAGTTACCCTCTCAAGCAGAGAGCTTCAATGCCACCAGTAAAATGTGGAGTTTTTAATTTGTAGAGCCCGTATTAACTGCCCCACTTGTGAGACAAAATGGTGATAACTTCATTTACAGACTCATGAATCTGTATTATAGAAATAATGAGGTCTCACTGAAGTAGTTCTCTCTCGCTCCCAAACCTTGCTGTTTTGGATTTGGTCAAGAATAATTGGCTGAAGCTTCATTTTGACTTTACAGTTAGTTACCCAACATCCTCTGATTTGACCTTCTGCATCAGCCTCAGGTACTGTTCCTAGTTTTACTGTATGCTTACCTCTCTCATTCCATTCTAATTCCTCCTTTAAAACTTCCATTGCGAAATTATTATGGCCTGCAGTAGTTAAATTCTTAGTGAAATACTCTTATTATTGCTTTCAACTCTTGTAATATCAGAACATGGACTGCAGTATTTTGAACCGATTTGATATTTTAAGAAACTTTCTTACTTTTTGTTATTCTAGTTCAGTATTAAGAAGAACAAAAAAGAAAAAGAACAACAAAATGTGTGTTATGAAGAAGGAACAAGTTCTTCTATATTTTATGGGGTTTTTAAAATATATTTTGCCTTGCTGCCTCTCTTTGGCACCTGAAGAAGAGTTGGTCCTCAAAGCTTTTCTATTTTTTCTTTCAACTTTTCAAGTTGATCTAATAAAAACGGTGTCTAATGACCTTTTATTTTAGCCCCCATGGCTGCAGCAGCACTGTTACTGTGTTAGTGGTGTTCACTTCTGCTGAGATTTATAGAAAACGGTTTTTGAACTCTTTTCAAAGCATAAACATATTGTTACCATTCTCTCCATCACGGAAACAGCTACAACCAAGCATCATAAAAAAGTTTACCCTGTAGCAGAACCTTATTCTGTGTGAACACTGGCCAACTGAAGTTTGCACATTTTTCTATGAAGCGCAAATTATGCAATGGAACTCTTGTCCTGTGACTTAATAACCATTAAGCTGCAGTGTACACTTAAAGGCATATAGTGGCATAGCATAATTCAGTGAAAAGGCAGAAGGTTGAGTAGTTCAGATTTCTTCAGTTTATTGTGGCAGAACTGGTTCTAATAAATTTTGAGGCGTTGTCACATGAATTTTACTTCGTGAACATCTTTAGGAAAGTTATTTTCATAAAACAGAACCTAAAACTCCTTGAATTTTTCATGTTGGAATATTATTCAGTTGTACTCTGCAGTTTTTCTAGTATTTGCTTTTCCCACAGAAAATGTTATAGCCCTATACTATCTAAGAAATTATTTTAATCCCCCTAAGATGTACTCTTTTGAACTAATTCAATGAAATTGTTATATAGCATGGTATAGTGTCTTAGAAGGTGCAGTTTATTCACCCATATTCACTTCTTTCAGGATGGAGTCTATGTCATCTAAATCTCTCAGAAGGCTTATGGCCATATTTCTTCCTGAGTAGCAGGTTTATCTGTGGCATTTATATGAAATAGTAAGTTCGTCAGGATCAAGAACTAGAATTTCCACGAGAACTGTGCACCTATGAGGAAATGCACCTTTAATGTTAAAACAATTCAAGGCAAAGCATTTTTAGTGATTTTGACAAATGCGGAGAAAAAAATATTCTGCACTTTCACTCCCCCAAATTAAAGTGTACTGTTTTATTTTTGAGTTTTATCCACTGCATTTTGATTGTTTTGACTTATTGTTATTTTATTATTTGAGCTATTATTATTTCCTTCTGCCACCTGAAATGCCTGATTTCTGTCCCCAGGTAAATTGCTTCCTTTTCTGATGTCTGTCTTTTTCTTGTAGATCAGAGTTCCAATATGGCCATGCTCTTGGAAGGGAAGCACTGAATACACAGCTCGTTTATCAAGGCAAAAGTGTTTAACTATGACCTTAAGCACATGCTGCTGCTTGTTAGTTTAGCTGAAGCTACACAAACATGATAAAAGGTAACTGCCCTTTATTCTGTGCTCTAGGTATCCATTTGATGATGATCTCGCTTTGTCCAGAGGCTTAACAAGTGTTTACTTTTTAACTAACTCTCTGATTACATGATCCTCTCTTCCCTGACTCTCTTTCTTCATCATATGATACAGCTTTTTCTTAAGTCTCTGACATTTCAAGTGAGGGTCACTGTATTTATGCAGTGCCAAGAACTAGGAACAGTCTTATGTGCTGAGTGTGCTCTTCCCTATTGTTCTGCAAATTAGTCAACATGAAACCAAATAGTGATAATGTGTTGTTATGATTAAGGTTAATAAGCTACTGATTATCTCCATAGACTACAGTTCCAGACACATTATTTAAATGGATTGCTTTGTTGAACTAGTTGATAAAAGATCCAGATTTCCCCTTGTTGTGATAAAAGATGCTATAAGCCTTTAGAGGGATAGGGAAACATTACACAAGAGGAACAGTTTACTCTCTCCAGTACGTTACAGATTTATCTTATAGTGTAGCACACTATAGCTCCAGAAAACATTTTCTGGTAACAAAAAGATGCTCCTCTATGTCTCTGAGACTAAGCCACTTGAAAAAAAATCCTGTCTTAAGCAACCTATTGTACCGTTCTGGTGCGTGCTACAGGTTTAACAAATGATGGTGTTCAGTTAACCTTCCTTTCTAATCTTGATCAACTTGCAAGGCCACTAGTTTTATGTAATCTGGTCTTTACCAGAAGTGATCTAAACATGAATACAGTAGCTCAAGTGAACTATTCTTCAGTAAAACCACTGCAAACTGGCCAGATAATTAAAAAAAACAAAACAAACAAAAAAACCCCCAAAAAACCCAACAACCAAAAAAACCCTCAAATACAATTTTAGCTGAGTCCTTGGCAAAGCTACCAGCCTGGAAAACCACCTCCTAACCTTCAAAATTAACAAAAGTTTTTAAAAGAACAAGCTTCAAAAAAAACCCCACCTGTATATGTTTCTAGAATGCATAAATCTCAGATCAGAGATAGAATTTATTTAAATTACATATTTTTGGCCCAGTAGTAGTTTTACAACTCATATCATTTGCAATTTTGAAAACACTGACCAGAATACCTTTTTCTTCTCTAGCTCTGGAAGAGGATCATTTCCTTTGAAATTCACAATCAAATCTAGATTTCTCCTAATGGCAGCACTTCATCCCAGGAAAAAAACAAACAAAAAAACCCCAGCACAGGTATTTGGAAAAGCTTTCTCTGACTTTTTAGCCCAGAGTTCTGAGTGCTATCAACTGGGTCATTACTGACAAGCTTGTATTTTTACGCTTTATCGTGCTGGTTGACACTCGCAGACTCCAAAGAAGAGTAGATGAACATTGAGCTAAGAAAGGGCATTTGTTATGGCAAAAAAAGCAAGGTGCGTCGTGCAAAAGTGCTTTAACAATCAATTATTAAGAATCCAGAGATGACAACTCATATACATGTATGTAAGTCAATAACCTTTGGGCACTTAATCCCCAGGGATCACAGCAGACAGTGGCAGAAAGGATCAAGGTCGGGGATAATGAAGTCAAAGTGATGGTGAAGACCAAATGCAATCCAGTCTAGCCCTAAGAAAGAAAAGCTTCCAGTGGCTTCATTGAACTATGTAGTGTACCGTGTGACACACATGGAAAAAGGTAAGTTAAATCTCCCACTTCCTCTTTTCCATTGTTTTGAGAAGTCCTTCTTGCTTCTGTTCACCTTTTTGTTACAAAGCATATACTTGAATTACTAAGCTCACAAGTTTCAATCATTTCTTTTCGAATCTCTCTTGCTTACCTTTTTCTCCTGTCACCAGCTCCACAAGACAAAATATGACGGCATTCAAAAAATAGGAAAAAATGGAAGCCTGATACTTGACTGACAAACTGTGAGTATTTTTTAAGCGTACAGGAAAATGCAGGTTGCTTACCTGTATCACAGGGTGTTTGTGTGAGAGAGAAGTAGTAAGATAAGTAGTTCTCTTCTTGAGCATTTTTAAAGATGGGGTGAAGATTTTCTGTTTCCTTAATGAAATTGAAATAAAACATTTCACTCTTAGTAGCTGAATGCACAATTAAAATTCAAGAGCTGGTCCTGCAAATATTCAATTTTGCATGTGTAAGATACACACTTCAATATATAATATAACACAATATGTTTCTCCGTATGCCTCTTCTACTCAGTCAATTTATTAAATCTCTATATACCTACCTATATAGAATAATTAGCCTGACAACCCACTGTGATCACTGAAATGATCATTATTACAGTTAGGATCAAGAAATATCCTTTCTAAAATATCAATCCAAAATTCATATGAGAAAATTAGGGCTACGAAATTTTCATGTTGACAAGAATTCTGGAAATTATATACCGGGTGCACACAAGCTGCGTTTTTACTTGCAGCACTTTAAAAACTGTATGCCATTACAGTTTCACTAGCTAGATTAGGAGTAAAATCAGGTCTTAAAATATATCAGACAGATATAAGCAAGCGATCTATCTTTTTCATTAAGATAATTCTCTTTCATTTCCTCTGAAAAAAAGACTTTTACAGAACAAATCTGAAAACTTGTTTAAAACCTTAAATGAAAAGTGTAAAGGAGAGAGAGGTTCTGGCTCTTTCGTCATTTAGAAAATGCCAAGAAACTATGTTGTTTAAAAAGAGCCAAGAAGCATGGTATCATTGCCAGAAGATTAAAGAAGACACTCTGTGTTGTGTGTCCTGTGCCGTTGTAGGGTTGGAGCATTCTACAATGTCATGTGTGTTCTGTGTATGTGCAATTCATCACGGGCCATGAAGTATAAAGGCATGAACTTTAAATCAGAACTTTCTATAAATTGCTGTGGTCCGGGAGAAGAATTTAGAGAAATATCATTACACACTTGTCATGTTTTTACACTTTTTCTAACAGGCAGACACTATTTGTCAGTGACAAAGCTGGGACATTGGACATGGCTCCCTTTGAGTCCTTTAGGACTTCTCTTGTCCCAGGCCTTTGACAGGCCTTGGAGACGCTGAGGCATCACTTTTGTTTGCATTAGCAGATTTTGAGTGTAGTTGTGGTGGGAATAGAAGGGCCTCCTCCTCTTCTAGCCCTCTTTCTGTACGGAGTGGACAAAGAATGTAAAAAAACCAAGCCTACTGCTTAAGCACACTGGGGATATAAACTTCTCCTAAAGTATTTCAGAGTTGCTCCCTGGAACAAAAGGGGAGCAGGGAAAGGATGTCTCTCGGGAGTCATAATTCATGTTCCAGTCTGCTTATTGAATGGGGCAGCTCCTTGAAAGATTCATAGATTTTAAGGTCATTTATGATTGTCTTGCCTGGCTTGTGTGACACAAGCCACAGAATTTCATCCCTTCAGTGTTGCCTTCCAACCCATTAGGATTATATATTACCTCAAGTATATATGTACTTAATGATTCTCCAGTAACAAAAGAAATAAAAAATTAATGGCCATAAACACAGCAACTTGTCTGGTGCAACTAAAGACCAAAGAGTGCAGCGCTGCTTGTCAAGTCTTAAGTAATTTGAGAGGAAAAATAAATATCTAAAAATACTTTGAATGCTCCTTTCTTTGGGTAATTTGAAGGCAGTGAAGGGAAATAAAACAATCCGGCCTATTTTCTCTCTGTTTGGGGGAAGAGTATCCATTCCCCCATCTGTGCTGGCAGTGCCCTTTGCTGAGTTACCGCCACAGATGTAAGCAAAGGGGCACAGAGAAGCAGCAGAAGTGGCAGTATTAT
Organism: Limnodromus scolopaceus; assembly: GCA_028565335.1. Taxonomy (NCBI): domain Eukaryota; kingdom Metazoa; phylum Chordata; class Aves; order Charadriiformes; family Scolopacidae; genus Limnodromus; species Limnodromus scolopaceus. The sequence continues at coordinate 29,200,467 of JAOXNO010000013.1, forward strand.
CATTGTAGAAGATGAATGTAGTGGCACTTCTAATTTATTTAGTATTCAGGATTTCGACTTTAATTAGGATTCTTTTGTCACATCATTCATCAAATGCACTTGAAAGAAATGGAAATTAACACCAAAGTTTCTGTTGCCTGAGGCATGCTTTTAGTACTTCTCCGCGTTTTGGTTTATTGTTGTTCAGTTCAGTGAAATAGTTTACTTGTGATAGTTCACTTAGCTGTAACTGAATTTCAAAGAGGGTAGAATGAATATGTGCTCTTTAAAAGCGCTGTTTTGTGAAGCCCCTGTAGCGCCTAACACCTCTTTTATTGAAAAACAATTTTTCTTCTCTCTCTGTCTATTTATTTATTTTTTTATGACTGACTTCTGTGTTATATAATGTAAGGTAGTCATACCAGCTTTTGCCCTAAGAACTCATTATCGAGCGCCTAGCAGAGGAAGACTGTGATTGCTAGAATGCGAGTAAGTCATAGACTGTGTTCTGCTTACAAATTGCTCTTGTGTTTAGATGAAATAATATAACTTATTTGCTGAAATCATTCCTGTTCAAGATGAAGCTCAATATATCTACAATAATACTGTCTGCATGGGGATAAGTTCTGACATTAATTATTGCTCCAACTCCATGCCGGCCATTGTAAAATTTACAGTCTTGGCATAACAGGAGCCATGTTGATAAATGGTGCTCCTTATATCCAGAGCTTCCAGCTCATATAGCAGAGGTCCAGGCAGACACTTGAATGAAAAGAATGTGAACCAATATTACAGTCTGAGGCTACGCATCGTATCAGCAAGGCTACTCCTGTCAGCACAAAAATCATTAGCTGGTGTCGAAAACGTGTGCTTAGTTTAAAATCAAAAGGTTTATTAAGCAAGTATTTCTGAGAGCTCTGTGATTAATGAAGCCTGGTTTGTGGTGCTTGTGGAGATGAACTGCAGAATCTAAGCAAGTGCAAATTCTGACTGTAGCTTTTCTTGCAGTTTAGGAATTTGAAGGTTTCTTCTTTCCGAATTCTGTGGTGTCCAGTGAGATGTGTAATTTTCCATAAGTATCATCTCTCTCTCTCTCCCTTTTTTATTTTTTCTCGTAGCTGATTTTCAAAAAATCAATAGTGAAGTTCAAAGAAACTTTGCCCTTTTGTGCCGCCTTCTCGTATGTACCTGACAATTAAATAGACTAAGAAGTAGAAACATTTCTACGTATCAACTACCACATAATTTTTTATAGGAAATGTTGGTAATACCCAATGGTAATATTTTGGGAGTATTTAAAACTTACATTCCTATTACCAAATCTTTTAAAAAGGTCTGGAATATCTCCCAGCTTTTCATCTATGTTAAAGGAGTTAGAAATTACACTTCAAAAAGGCAGACATTCTCTTAGAAAACATTTGATGTTGCAAGTTGGATGTATACTGAAGAGTTCTAACTATCACAAGCCAACAACACAGCCAGTGCTTTGGAATAGGAGATGGGTTCCTGCTCTATAAAATGCTTAGCACACTTTTCAAGGGAGCTGCAAAACGATAAATAAGAAACATTTGAGAAAAGCAGAGTTACCTACAAGATCATCTAACTCCTGGCTGAATCAACTGAACATTTCAATTTATATCAGTGGGAACACGACCAAACTCCTCACAGGTTTCTGAACACTACCAAAGGAATAAGACACTTTGTACCATCATTCAAATATGAGGAACTAATGTGTTTCAGGACCCTTTCTTTGCAGTGACTGACTTCTGGTGTATATTAAGTCTGAAGTAAAATACAGTATTTCTAAGAACTCAAAATACACATTTCAAGTATAATGCAAATAAAAATAATGGAGTCTATATGTTTGAGTAAATCCATCTAGTTACAGATTGTTTCAAATCACTGGTACACTGAAGCACAAGTGTATCGGTGAAATTATTCTGGAGATCAATTTAGTCTTAGGGAAAAACCCTGGCAGCAGAAACTGCAGTGGTGGCTAAAAGATCTCTTTTATAATAGGACATCATGAGCACAGTTTTTGTGGGTGCCTAAAGCCAGTTCTGAGTATAAATAAATTGTAGCTCTGAGAATATTATCTATGCCTTGTACTTCAGAGCTGTCAGTCAGTATTTTTGATCATTAGCCATCTGTGATTATTTTAATTTTTGCCAGCAGGAGAAGGAACTCTTTTCCACCAGGGAGCTCTGTTATTACAATATAATTTATATGTAAAGAGCTCATTTCATTAGAGGAAAAAAACCCAACTTTTTACATAGTTGGTTTTTTTTTTTAAGTTTAAAAGAAACTTGTAGCATTAAAATATTTATTTTACATTTCTTTTTGTATTGATGTCTTTGGCATAGTCCATGTAAAAGTAATTAACATCTTACTGGTGGGTTAACAGTAATTCTATGTCTTTAGCTCGGTTTTCATTTAGCATCCAGTATGGAAGATTTAGAAACTGAGTCAATCCTAGACCTGAAGTATTTAACTAGGGAAGTTATTATTTTTCAGTTCCACTTGAAATTACTGCGTTTTAAACCCTAACTATGTATTGAGCTCATGTTAGTAAAAATTCTTACGGGGCTATTTTAGATTTGCCTCCCATCAGTCTGTTGAAAGAATGACTTTGTAATGACCTTGTTTTTACTAGGAATGACTTGCTGAAATGATGTTGCACCTCCCTGATTTACTAAAATGAAAGTCTGCCCAATGTTATAGCATAAAGCTCTATTTTTATTGGCATTGTAAATGCTGACATTATAAACTGAGTTAAATTGGTTCATAAGAAAACTAACATAAAATAAATTAGTTTATAAAATTTACTTAACTAATTCTGACTTTTTTTTCCAAACGATCCCTGTTTGTCAATGGTGCTAAAGTACCTGTTGCCACTATTTTCAGCCTTAGGTCTTGGAGAACTTAAAATTTGAAAGTATTCAGGTGAACTTAAAAATAAAATCCGCATCATTATGGCTGTCTACACACAATGCTTGTGTTTAATGTCCTCAAAAGGCAATGGGGCTCTATGAATACCAAGAATAGTTCCTGTGCTTTTACATGTGTACGATGTCTTCTGTTTCATGCATCATAACTGTGGTACAGATAATGTCTATATTTTTAGCTCTTCTCTCATAGATCTGCAAGAAGCCAGTTCTAAAAGCAATGAAAATTGACTACTGCAGTTGAGTTGCTTTATCTTGGTATAAGTAAGCTTTGAGGCTGTAGTTAAATTAAGTTCTCAAAGTAACTTACATTATATATTTGACTTCTGAATTTGAATCAATTCCATGATCTAACTTATAAAGCCAGGGTAACGATTTTAAACTGAAAGAGGAGAGATTTAGGTTAGAGATTAGGAAGAAATTCTTTCCTGTGAGGATGGTGAGACACTGGAACAGGTTGCCCGGAGAAGCTGTGGCTGCCCCATCCCTGGAGGGGTTCAAGGCCAGGCTGGAT
>JAOXNO010000013.1:29204004-29217310 GCA_028565335.1 Limnodromus scolopaceus
GAGCAACCTGGTCTGGTGGGAGGTGTCCCTGCCCAGGGCAGGGGGTTGGAACTCTATGATCTTTAAGGTCCCTTCCAACTCTAACCATTCTATGATTCTGTGATTATGAGGCAAACATCAAGAAGGAAAAGATAAATTTAAATAGAAAGAAAGTTTTAATGTAATAAGTAGTTGCTTGTACTAGCAATTACAGTTGGATTCAGTGTTCAAATCTTGCATTCCCAGGTACCTTGGGTTTGTACGTGTCTCACCTTACTATGGTACCAACTGATTCTTCACAAGGAGATCCCTAAGCAGTAGTAGTAATGGAAAAACTTTGGTTTTTCTCCCTCTTTTTTTGATGTCTAGTGAGGGATTTGATTTTTAGCATTTTCAGTGCTGTGCTATACAAGTTTCTCTCTTCATTTCACAAACAGCTAGTAATTTACACTATTAGAGCAACTCAGCAAGAGTAAATATGTAAGGCAAAAGACCTGTCTCGAGAATCTGATGACCACACTACAAATAATAGTGTGGCATGTAGGGAGACTGGTTACCTCAGGTTAGCTCTTGTCCACTCCCACAAAGTGAGAGCCCTGCTGGACCTCCGTCTCTGAGTCACTTCTGTTCAGGAGCCAAATCCATTCTGTGACCCACAGCAAGGTAAAGAGGAACAGCTAGGACATTCACTTCAGAAGTGGAGGGGGGTTCTAAAATAAAACACTAGTGTAGACACCTACAGCTCCTTTTGAATAAAATAATTTTTGAAAATTATAATAGCTTGGGATTTGAATGGTAGACAAAGTAAAAGAAGAACTGACCAGTAGCAGGCTTTCTACGTTTTTGACAAAACTGCCTTCAAAAACTGTCATGGTTATGTTAAATAAAATATCCTTGGGACTAGCTGAAAGTAATTCACTTTTTACCTCTTTATTGCCAAATTTGCTTTGATTTGATTGAATCTATATTTATCCTCATGTGGCTCCTGGAGCACTCGCGAACTTTCATAATTCCAGTCTATCAGGGCAAATCTGCAAGTAAAAAACCTCACTTTTATCAGCAGGTATTCAACGAATGGCAGGTGGCAAATAAAGCACTTAGTGAATTGTTTTAATTGCATTTCTCTCCCATCTCCCAGAACTTGAGAAAGTTTTAGAAAGCTGTAGAGGAGCAGAATGGGCTTATTTGCTGCTATCATTTTGTTCCAATGCTGCTTGCTTTCAGAAAAGACTTGCTGATATAATTTCACTGCCTTTCACGTATGGATGACATTTAAACTGGTATGACAAAAGGTATATTGTAGTGCAGCAGAGATGTATATCACAACAAATATGAAAGCAAAGAGCTAAATTTGCTGCACCTACTCAAGAATATAAAGAAGCTTTTAACCTGAGTCAGTTGACATAGAGTGCAGAATAAATCCTTTTCTCCTGGGAATTAAATAGAAATGAAGGTTAGCAGGTTTAGCTGTAGCTATGTTTTCTGCCATTGGTTCATTTCATAGAATTACATTAATACAGTGCTGCAAGAAAATCATTAACTTGAAAGTTCAGTGTTCAGCTCAAGAACTTTTTTGACTTACACCGTTGTTCTTACTATTTTTGCTTGTTTCGTGTCATGAAGAAAGCACAGAAGATAACACATACCTTGTATTAATGAGTATTTCAGGTTGGGCTGGAGATCCTTGAACAGAGTGAATATTCTTCAATGAATGAAGCTGCTGAAGTTCCCTACACGTGATCTTTATCTATGGCTGCAGAAATTTTTAAAAAAAGACCGCTTAATTTCAAAACGAGCATGTTAAATTTCTTTGTTTTCAAGGCTTTTGGCTCATCATTTTCTTGCTACATGTGTGTTAACTGTCAGGAACCTGGGAAAGACCTGGGATTCCACAGCCTACAGAAAGGCCACAAGAGAGAATTTCCTTGAGAAGCTTGGCAGCGTCCTCTTGCTCAGGCTCTGAGAGAGGTGGATGGTGTGTGAAGACATGAGAACTAATATGTTTTCCTTTCCATTTTTAATTAAAGGTATAATCCACTGAAGGTGGTGGCGTGCCTCTCCTGTGGTTCAAATACTAACCTAGGACTCAGAAGAGAAGGGTTCAATATCCTGCTGGGCTGCAGACTTCTTGAGCAAGAAATCTGAAGTTTCATTTCCCCATCTCTGAAAGAGGCATCTATTCACCTATATTCTAGGGGTTTTATTCAGGTAAATATATGTAAATATTAAAGTTCTTAAGAGGATTACATTTAAGATATATGCATTTAAGAATTTCTCAAGTTGTCTCTATATTTAATAATTTTAGCTAGAGACTGTAGCCTATATTCCAGTCTGAGTTTACAGTGTTTACTATATTAGGAATTTTGCTTAACTAAGAATGAAAAAATGAGTTATTACTCTGAAACTTAACAAGATACTTTTATTCCTACTTTATGGTAAAGTAGGAAGTTTAGTTCCAAGGCCAGTAGCAACCAAATATATTATTTAAAAAGGAAACAAAATACAGCCTGCTGGGCATTCATTTGCTTAAAGGACGTCTTTGTATTTACAGTTCTAAAAAAAAAAGTCCTTCTAAGAAATTCAGTAAATACTTTAAAGCATACAACGTTCCTTGTTACTGAAGGGAGGCATCAGAGTGATTACTCAAAGGAAAACTGAAACAAGAAATAACAAGATATAATGGGGAAAAATCCTGCCATTGTAGTTCGAGAGGAGAAACAGTCACCTTCAAAAGATAATGAAGAACTTTGGGGGACTGAAATCACCTTCAAGGGACACTCTGGGACATTTGGTTTCTGAGTTTGTGTATCTCAATTTGGTTAGGTAGTTACAAGTTTGCCCATTTCCCTCCCACCCCTGTTTTATTTCACTATTTCTTGAAAAATGTATCCAGCGTTATGGATGTGTCCATTAGCTGTGATTCTCTTTTATCCCCCAAATCCTCATCCTTTCCTTCTCCAAGTTTGTTACTGACAGTTTCAATAATGATTTGCTGTGAAATCATTTCACAGAGATATTCTCTGAAGTGCTTGGAGTACTCAAGAGCAGGAGAATTAGATGCATTTTATGGCATTGTAGGAAGTTTTTAAAGGTTTTAAATTATTTCTTACTTCTGTCTTTTCATTACCCTAATGAGAAAAAGAAAGAAAACGAAAAGAAAAAAAAAAACAACCAAAAAAACCCACAACAAAAATGACCACTCTTTCCCACATTCCCTCTTTCAGTGTCTCCTCAGCAAGATTACAATTCTCCAGAGTTGATTTTCCTAATAGAGTCCTTCCTGACTATGTTGGACAAATGTCATGTCCCCTGGCTCTCTCCATCTTGTAATGAAAATAGACCTATTGCCAGCTACACCTTGCTGATTGCTTCCTACCTGCTGCTAAGGATAATTTGTGCAGTGTAAATGAAGACTTCAGTAGTTGCTGTAGGAAAAAAGCCTATAAAAAAGGGACTGCTACTCAGCATTCCCATAAAACAGCCAATAAAGAAACAGTTCTGATTAGCTGAAAATGTGTAAAGTGTATAAAAGATCTTTAAGTTTTCACAATCTTAATTATACCAGACATCATAAATAAGTGCTTCAACCTGAAAAATGAATCACATATGTTTGCATCTTTTCATTTGCTCAATCCCATGCTAAGAATTAGTGTGTATTTGTTTTCCTTTTTCGTTCTGGCAAATACTTATTACTAGATTGTTTTTTTTAATGTTTGAAAGTAAACAATAAAGGAATTTGCCATTGTTACTCTGCAGAATATTGTAGCCATTTGGAATGCTGATGTTCCTATTTGTTAATTGCACCCAAATACACTTTCAGATAACCTCTTACCTATGAAAGAATGAAGGAGGCAAGAGCATTACGTGTGAATTACGGAGAGTGGTTGGTTGGAGACTGAGATACCAGCAGTTCTGGACAGCAAAGCTATGTGCCGTGTACAGCCTCGGACCCACCTGGTTTGCCCCATCCCTGCTATGCAACAGGTCACGCTGCCTTCCGTTTGTCTCATGCGATGAGAACAATACAACACATGTGGATGCAAGACCATTTATCTTTTTCTTTTCCCCATTCACTGTGTGTAGATAAAGGAAAACATATTATTTCTGGCTACTGAAGGACTGCTGTTGTATTTTATCTCCATTCTCTTGGCATAACCCGAGATTTAATTGGAAGGTACAGGGAGTAGAGGTGGAGACAGTCACTAAAAAACTACCACTAAGGAAATAGCTTGTCCTTGTACTGAAGAAACAGCTGACAAATCCTAGATGAGACATTCAGTGCATTTTCCAGACTGGCATTCAGGTATGTTTGGATAATTACCTAACCTTTTACCTGCAGACTCCACATACAGCTTTCATTTCTGTCTTCTGCAAAGAGAGAAGCAAAAGAACTGCATCAATAATCAGTGAATTTTATACCCTATCACTCAATCCCTTTCTTAGTCTTGTGGGTTAGGGTCCTCTCCACACACACACACACGTTTTCCTTTTGTCTGTTCTGAGTAATATTTCAAGCATCTGCTAACGCTAGTTTAAAATACTTTCTGCAGTTTGACAGCCAGTATTTCATCTTGATCCTCTCTAATTATCCTTCCAAATTTGTTCCTTTTCACACTTTTTACCAGACTCCTCAACAAATTGTTTAGACATTGTAAAATGCAGGTCCTGCTTCGAGTGATACTGCTCTTTAACGTGCCTAGATGCTCTCTCTCCTTTGATTGCTTTAGCTCTTTTCACCTCTAAAGACATAATAATCTAATTCATAATGCTTTTTCTGAGGCTCAAAGAAAGACCCCTTTACATATGCCACCGAGCAAACCTTTTCTTCACCTGAGCACTTGGGCAACAGCTCCCAGAGGACCTGAAAGGTCCTGAAAGAACTGAAAGGTTCCAGCCTGCTTTGGGAATTGATAGATTTTTCTCTCTTTTCAGGGTACAGCCCACTCAGCCAATAGCACTGAAAGACTTATAAGAGACTAAGACTCCCAGCTCCATGTTTCATCCGTACTGCAGCGAGCCAAGGTGTGTTTGTGGGGTTCTCCAGTTAACTCTTGACTTTTCAACATGTCAGAATTCATCAAAAATTACTGAAGGATTTTGTTTTATCAAAATAAGGGAACTTTTCACATTTTTTGTTCAGTGTTTGCAGAGTTCTGGCAGGGGAAAAAAGAACAGTTTGATTTGTTTTGTGTCTCTTCCAATGAATGGTGCCTGGGAAGGACATAACTTCTGAAGCAGAGCTGTAAGCAGCATCACTCCTGCCCTGAATGGTGGAGTGGTTCACCATTGGTTTTGAGGTTCTTTTGAGGTTCCCATGGTTCAGAAAGCTTGGAGTGTCATTTCAGTGCACTGGATGTCATTTCTGTTCAGCAGCAATCACAATTCTGGGCAGCTCTGGACCCCAGCAGAGCTTGTGCTTCTATTCAAAGCCAACTTTACTAATAACAAGACTGTTGTTTATCTGCTGGTGGTGGAATGAAACCAGACCAAACACTTCAAAGCATTAGTTGTTTTTCTTGTGGATTTACAGCAGTTTTAGCTATCTCTTGAAGAAGCTGTTAAGGAGCCATTTAGAAAATAATAGTAATAGTAGTAGTGATGATGATGATGTTAATAATAATAATAAAATATAATATAATACATAATAACAATAATAATATAAGGAAACCAAGCCAGTGAATTTTGCATGCATTGAGAGAAAAAGGACAGCAGCTGTCACTACTGTTAAGAATAATTTATATATTGTCTGATTTATCCTTCTGGGGTTATAAATGTTGACAAGTTAACATCAGGGCAAAGGTAGATGAGGCTGTCGAGTTTCTATTTTCTGCTTCTTGCTCTTCCACAAAGTGCTACAGAGATTGATTGATTTGATTTTAAAGAGTTCAGTTACATCAGGTGACACAGTCTTCAATATGAATTAAAAGAGTAAAATTGTTTGTTTAACTTGTTTTCATGTTGACAGGATCTTTGCACTCCAGGCAATCACTTTGTTTTTCTTACAGCTTTGCTCTTTAGCCAGCCAAATGTGGAATGTCACTCAGCCTCGTCATACATTTCTTGATATTCCCCATTAACCTCTACCACGCTTTTCAGCAATCTAACAAATGTGGATATCCTTTTGTCAGTCAGTTGCTCTGGTTGTTTGCCATTTTAAACTTTCTCTCCCGAAGCTATATTAAGGGAATTTCTTAGTGGACGTCAACTTTACTTTGTAAGATGTCAGCTAAGGCTTTGGGAGAGAAGTTATCACCACTATGATCATTTAATTAAATTACTGTAGACATCCAAAGTGAAAATTACACATTTGAACTATAACCCACAGTTTAATTTCGATTCAGCTCCAAACTTTTTGAGGGAATTAGGAAGTGATAATCTCAATAGGGGTCTCGCTGAGCTTGAGCTCTTTCTGAAAATGAGATTTAAATGATTTCAGAACAAAATTTAGGTAACCATCCAAGCTTCTTTTACACACAGAATTGTCCCACTGAACCTTTGCCATCTCATCTCTTGCACATGCATTTTTAATCTCTGCTTTACTCCATCTTCTCTACTTATTTTAGTGTGTCATTCAAATTCATACATGCATCAGCTGTTATTTTTATATATACAGAGAACAGATATTAAATGGTCAAAAGGAATGCACAAATAAAAGGATATAATCCAGCACTGAAAACATCAGAAACCAAAAGGTTTCAGGAAGATTATGTGTGATACAGGAATGCTCTGACATGATGTGGTGGCCTAGATTAGATTTCTGAAAAAAAAGTCAAGTCAAAGTTGTGTGGAAGCAAAAATTAAAGGGTTACTTAGGGAAATTTGAAGAAAGTAATGCTGGGGTTTTATTCTTGAACTTAATGGCTTCTCATATGTAAAAGCTTGGAATTGGATTCTGAAGTCATCACAGCTGAAAAAGCACAAAACGCTGTTGTGTATATATAGGCCCTTATTTATTAATTTGTTTAACTGTGTTTAAATCTCAATGATGTGATTGAGTTTTAGCATGTGCTTAAGTGTTAAAGTAGTGTAGACTGGTTGGTAGTAGAAATGCAGAGTTCATCATTGTCTTTTCTCCAAAGTGGGACCTTAAAAGGATAGGCTCTTTCAAAACTACATAGTTGGGAAGAAATTTTCATCCTAGCAAAGTTCTATGCTTTGCAGCTGCATTTTTGCTGATTCTCTGAAGTCAGAGTTAATTGGTAGACAATTTGTCCTGTGGACTTTAAATAACATACTGAAAATCTCTGTTTTGGGGAGAGGCGGGTTTAAAGTTAATTATTCCCGAAAATGGCTTTTTCAAACTGAGTACTAGAGCTGGCAAAAAAATTGTCATTAAATAAGACTTTATTTCTGTGGAATTATTTATTTTTTTGTCTGGTGTGTAAGAGACTGAAGTTAAAGTCCTTTTCCTGGGATAGGATACAGTTCTTGGCCATACTGATCAGTTCATCCTTTTAATTTGGTCTACCTGAGCTTCTCCAGTTCAGAGACAGATTAGAAATCTGGGTTAAGTAGGCACAATTCCTAAATGGGAATAGCTAATTATGAGATTCCGGTTTTGATCCTGGACTTTTTAGGCTCTTCAGCATTTCTGATCTGTAGTTTTGAGTATAAACAGCTTTTTTAATTCTTCTGGCCTGCAACTCTCTTTTGTCTACTTTCAACCCAACTCCTCCTGAGCAGGAAGGCAGGTTTCATTGAACACCTGAGACCCTCCACTCTGGCCTTCTAGTTAACTCAGTGATCTTTCAAAGGTTTTTCTCTGTAGTGTCAGCATTTCTCTCTCACATTTTGCATTTTTGCTCATTTATTTTGTGGGTTTTTTTCTGACTTTTTAAAAAAATAATTCTATAATATCATGAACCAGATTAGAATCTCTTTTCTTCATGCATTCGCCTCTTATGGTAAATTATTTCCATATTTCTCAGTAACAGCTGCTTCTTGCTTCAAGGCAAGCTTCAATTTCTATGGCAAATACCACAGCTTCCTGGAATGTTTCTTGCCATTTTTTTTTCCCCACTGCGCTTAAACTGGAAATCCACATCGTTAGTTGTTAGATATGCCCTGAAAATAACTCTCTGTAGATTTTGTTCTAGTTCATCTGAGGTTCCTTCTTTTTCCCCTTAACTCTCTGATCGGAAAGGAATAAATTCTGCAACACAGAGAGATAATAGGCTTTCTCTGGGTTGCTAAAACCCTGGTTTCTGTGAATTTTTGCCATATATTTGCCCTGTGAAGTTATATTGGTGCTTCATTTGCTTTAAAATTAAATGGAAATTTACAAATAGATGTTTCATGTGGCTGGCTGAAATGAAGGGCAGTGGTTAAGTCTACACATGTCAAGATGCTTTAACAGGAGTTAAATATTAATTATCTAGTCTCTAATTTAGTCTGGTGATGACATAGCCCTAAATTTAAAAGATGCACCTATTGAAATATGTATGGACCTACTGAAATATGCTGAGTGTTGTAGCATAAAATGGGAACAATTAATTAAATAATTCACATGTCAGAAGTTTGGAGGTAACAGTTATCTATCTTATTTACCTATCGGAATTTTGCTCAAATTATGAATGACAAGGCATAAATGTTAACTCTTGCAGGAATGGTATACTATTATTTTCTAATTCATTTTCTTTTTTTGTTGTCTTTATATAGATAGATATTTTATCTATACATTAAAAAACATGTGCATTCACTTTTGACTGACTCACTAACTGCATTAAGTTACAACTTTTTAAAGGGAGGATTTATCATAAAATACCTAACTCGTTGTTTTTACTTTGGTTCAAGGGTGGGAGCCAAACACTCAATAGCATTATTGATAGTTTTCAAAGTCAACATTATTGTTTTCAGATTCAATAAGTCATATTTTCTTTGTGCACTCAATTCTGAAAATAGGTGGAAAGTCCAATATGTCTGAAGCAGTTTGGATTCCAGCATTCATTAAAAAGTTACAATTCTAAATCAAGATTATATTCTGAGTGTCTTTACCAACAGAAATCATGTAAACAACTTAAGGACATGAGTTTTACATTTAATTTTTGTAGTTTTGAGCCAGTGCAGGTAATATAAGGCCTAATCTATGAGCTCTCATTTCCCAAGGAGCCTAGGTTTTCCAAATCGAGTCCGTGTTTGGTAGAAAAATGCACATTTTGTTTTTCTTGTTTGCATTAATTTGCATCATATTTGCAATTTGTAATTAATTTTGTCGTGTATTTTTTCCTGAAGTACTTCTCAGTTTATTATTATTATTATTATTTAATATAGCCTGTGGAACACTGAACACTGATTAAGTGTTGTATGCTTTCTGTTATCTCTGAAGCATAACCGATGAAGTATTGTGAATTTGGCACTGTGTAATGTAGCATTTTGCTTGCTGTGCAGCACTAACAAACAACACATCAGTAGTCATGCCTGTCTCTCATTTAAATGCAACCTCAGAGTCACACTGCATGTTACAAATATCTGGGAGCTGTGTGATTAGTTAACATCTTGTGCATAACCCTTAAAATTATAGCAAGTTCTCAGGAGATAATTAGCTTTCTGGATACCTCTAGTGAAATGAACTATGGCTTAGCAATGGTAGGTACTGTGTGTTCTAAGACTCCAAGGAATGCTGGAACGAAAATGCCTTTAGAAACAGCCTAAGTGTCTTCTACATTAAAAATAAATTAAATAAATATATGAGAGAGAGAGAGAAAGAAGTCCTTATTTATTTATTCCTTGTTATCAGGATTGCCTTTGCTTCCTATCATCTAATTTTATGTTCTTTCCTCTTTTGGCAGCTCTTCTGGTGTAAATAAAGGGTTTTCAGCTTGCACCACCCTCCCTTACTGAAGTCTGCTCACCTCTGCCCCAGAGTTCATGTCTCATGTGCTACGTGTGAGTAAATAGACAAAATACACCACACTTAATAATCAAGAGGATATGATACGGTGGTTTTCCGTAGCAAATGCTTGAGACTTCAGTTCTTTGTATAGATTTAGGGAAAGCAATGTTTTCCAAACATTTCCCAAATGTTTTTTGTTTCATGAAATACTCTCCCAGCCATATCCACGTGCAACATTTTAAGGCTTTTGATCCTGCTTTGAAAAGGCTATTCTAAGCCTTCAGTGTTCACAATATTCTCTTCTAGCACTGGAAGTATCTGTATAATAACCTCAAAATTAAAATGTTTTGGAAGCTTCTAAATATAAGTTATAGCTGCAGCTGTCAGGAAGCAGCGTTTTGACAAAATTGAACTTTTTAAAGGAAAGTATCAATTTTGATTAAATTTGCTTGAAAGGTGTTTTCTAATTTGAAACAAAGCATTTCAATAGGCTCACAGCATTCTCTAAGTTTATGGGAGTATAATGTTGCTGTTTGTTTCAAAATTATTTTTCATTTTGAGGTTCATGGTTAACTATGATATAATCCATACTGGAGAACTGAAGTCTTTTGGAAACATTTCCATATTGTTTCTATTGACCTTTCAATGCTTTTATCCCCTGAAAAAGTGTTGTGTAAGAAACTTCAAATTTTATTTTCATTCTATTGAGTCTTTTTTTTTTTTCTGAGGCCAAAATTTTCTGTGAAATTCCAGATTTTATCAATTTTCTTAATATTTTTTCTGAAACATGAACATTTGGTCTAGCTGCACTGGTTATGCAAAGGTGTAAGCCTGCACGTATCTTTAACCATATTGATCAAATTGAAAAGCTCCCGTCAATTCAGTGGATTTTTGTCCAGTTATCTTTTCCAGGGGTCATATTGTCCATCTGATTTGGTCTTCAAACTTTAGCTTTATTAGCCATTATCCCTCAAAAAGAAGACTTAATTAGGTCTCTGAAGGGTGTTAGTGATGAAAAAAGCAGGCCTACAGACAGGTCCAAAGAGCACTGAAAGCTCAAGACACACCATGCCTGAAGACATGGCCTGTGAGTGATGAAGGGAAGGGAAAAATGACACATAATCAATTTCTTACCGAGAGAGAGAGAGTAATAAACAATACTCCAGTGAATAGTCTACTTTTCCAAAACATGCAAGTGGAGAGGAATTGGTTATTAATATCCAGATGTTTGACTGAGGATCCTACAGGCATCCCAAGGATCACTCTGTTGTAGCAGTTGTTTTCCCAAGTAATATGGCTTTTCAAAGTTTCCCCCTCTCTACAAAAAACCATAAGGCAAGTTACTGAAATATTTTGAGAAGCAGAAGACTGAGGATTTGGGCCACTATTTTACCTTTTTACCCACTGGTGACATCTACTATTTTGTGAAGCCAAATATGCCTCCTGATGGTGGAATCTCTTGTTAGGCAGCCAGGCTCCTTCCCAAGGGCACAGGGAGGGCAGAAACCTGAGAAAGTGAAATAAAATGTATGATGTGTGAGGCTACCTGCAGCTGCAGAATTAAGGAATGGACAGGACAAGTCTCCATGCTTTACAAGTCTTCAGGAAAGCACGTCTGCTGTGTTCTTCTGAGGCTCAAAATTGTCTGCTTTAGGTAGGATGAGGCCTATTTTGAGGTACCTGATACGTGTTCACTTATGCCTGTTAAAATGCAAGAAGGTGAGGAGCAGCATTGACCTGTGTGTACTTAATTCTCAAGTGAATAGTTGCTAATTGAATTGTGAACAGGAGACCTGCCTGAGGACTTCCAATATCATGCCACCCAGGTCCTAGATGGGTACGCTAACCACTGTCTTCTTCAGACCACTTTTAAATGCACCTCATAGAGGTCAAATGCCATGCAGAAGACAATCTGAGATTTGCTGAGCATGAGAGAAAGGGAAGAAGAGGAGGTTTAACTCTACAGCTGAGCACTGGCTGGTAAAGGGGAAGATCTGGGGTCAGGTCTTTTCCCTCAAAATTCTTTCTGTGTTTTGTAGGAGAGAGAGATAATCCTGTTAATGTGAACTGAAATCCGGAAGTATTTTTCTGTTGCTTCCACTCTTTTTCTGCATTCCTGTGGCCTAAACAAATTATATATTCATCTGGTTACGTTACAAAAAAACCCCTTTATGTTTACCTCTACTTTGATTTAGATTGAACGAGCTAGCACATATCAGACTTGTTAAATCATTCCCTGTAGCACTTAGTAAATTTTAATTTAAAGAATTGAAAATAAGCAAACAAACAAATAAACCACAACCGGTAATATAGGAAAAGATAGAATGGTTTGATGCTCTTCTGGACTGAATGGAATCTTCCAGCTTAATAGTTTTGCACTGAAGCAAGTAAATTCTACATAAATCCCATTTTTATTGTTTAAATATCTACTGGGTCTGAACTTGAGGGTCAACTGTCCGAAGTCTTCTGATTCTTGTCAAAATCACTGGGTTGGCCACCTCTCTTTTTTAGAAATGCCATTTGTCTCTTCTGCCTTACATCCTTATGTGGGAAATAGGAGCAAAGGAATGCCTTTTCCTTTTTAGAGCACTGGAGTTCGTTAACTGTGGTAATGGCAGGTACCTAAAATAATTTTACTGATATTCTTCACAGAGGTCGCTAAGCAAGTGCTAAGTGCCAAAGCAATTCTCTACTCTCCAAGCTGGAGCTGACTTGTTAAGTTGAAGGACACACTCTCTAGTCCATTACCCTGTCCTCCATATTTTACATTTTTGTCAATAAGAAAATAATGTACAGCCAGAGTGTGAAATTTTCTTCTGTATGAAGGGCCAACAAAAGGCCCATGCCTCACCAGGCTTCCAGAAGTGTATGACACCTCAACAGCCCGGTCAGTGTTAATGGTTAAAAAATGAGACATTCAGAGCCTATGTGTCAAATATGTAGGGCCAAATTCTTGACCCTGACTGACAGTCTTGCCTGGCTGAAGAGGGCACTTCGGGCAAAAAGTTGCCTTTGGCTGAGGCAGCCAAAGATAAATTCCCCTTGGAGAGATGGCAGAGTTGATAAAGAGGTTGTTTACTCAGCCTAAAGAACCTTCCACCAAGATACTGAAATATTGTGATTTTCTTTTCAAATTCTCTTTAATAGAATTTAAGGCATCCGGTGCCTTGACTGTAAAATAGCTTCCAATGTTTTGCTGTATAAACCAGACATGCACAAGCCTGGTTTGTGTTCCCATGGAGTGCTCCACAATACATGGATACTCTAAATATTTTTTTTTTCAAATGGTTGCCTAATTCGTAAGTAAGATGATCACAAAATTATATAGTTTTTCACTTCTCCTCTTAATCTGTCATCAGCAAGTTGACGACACCAAGCTCGGTGGCGCAGTTGACACGCTGGAGGGAAGGGATGCCATCCAGAGGGACCTGAACAGGCTTGAGAGGTGGGCTCGTGCAAATTGCATGAAGTTCAACCAAGCCAAGTGCAGGGTCC
>JAOXNO010000013.1:29222137-29239850 GCA_028565335.1 Limnodromus scolopaceus
GCCGCCGCCGCTGCCCCTCTTCGCCCAGCCGCCCTGCGCTGCCTGCCCGCTCGGCTTCAGGGTGGACCCCTTCACCGACTACGGCTCGTCTCTCACCGTCTCCCTGCCCGCCGCCCTCCAGCCGCACCAGCCCTTCCAGATCATCGTCCGCTACACCACAGCCGACGGCCCCGCGGTGAGTACCGGGGGGCGCGGTGGGCCCTGGGGGATGGCACGGGAGCCGAGCCCCGGCACGGCCGGCCGTGCCCTCCCCTGCCACCCGCGCCTTTCTCACGTTTTTCTGCCTGCTGTAATGACCGTCGGGAAGGCGCCCTGGCCCTGCAGCAGAGGCGGCGGGAGATAATTTGCTGTCAGCCCCTGTTTTTATGTCCCCTCCTCGCCTGACAGCTGCCTGCCCGCTTGTCAGCAGCGTCTGTCCCCTGCCCGCCGCGCCCGGGGGTGATGCTCCTGCCTACCCTCGCCCTCCCTTCTGCCCCCGTCGCCGTGGCCCCCGAGGCTGTTCGGCCCCGATGGTGACAGTCACTTTAAAGTTTTTTGTCCTTTAAGGACAGTTGTCGGTGAGGAGCGTGAACATTTGAAAACTCCTGCCTCAGCCGAATTGTTCAGGACAAGTTACGCAATCTGCAAATACAGGAGTTTCCCTGTGGGTTTTGCCAGGTGCTTACAAAATCAGGCCTTGCACATCTAGGGTGATGTTCCAACGAGCTATGGTCAGGAGCTTTGAGAAGAACGGGGGGAGATATTCCTACAAGTTATCTGCTGGAGAAAAGGATGAGAAATGGTGCAAAACACCCATTTTGATGTTGCTGGGTGCTCTATAATCAGTCTGACTGAGCCATTCCTCCCAAAGTACACGTTAACATACATTCCTCCTCTTGAACAAATTGTTTTATTTTAGACTAGCCTGTGCTCTCTCCTGGGTTTTGCCAGCCCTGTTGCCAAAGGGGCAGGCTGTCCTGCTCTGTCTATGGGGAAGCTAACGGAATACCAATCTGAGGCTCAGCTTTAGGAATGGTCTGAAAACTCCTGGAAGGTGCGGGTCACTGTTTGACATGATGTTTGTTTAGTCTCACCTCGCATTAACGTGTTGCCTCCCTGGCTCTGCACACAATCCAGCGTGAATGTTACGTGTTTGAGGGTGCCGGGAGTAGGGTGTTTTTTCCATTCCCTCTGTTGTCTGTCTTGCTTCCCCTGGATCAGTGGTGAGCTAGCTATTCTTCATCCTGTCTTTGAAAGTCTTTATTGTACCTTTAATGGCGTGTACTGCTTCAGCTGAAATGAGGCTACAAGGACTAGTGTCAAAAGATTATTGATGGTTACAGTGTCAGGGGCATGCACTGCCCTTTTCGAGCGATACTGAAAAGTAGAAGCAGGCGTGCTCGCTGACATAAATTGTACCACGTTTCCTCACTCATTATTGTAGATTTTGGCTGGCAAAGTATTTGTCCTCAAGTAGCACCTGTTCTAGCCCTTCGTGTTCAGCACGCTGAACTATTTTTTTTGGATCCAAAGTCATTTTGTGCTATTGTAGTGCTATCTGTTGTTGCTCTTTTTCAGCCTAGCGTTGCATTTTAATAGGATTGAGTAACCCATGTGTGTTTAAGCATGAACTGGTTTATGCTCATGTCTAGTACGTTTCCTCGCAGTCCCTTTTCTCTGCATAAGTGAAGGAACTTTACAGTGTTATACCTCTCTCTTCTAAAAGATGTATTTTCTTTGGCCTTTCTTTGAATATAATCTTTTAGGTCAGGGTTTATTTTCTGTGGGACCCTTAGCGTACTTGGGGGACCTATAAAACAGTAAATTCATGTTACAGTGTAGCACAGACATTTTGGCAGAAAAATCAGCAGCAAAGATAGTGGTCTGTTTAAAATTGGAAACCTGTTGCCTTGATATACTTGGTTTGAGCCATCTGGATATGTTATTCGACTGTCCCATTATTTCTCGTGTGCAGGAAGGAGCCAAGATCCTTGGTTGTTTGATGGACATTGAGAGACAGCTGAGAGATTAAATCTGCCTTTCGCAGAGCTTTCCAGCTCCCTGTGCTGTTGGGAAACCATATGCTCGGTACATCGTCAATTCACTTCAGCAGCCAGACTGTCATAAAGATTGTGTATCTCTCATGGTGTGGGCTGAAGACTCACACCAACCAGGTGTCTCAGTGACAGTAGTCCTGCTCTTCCTCCCCTTCTTTTCCCTCACCCATTACTTCTTGGTCCTACAAATACTCTTTCATAAGACTTTTTTTTTTTCCTCCGTCCCCAGGGAGAAAAATCTGCATCTGTCTCTTGCCCACTGTGTCACGCCTCTGATTTGGCAGCGTGCATGTTAACACCAGTGCTATTTTCTTTCCATGACAATCTTAAATGCAAACGCTGCTCTGTGTTCTGGTATAAAAAGGGATAGCATTTCCTCATCTTCAAAAAGGGTTTAGCAAAAAGGACAGCCCTTTTTGCAGTGCTGGAAGCTTCCTTGTTGTTTCATTAGCTTTGTCTCGACTCCTCAGTCCTCCTGGAGTGACTTGCTGTCCAGGGGTGCCTCGCTCCTTTCACGTTCTCTGCATCTCAGGCGTGCAGTTTACTTTGCCATCAGATGGAGCTGCCTGTTCTTTGTCTAGAGCAAGCTCTGGTGTTGCAGCTTTTCTTGGGAGCTTCATCAATAATGCAGGTAGAAACATGGAGAAATTTAAAATTGAAAGAGGCTTAGTTAATCCTCTTTGTCATTTGCTGTATTTGGGTAAAATATTATAATTTTATATATATATTTTTTATATATATAATAAAAATTATATTCTTGGCTGGTGCCTTATAAAGTGTGAGCTTCTTTGCAGCATGTGGGCAGGGGGAAACTTGGACTGCCCAAAGCCCCTGTTCAGCATAGGAACTAAGCAGCAGGGTTTTTTTGTTTTTTTTTTACTTGAAGCGCAACATAGAAGAGCTTTAATGTGTGCAAGAGGTTTCCTGTATACATGAAAAATTAGATAAAAATGGTGAGTATTATGATGACAACATACATGTTTCCGACGGGGAGCACAGGAGGGATTTGGATGTAGAGTAGATGGTATGGTCCCAAATACTGCTCCGTCCCTGTGCCCTGCTCCTTGCGCTCCTTTCAGGGACGCTGCTTGTACTCGTTTTCCCCAGTCTGTAGCCCTGCCTCTGTCCGGCAGCATAGCCTGGTCTATTTATATTACAGATCTATTTATATTGTTTCAGGATAACTTTCATCATTGTTCCAAGTGCATCTGGAAAGAGAGACGGAGGTTTGCCATGTAGCTGCGGAGTTAGGAAACAAGGGAAAGAAATACTTCATCCTCTGTAAATGTTTTTTCCCTCTTGGCCTGTGGGGCTGGTGCTTCATTTAACTTCAACCAAATGTCAAATAAAAGGGGAACTGGTTGAAAAGAAATTGTCCTTAATTTATGGAGTTTCTTGTAAACAAGAATCAACCTCGCAGTTCCCCTTTGCTTCCTGCTTATGTTTTCTTCCTGCACTGGTCAGGGAGAACTTCCCCTTATCTCTCTGCTCTAAAGACATCGTCTCTCAACCCTTTTTCCTTCCTACTCTAGTGTTGCAATTTAAGTCTGGTGGTTTTTTTCTCTCTCTGTTTTATTTGTTAGCCTTTTCTGTCTCTCAGCAAAGGAAATGGAACCTTTTGCAGGTGAGTCTCTTCAAGCAGTGTCAACGATACAGACTGTGAGTCAGACCTTTTGTGATATGAGCACAAAGCCACCAGTCAGAGGAGCGTTTTCATGTTGGCATTGGGGCAGATCTTTAAGAACTTAATTTCTGAGCCTCCTTCCTGGATCTTTAGAAAACTACTACCCTGCAGTAAAACATAGCGTTTGCATTTTTATGTGAATGTATGTTCTGGGGGGAAGCTATGAGTTTCTAACTGTGGGTTTTAATGAGATGTGTGTCCCCAAATGCTTTCTGGAGTAGTAGCCTCCAGTTCCACAATGTCACATCATAGAGAAGGTATTTCTTGCCATGCAATGCAGGTATCCACAGTGTAGAAATCTGTAGCTGTATAGTGTACCTCAGCTGTGACCTGGGGATTTGGCCGGTGATATGCTGAAATGCAGCACGTGGTTTGAACAGTTGCGTGGCCTTAGCCCTTGTGGTGTCTGTGAGGCAAGGTTTGTCACAAGTCATGCTTTAACCATGTTTCTGACCCAACAGGCTTGAAACAGAAGAGGGTAATCTTAAAACAAATTTCAAGATGAGAATGCTACTCTGAGATTAATGGTACTTCTAAAGGTTTTTAATTTTGTAGTGCCTCCCGCCTTTAAAAAAAAAAACAAAACCAAAACATTTACCAGTGGAAGTGTGAACTGCTGGTCGAATGACTGAAAGCTTCTGACAGTGTGTTTCCTTTCCTTACCTCTCACTTGATCCTCAGGGGTGCTGCTGGAGTGGGTGATTTGGGAGAGGAGCACGTTGGCGTCTGAGGAGAAGGGTCTAAAGGAATAACCTTGTAGGATAGAGAGAAAACTTTGACTTCCAGACCACAGAGAGTTTAACTAGGAGACAGGATTGTAGTATGTCGTTAAAACCTGAGCAGACATAGTACCCAGGCTTGTCTTCTCTAAGTATTTTATTGCTTTCTCTTGAGAACCAGAACTGAACTAGTGTCTGTACTGCTATTGCCTGAATTCAGATTTATTGGTTGCTTTGATTTAAGAATTCAGCAGACTCAGAAGTTTTATTCTTTGTGCTTGACTGTTCCCAAGTCTTCCAGTGGTTCCAACATTATTGCAAGTTTCACAATATTTGATATTTTCTGTCAAAGTTCAGCTCCAGAGTTCTAGGATTACAAGAAAATCCTTATTTAAAATTGCTCCTTCACTTCAAAGTTGGAGGCAGGGAGCACGTGAAAGCTTGCACGTTACATTTGAAACAGAAAAACTAAAAAGGCAAGTAACTGTACTTTTTCATGTTATTCTTAGTCTGCTCTAACTATTTGCTGAGGGTCTGGCTCATGAATTATTTGCTGTTTGATACCGAAAAGTGACATGCTCAGTGGTGTTTTTTGGTGGGGTTTTTTTTTGTCTGTGACCACCCAGAATCTCCCTATCCGCTTTGTAAAAAGAGGCCTCCAGTGTCATTGACCAGCTGTTTCGTACATATACTGACTTTTTTTTGCGTAGTGTCAAAACGTTTGATGCTTCAGCCAGCAGGGCAGTGTCAGGGGCAGAGATAACGTTGTGTACACTGCTCAGCCTCAGGGTTTTTTGGTTTGTCGGTTTAGGTGGTTTTTGGTTGGTTTGGTTTGGGGTTTTTTTTTGGCAGCTTGTGCTACCTGTCCCCTGCTACTCCTGTTTGTGTTGAATTAACAACATGAAGATACTCGGAGTACTCCCCCTGAGAAGAAGGTTGTCTGGATGTTTGGCAGGAACTTCTTATTAACCAAGCAAATTGATATAACAGAAATAGCGAGTGGCTGGAAGACACTCTGTTGTGTGGCACCACTCGGTGTTCAGACAGTGAGAAATTACTCTGAGTAGCTATGGCAAATAAACGTTAGTAGAAAAATGTATTCTTAGAAATTGAAATGCGCCCTGTGCCAAGTATTCATCCGGGGAGAAAAATCCAGAACTTTTTATGAAATCTTTTGTTGGATAATTTATTAATGCAGAAGAATCTAAAGATTCTAAGAATCTAAAACTAAGATTGTTTTGGCATAAAGCTTTCAACCAAAGATTTAAATTTTGTTGTCCATATACAATGCTTGGAATTTATAAAGGATGATCAAGTTTTGTAAATCCTAGTAGCCATACTGCCTTGTCAGTATGTGCTGCTTGCTATAGCAACTTGCAACATCTTCTGATAGTATATTTAAATAACTGTCATTGCTTTTGACACATGATTGAAAATATATGTAGCCTACTGTTTATGCTAAACTGGACAGATTTAAACATTTCAAACCGTGCAAACCTGTTGACATCAACTCAGAATTGAACGCAACTGGGACACTTCTGGTGAACAACCTTTCTTCAACTACTATTTGTTTGTCAAATACATTGTAATTTAATTGAATGTAATAATACCACTAAGAGGTTTGGAGAAGGCTGTTCAGTGCCAAGATGACATTTTTAATGCATAGTGGGAGAAGAATAGAAACCTATGTCACAATTATACATTAGTTTGGCAGCTGATGGCAGATCTCAGAAACCCGTGTTCAAATCTCTGCTTTTCTCACATTGCCAAGATGACCCTAAACACTGTGTGCCTGGACTACCAGGAATAATTTTCTTCCGTTTACTTTGTAGAAATAATTTAATATTTAAAGAAAGAGGACTTTGTCTTGGTCTCCTACTGTAGGTGAAAGACAGAAACCCCAGTTATCAGTTAGCCTTATTCCCTTTCACCTGTGTTCATGGCATCTTTGATGTGCATAGCATGTTGTTTATCTCAAAAAAATAAAATAAAAAATTGTAAGTGCACTTATGATATTTGTAAATAATACGAGGGAAAATTTACAAAGCAGAGCTTATTTTCATTTTGGAGCAAAGGTTGAATGCAGCCACCTGAAGGATAGTATAACTTACATTTTCTGAGTAAGACAAAGCCTGAAGTTGGATCAAAGGTAAAAGTTTGAGTTGTGCTCGATAATGTGATCTAATGACTACAAGAAGACTCTCACCTTCAGGGACTATTTCATCACATTGTCTAAAGATGTGAGTGTCTAAGTATTTGTTTTCAAGAAACAGTGAGAGGGTGTTGAATATCTGAGAAGTTTACACGAGTGAAAATAAGTAGTTGTTTTAGGGCGTGGTGGGGTTTTTATTCAACTATGCAAAAATTAAAAAGTTTCCCTGAGACAGATGTAACTTGCAGACTTCTTTTTCCAGAGCTTTGGATGTATAACTTGGGTAGGAAAGCTTGGGATCCAAGTCAGAACTCCAAGACAGGGAAACACCTGGAGTCGGAATCTGCTACTGCCAACTCCCATTTATTCCAGAATGTCTTGATTATTTATTTTTATGATTTAAACTTCAAAAAGCCTTAGGTTTCCCTTGATGAAAAAATGTGATTTTTTAAATGTGTGGCTGCTTATATAAAACTGAGGCAGTTAAATTTTTACTTTCAAATAGTAAATCAATGTTAAAATCATTACCCAATCAGATGTTTAAAAACATTCTATGTCTACAATACTAAGATTTCTACTTTTCAGTAGATTCTAGTACCAGCTGTGGTACCGACTGTCAGACAGCACTTTCTTCAAGGGACAGTTAGCACTATAAAGTTCAATTTCATGTGTTCAGACTGTGCTTCTCTAATGAAAGTCTCCCTTCTGTTTGCTTCAAATGCGCCTTTAATTTCAGTGGTGGGAGAACAAATGATACTATCTTGAAAAAATTGAACCTCTGCATTTATTGTCTTTTTTTAGTAAGTGAGTCCTTATTCAGGCAGAGTTGCAAAGGCGTTTCTCCTGGGCGGACTGCCTGAATGCTGTTATGGAATACCACGGGCCTGGAGTTCTGTACCTGCATGTCACCCCATGGGGGTTTCTCTCCCTCTGTGGAAATTAAGCCTGAAAATCATTTCCATTTGCTTCTGCTGCTATAGAAATCCTCACCTTCATCTAGCTTTTTAATAAAAATGACTTCCAAGAGGATCAAGGTGTAACTTTTCTGCTCACCTGATCTGGATGAGGGGGTTTGGCTAGCACAAGGTATTTTTTAAGATGTCCAGTCTGGAGGCATTTGATCGAACTAGAATGTCTCCCCCAATCCCCGTTTGCATTTACTTAGTTAAAAGAAAATAATAATCCCATTTCAATAACTACGGAAAATAATTCCTTAAAGAACGGAACTCAGTTTCACAGTCTGTAGCAAAACATACAGAAAAACATGCAGAAGCACTGGAAGATGGTTACTGAAACACTGACAGGATTGCTGGTGTTACACCTGCAAAATCCCCAACCAGAAAGAAATTCTGTGAGACCGAAGATGAAAATTATAGTGAGCCATGTCCAGCCTCTTCTTCCAAGCAAATATATATTGGCTGCAGGAGGAGCATGAAAGCACACATCTGCTGAAAACCCAATTTGATTTTTTTTCCCCAGGAGCAGGAAATGGGGAGAGAAGAGAAACTTGCTCTGCTGCCACCTCTTCCCCTCTCCTCTCCTGTTCCCAGAGCGTACAGAAGAGAGGGGACAGGGTAACTCAGAGGTATATGCAGACTCTGATTATTTTAAGCTAGTGAATTTCTTGCCTTGTTGCAGGTTAAGAAATTACTTAATAAACAGTAACAGCATGACTGTGGTTTGATTTTTTTATTCTTTCTAAAATATTGAAGTGGAAAAAGAGGAGGAAGGAACTGAAGGGAGTTACTTTGTTCTGAATATTTCCTTAAGATCTCAAAATCAGAGAAGGATCATCTGATCTTGGGAGGCAAGAGGTGTTTCAGGAGAAAAAAAAAAAAGAAAAAAAAAAAAAAGAAAAAACACAGAACTTGAATACACAGATTACATCTATCCCTTGACACTCAAAAAGGCAAAACAGCCTTTCATGTCCTATGCAGAAAACAAGGGCAAGTTAAAATCCTGTATGTCAATCATGGTAAAAGAAATTACATTTCTTTTGGAGTGATTACTACAGCTAACTCCTTTTTTGGAGGACAAATGTCAACCTAGATTACCAGCATTCTGTCTTCAAAGACAACCCCATTGAAAGAAGTGATGTGATTTTTAAAATAACATTTTTGTGACTTCAACTTATTTACAGAATCAAGAAATCTAGAAGCAGAATTTTTTAGTCATCACCTCTCTCAATGAGAACATACTTGTCTGCTTTGCAACCCTGTAGAAGCTGAAAAGAAGAGGTTTATTATCTTCCACTATAAGACTTCATTAGCAATAAGCCATTTCTGAACCCAGAAGAACTTTCAGACTGTCTCCTGCAATGTAGTGTCTCTCTTTTGAATGCATAAACTGGGAATAAAGCTGAACTTTTATTAAAGATAAATCACAAGAAGTAAGATTTGTGATTCTTTAATTTCCAAATAAAATTTATGCCATATTTTAAGTAGAAACTTTCAGATTAAAAGAAATTATATTTTCTTTATATTTGTATTTTAGGCATCTCCATTTATGAATGACGAAAGGATGAAAAATAGAGATTTCATTGCTCCCTTCCTCTTGGGCGATTAAATAAAAAAGAAGGACCAACAGCTTGGAATTTAATCAGGGGTAAGAGAAAGATTTTTCTTTTTCTGGAACAAAATAACAAAATTACAAAATAAAGAAAACACTTGATTGCTAATTTTGTCAATCAAAATTTACAGATCTTTGCGTTATTGTTTTAAACCTTGCCTTAAAAGAGACAGGTTACTAGGTTTAGAGTGATCCTTCTCCATTTTTAAGTACTTGCAGCTCTGCATATGGTTCGTGTGTGTGATTTAAGTGTGGGGTACCTTCGTGCTCCTTCAAAAATGTGAAGGTATATCTGAGGACCAGAGACTGAATGAATTAGTCCAATCACTCCCTGAAAACTAGGATTTGAGGATGGACTTGTTTTTTCTATATGCACCCTCATGTCTAGTATGCCGTAAGGCTTGAGTTGGTTTTTAAATTGTCGTGGGGAGGTCTCTCACAGCAACTTTAGGAGGCTGCAGACTCAGAAGAGCTGTCCCATCCTAGTGCCCCAGGAAAACCTTAGCCCACATCTGGTGTACCTTAGGAGATAGTTCCACATCTGCCTGAAATTCATGTCCAGGTGAAGCTAGCTGATGATGCTGTTCTCAAGACAAAATGAAGTATGCTTAGAAAGACTGACAAACTGATTATTTTTAAAATATTTTCTCACATTTCTCTCATTAGTTCAGCGTTAGAGTCTGTCTGGGTTCTGTGCTGCCTCTGCACGTTCAAACTGGTATGAAAGGAAATAAATAATGGTCTTCTGTGACTGGCTAAAATAGTTTCCAGGCTGTTAGGATAACCCATTCAGCTGCCTTGGGCCCTGTGGTCTTTACCTTCTGGCTTCCAGTTGGACTGTTACATTTTCAGCTATTTCAGTATAAAAATGTACAAGTTTGTTTTGTGCAGAGAGCAACAAATATTCTAAGAAATCTATTGGTATAGGAAATTTAAACCATCATAGATATGACTGTTTTCAAAATGGAAGAAAAAGTTTATTTCTGATTTATTTTTTGCAGTTCCCTAAAAAATAACTACAGTTAAGGGTGAGGGGTTAAGATGAATGTACAAGTGAATTTATTTAGAAAGAGAGTTTGAAGAAGAAGTTGTCATGTAGCTACAGAAAGAAGGGAAAAAAGGTTAAATCAACTGAGAGAAAGTAAAAGGAAATATATAGCACCATCCTAGTGTGATTTTGGCTATTTATTCATTAGGAGGCACTCGTATACTAAAAAGGCTCACTAGACAGATAAATAGCAATGTGCAAATATTCACTGCTGCATAAATTTAAGTGGAAAAAAGACATTACTGAAACCTGAATTTCTTTATTGAATAATTTACTTTGTCATCATAAATGTAATGCTATATTGCCTTGCAGTGTAACTACGGGAGAGATGTGTTGGTAAAGCCCAGTCCCAAGAGGGATGGCTGAAGAATGATCAAAAGCTTGGATTAAATTTATTATTTTTTTGCTTAGGTTGTTTTTATCATTTTGTTTTGGTTCCTGGAATTTCTTATTAATTTTACAAAGACTGTCATAGACTGTTTTTGGACTTTCTCCCCTTTCATTTAGTTTAATGGATGAATAAAACTTTTCCACAGAAATTATAATAGTAGGAAAAGTTTGTAAGACCATAAGCAGCAAACTGAAAATAGTCATTCCTGTAGTGGGTCTGTTATAAATTCTGACATTTGTGGGTCTTCTAACGCAGAAGTCATTTGACGCTTTTACCCTGAACTGAGAATGTTTCATGTAGATAGTTCTTGACTACCAGGGCCCTGTTTGATGATGTTGAACTCCTATGCGCTTCTTAACTGAAGCTTAGAAAATTCACTGGAGAAAAGGTGTCTGGGGAGATTTTGGACTCCTTCTTTGAGTTTGGTGAACTTCCAGAACTCAATGTTGCACGTGGCCATTTCTTCCTTCTTGCTGTGTCAATAATCAGCTCACAAAAAAAAAAAAAAAAAGTGAAAATGTTGTTTACTATTTTTCCTAAGTGGTAAGACTTTAATGCTGACTGTACTCTACAAGGGCCAGTGCAAGGAGAATGAATAAGGCCACCTTCGGTTCCCACCCTCCAGAGAAAAAGTCTAAGAATACAAGACTGTTCTTTGTAACTCATCTGTATTTCAGCAAAATGGGATAACCTTTCTTTAGCAATATGGCGATGGCACATCTATCATGATGCAAAAAATTGATCTCAAAGGGTGAAATTAAAAAAGCTGCAGCTCTGGTCCAAACTTTCCCCACAATTAGCCAGGTATAAATTGATCATAATTGAGGTCAGACTAAAGCACATATTATGAACCAGTTTTGGAGTGTTTTGTCTCAAATTGGCAGAAATGAAGATATCTGGCTCGCAGGAAAACTGGGATTTAAGCCTAAATGTATTTCCTTGCCCTGATCTGCATGCCAGTTCCTTCGCTAACACGGATAATTGGCTAAATCCACATGATCTCTTTTTGGTATGCCAATGAGAATACATGATTTTATAGTCAAATACTGGTACATACACGTGAACCACCAAAAAAAATATATCTCTGAGTTTCAGAAAATACACCACTTTTTACTTCAGATAGAAATGTCGGTCTGCTAAAACTCACCACAACCCAAGTGCAAAGCATCCCACAGCAGATTGACCATCCGGGTGGTCTGCAAGAAAGTGCTCAAGGCTTTAAAAGTTTTTTGTGTGTGTGGAGGATCACATTGTGCTTTTGATGCCATTTATTGCTTTTTTTTTTTTTTTGATTTATTTCCAGACGTAATATATTTCATCGTATATGAAAGTGGACTTGAATTTCTGGGCAGTTTCAATGAAAACTGCAATCAGGGCTGTCCTATTTGAAGTGACAGAGGAGATTTGATTTCGTTCTCAGCTAATCTGAGCACTTTCCTTGATTGTAAACAAAACACTATACTGAAAATTAGGGGAGAAATTTTTCAAAACCTTTCCACCAAACTTGTATTCATTGGTTTCCCTCAGCTGAAATCATATTAGATACAATAATATCGCACAGTTAGCTGTAAAATATGTTTTAATTTTTGCAAGTGAAAGAAAAATTAGTGAGGATTGCTTTTAATAAATGCAACGTATTTACATATTGTAAAATAAAATATACTTTTTTGTATGTAGTCTTATGACAGTATATATTAAAAAGTGTTTTTCTTGAGAACAGAGGAAAAAAACCTGAATTATCTGCATATTTTAATAAAGAAATAGAAGTGTTCCTATTGCCTTTCAGTATCTGAGGGAGCTGCCTTCATGAAGGTCATTCTCCTGTTGGGATTTTTTTAAAAAAAGCAGTCTTTCTACTTCTTGCATACATGAACAAGAGAATTTAAATATGTAATTCAGCTTTAAGAAAGGGAATTATATAAGAAGTGGGTTCGTAATTGAGTGCTGTAGGACACTGCAATAACCATTACAGCTAACTTTTCAAAAATGCTTTCATTCTAACCTCCAGTTTTCACTCCTAACTTTCTGAAGTCTTTAACTTCGAGGGGATGTTTTTAGATGCAATCTCTACACTCATTGCCTCCTTGCTGTTTACTCTCTGTTTAGCGCTTTGTTTTAATTTTGCTATTATATATGTTTAATTTAACTAGTTTTTAGCTGGGAGGACTAGAAGGGAAAATCACTGTCTTTAGGGATAGAAAATAATCATGTAGCATTGTTTTTCTGAGCATGGAAAACAGCTAGGGAGAGAAATTGAAATGCATTATGTTATTGCAAAGAGAAGCACCTTGGAGTGGTCTGATGAGAATGATGTTGATTTGACAGAGTTCTCAACTATTCAGAGCTCTTTCCCCATCTGAACAGTGTATTTATTTTTATTTTTTTTAAAGAGCATTCAGCTTTGTTCATACTTTCTTTGCAGTGGAAATTTAATTGCTGCTATTTCAGTTGAGATGGCACTGGGTTAGCACCGAGCGTTTTGGAAAGAACTTCACTGTGAGAGCAGGTTATAGAGACGCACGCTACACGGGGGTCTGGAGTTCTCAGCAGGCGGTGCCTTTTGCCTGTTAATGATGTGCCTTTTCTATGTGTCCATGCCAGGGTTTGTGGATTCAGCGAAACAGATATTCAGAGAAGTGCATTTGTGCTCCAAGAACCAGGTGAAACCCTTCGGGGCTGCCTTAGGTAAGATTGCTTGAGAGAAAGCAAACTGAATGTGTTTATACCTATACCCAAGGAATCCTATAGAGTAGAAATAAGCAGGCCAGGGGCATTACAGTACAAATTGTAATTAAGACCAACCCTCCCGTATAGTTGGACAACTGCGTGTGAAAATCTGCCAGAGAGAAGACAAAACTTAAGTATAGAACCAAAGCCACACATTTTAGCAAAAGATCTGAGGAAGCGTCTGGTGCCATTTTATATTTCTCGGGTTTAATAATGGCATCCAATAACCAAGTAGCTGGTGAGCCTCCCAAAGGTTCTCCCTTTCATGCTGCTGGAACCATCAAACCCTGCTAGGAATCTAAGTGTATCTTCAGTTAGACCTTACAAAACCAATAAGCACACTTTGAGGATCTCTTGTCCGCTCCCAGCTAGTTCTGGGAAACTCTGGGAAACTCTGTGGGAAAGTACCGGAAGATTGAGGAGAAGGACTGTAAATATGCTCAAGTGACTCGCATGTAGGATGCTGGAAAACACATATATCACACTAATTGTTGCTTAGTTTTGTGTGCTCAACAAATAGAACATCTGCACTTAGATAGCATAGGCCTGGGATGGACTCAGGGGCACCTTATCCAACACGCCTGAGATTCCCACCCTGCTGTTGAAGAGGTCAAAGCCCAGCAGAAAACTCTGCCTGCCAGAATCCTGGAAATACAGGCCCAAACAGCAAGTGGGAGCTCTCTCGCTCCCTCACTCCCTTGCTAACAAGAACTCTCGTGCTATTAAGGACTCTTGTTCCGAGGTGCTTGTGTCCCCTGCTTGCCTGCCTCTGCCCGGGGGCTGCTTCAGAGTTTCCCCGATCCATGAGGTGTTGAGATTAAATTTGTTCTTTGCCCTTAATCCATGGTTTTGTGGTTGTTCCTGCATCCTGCCTGCATCAGCTCACACAACCTCTAGAGACTGAAAGACATAGCAACTAAAAATCCTGTTCCTTTTATTTGCTTGTGTACAAGCAGTTTTAAATAAAACCTGTCAGAGCTGAGAACTGCTCTATGAAAATTTGGCAAGCATTTTCCTTGGAACGTTTACTATATCCTGTTTCTAAAGAAAATCATGTCTATGTACGTATCTGTTGTGAAATTTAACAGATTATCAGCAGAAGGACATCAGTTCAAACCACGATGTAATGTCAATTATTTTCAAAACCAAGAAATTAGATGTTTATTTCTATATACCTTTCTTTGTAAAATAGTGTCATGTACCATTTAAAATTGTGTTGCAGTTTTAAGTACAATCTGCAATGATATTTGAAATAAGTTCTTCTTTGGTTCTCTGTTCCATTTTCACTACAGCTGACCATACATATCAAGTAATTCTATATCTAACGCAGAGGAGTAACACTGGTAAACAGGTGATTCTATCTCTCTTCACCTCTAAAGGATTGTCAAGACACTAGCTGTTAGATTGAAGCTGTATTAAAGAAAAAAAAAAAAAAAACAAAACCAGAAAACCCTGTCCTGTGCAATTTGTAAACCCGGACATTTGGTATTAATCTGCCTTCCACAAAATGAACCAATCCCAACTTCCAGGAAGATGTCCACGTTAAACAGAGAGATACTCTGTGGAAGCCACAATACACAGTTACATCCAACTTGGGTTCAAGTCCAAATGTTAAAATGTTCTTTATCCAGCTAAAAGGGGGACTTTTTAATAAATTCTGGAACATTTTCCTGCAATAATCTCCACATGTACTTTTTATAAATGTAAACACTAGCTGTTGCTATGCCCTGATTTTATTTTAACCTGAACTGTATTTACTATACCTAAGGATAATTCACATGGAGCAAAGAGCCCTAATATTTGTATTTTAGAATAAATATTATGAATATCTCTCTCAGGGGACAAAAATGTTTAGATAACCTGCCTTTCACACAGAAAAGCTGGCTGCTGAACCTTCAAGCCAGCAGTTCTTCCCTGCCTTTCTAACTGAGAGACAGTACTACATATGAAAATTCAGTGCCTCCTGGCCATACTTAAGAAACCCTATTTCTTTGTGAAAAAGGGAGAACGTATGGAAGCTGTAAATAAATTATGATTGCCGAAGATCAGAGGAATTTTTACACAAGACCAAAGCAACTTAAGCTCATTCTTTGATAAAAACCTTTAATAATTCAGCACAGTGGTAATTTTGGTATTGCTAGAATTCCTAACAATTGAACTGATCTCCAGGTTGTTAGCAGATGATTAAGAATTAAGTTATTAGTAGCTGACCTCTGCAGAAGTCATACGATTCAATGTGTAATTTAAGCAATAGGTATGACTTTCTTGCTAAGAGGCCCTGGAAATCTCCATGAAAACACCATAATACTCATTTGATGACGACACACTGTTCAGTTCTTTAACGAGTATTTCTTGCTCAGATGTCAAAGGCAATCACTCTGAGCTACTCTTATTCAAATAATTCAGAAGCAGGATTTAAATTATGATACCTTAATGAAATAGCATAGTGGATATCAGAGAGAAGAATCACAAATCATCTGCCCCCTATCCTTTCCAAGAGGAATATCTAGAATAAATACATGCACACCAAGGCAGGCTCATCCCCTTTAAAAACATAAAAATTTCGGTCCTGTGCTAGTGGGGACTCACACTTAGAGCCCTACTTCAAACAAATACAGGTTATGAAACATGGACACTGATGTCTCCTTTGCAGGAGAACTATTTTACTTTTACACTGACCTGTGAAATCTCAAGCACTGTGAGCTGGACCTGTTGTAGAGGGTCCTTCTCCTGCTCCTCACACGTTTGCGGGGCAGCATCCCAGCACTCAGCTCTCATTAGTGCCTGGGCCATCCCTCCAAGCACAGCTGACCCCTTGCCCATAAAGTATGAAATTTAACAATTCCGTACAGGAGTGTGTGCTTCCTAGCAGGGTGCAGAGAACAGGGAGCATTCCTTCATCCTGTGCTCTTTCTCCCTCTTTCAGAGATTTAAATCTATGGTCCTTCCTCTGTGATAGGGCTCACCTTACCTGTCAGACAAGGTAAATCTCAACACCATCCTTAGGCAATCATCCTGCCGCATGTGTGTGTCCTTGTCTTCAGACCAGAGAAGGGTTGCCTCACACATCAGAAGCTGGATCCACATATGTGAGATGGGTGAACAATTTGAAATGATCGAGCTTCCACAGAGGAACATAACAACAATGCCCAAATTCAGAGTGTTATTAAGGCAAAATATTGAACCAGGAAAGTCAGCAAAACTATGATCAGTTCTTGTTAAAAATACAATCTTGCTTATTGCAGATAATGTTCTTTAACTGAGTGTTTTCCTCAGCTGATGTAAACAACTTAACTCTATTGAAGCCAGGTGAGTATTTGATTTCTACCAGCTGAAGAATTGGCCCCATGGAAGTGCATGCTTCCCTTCCAGAATACTTTCCTTTTTTTTCTTTTATTCACCTAATGCTAATACTAGTCTGAAATTTTTGAATAACTACTGTGTAGGCAAATGCACTTTTAATAACAGGTAAAAGATTAAAGATTCAAATTCAAACTACTTGTTTAAAAAAAAAAAGAAAAAAAGAAAAGAACAAGAGAAAGAAAGGAAGAAAGAAAGAGAGAAAGCCAGCATAAACAGCAGTGAGCTGGCAAAACAGTGAACTTCCAGATGTGCATTAGTTTATTTTCAGGCAGGGTCAGTTAGCATATTTCTGTTCTGGCATGTGCATTCATCTTCTGAACAGGGTGGAAATTCAACATAACGAGCACCTGATCATCCATTACTAATGAGCCAGATATGCCCTGTTATTTAATTTGCTCTTTTATAATTTCATACACTCTATATTGCTTAACACTATACCGGTCAGTCTAACAGAGAAGGCTTGTCTTCATCCTTTTCACTCTCCCTGCTAGTAAATGGATTTAGAAAAAGGAATGTAGTCTATTATTCAAAGATGGTTTCTAAGACGGTTCACAACAGGTTAATGAATGATATCTAATACTCATATTAGACCGATCATATTAATAACAGAGAAGAGCACAAGAGGGTCATAGTGCTAATTGCATAGGAGGTCCAGCCAGAAGGCATCTTTATCTTAGAATTCAAGACGCACCAAGTTTGACTAATCACCCACAGTGTGTTTGCAATTAAAATAACACTGTATTAACCCTGCCAATGTGAGGTATCAATATTTTATGTGTGGCTTGACAGTTCTAAGCTGAACATTTGTGGTGCTTGATATCGTGCTCGCACAGAAAGCACACAGCTCTTGCTCTGCTTAAGACTGCAGCCAAGGAAGTTACACAGGGGAAAATACAAAGGATATATTTTTTCCAGAAATTTCATTTTCTTCTGGACAGGCTGGACGGGTGGGCTGAGACCAACGGAATGAGGTTCAATAAGGCCAAGTGCCAGGTCCTGCACTTGGGTCACAACAACCCCAGGCA
>JAOXNO010000013.1:29248574-29323249 GCA_028565335.1 Limnodromus scolopaceus
TTGGTCCTCCTCCACCAAGGGAAGATCTTCCTTTGTCCAGACTTCCTCTGATTCCTCCAAAGTCCATGGCTCCTGGGTGCTGGCCTGAGCAGTAAAGTATTACCAACTTAGGATCATGTGAAAAGCCTGTGGATGGAGCAGGATAGACGCTACACTTGATTTTGAACTGAGAGCAAAATACCATTATTTTTCAGATCCTTTCTCCTTCAAAGACTCTGTAAGTCGTTGTGCCAAGCTATGATTTTTTAAAAGTTTAGGTACTTGACTTCAAAGAAACAACATTAAGAGCTACTTGAATAGTTAATGCTGTTTCAATGAAATTCTAAAATCCTGTAACTCTGTATTCATATTTTTACTGATAAAATGTAGAGTGATTTGATTACCTGGATGAGATTTTTGCATTCCTCTCCAACAGTCACACTTGTAAAGGTGAGTCTATATCACAGAGCAACATTTTAAGTTCACTTTTCAGATAACAACATCATATGTGAGGATCTAGTAATAGGAAGTTAAGTGAAAAGTAGAAAATTTTTTTATGTAAAGCTTGTTAGTCCAGTAGTCAAAATATTTACCATTCAGCTGAGGTGAAGGAAGGAGGAGTAATAATAATTCTCTTTATTTGGACAGAAACAGGACTCTCAACCCAGTGTTTTGGGAGAGAGTATTTCAAGGTAGTTATCTCTCAATCTCTTTTGCTGAAATAGTTTTACAAAGTATTCAAATATTGGATGTCCAGGCCCTGCATCCAAGGTTTAGACTTCTAAGGAACTTCTCAGAGTACCAACACAGAGTCATTCTGCCTCTTTTTTAAACAAAAGCCCCTAAAAATTATATTGTTTTTAGGTCTGGCTATCAAAATGAAAATTCTGTTACTCATGCAGTCCCAGTCATCCTGAAAAAAGTTCTGTCACACCATAACGATATTAAAACAGTAGAATTCATATGTTGTCTAATTATATGTGTATAAAATATAGGCTTCCTCAAGTCTTCCAGAAATAGGCAGAAGTGTTACCACAAATTATTTTTTATGTGTGAAGATTTTACATTAGTCTATCTGAAAAATCAGAAAGGGAATAGGAAACTGTGATTACAGAAGAGAACTCAAATTACATATTAAATCTTGGAAAGAAGGTTTCTTTTTTATTGTTTCTAATATTAGTCTGAAAGAAAGAATGTGATACCTTTATTAAACTAAAATAAAGCAGCGTTCTTCCATAATTCTGAGCTTTATCCAATGATTTCAAAATGCCGCAAAGACTATCTTAAGTATTATTTTGAGCCACCTTCTAAAGCACAGTGTTAGTACTAATGTTTCTGTCTGACTCCATAGTCTTAACAAGAGTAGCTGCCTGCTACAATATCTGATAACTCCCTGTACTGTCAAAACACCCTCAGCAGACACTTCTTCCCAACACAGCTCACAACATATTATTATCACAGCATTTTTTCCTGATATTTTCTCTTTCTGTCCTTATTGAAAAATAAAGTAGGGCGATATTCTACTTCAATTGGCCAGTATATAAAAAAAAAAAGCTATTGTATCTACTGCTACAATGGCGATGCAGTAGCCTTGTGAACAGCTGTTGTTGAAGAGACACAGTTGGGAATTTTCTTAAGAATGTTTTTCTCAGAATACACTGGTTTGTTGAAAATGAAACTTTTCTTTATTTCTGTTTTGATAAGGTGAGGATTTCTAATCAGGGAGAAACAGAGGGATGCACTGACCCACTATTCAGCTGGCTCATTTGGGATATTTAAATCCATGAACTGAGCCTGGGGACAGGTCAACATTTAATGTGCTTTTACACACTTCACTTGTGTTGGGGAGTGCAGTGCACTCACCTACTGGCACTGCTGCCCTCTCTTGTGTCACACTAGTTTGGGGAAGTGCCACTGGGCTGTGCCCCACATCAGTCAGCTCAGCTAGAGCTGAGGATCTCTCCAGTGGTGTAGAAAAAAATCCTGCTGGGGACTGTGCCTTCCTGCTCTGATTTTCTTTTCCTACTCCCCACCTTTCTTTTACTTCTTTCTTGTTTTGTTTTTGGGGTTTGTTTTTTTGTTTTTATTTATTTATTTATTTGATGTTTTGCTGTTGCTGTTGTTGTTCTCCTGGTTCACAGCAACAAAACTTAAAGAATCTTGTAAGACTTCCCTTGGGTGAGAAAACTGTTTCCCAGCCACTTCTGAACAGTATCTGGAAGAAGAGTAAGGAAAAGGTGAGAAATTGCTGAGGAGTCTACAACATTTATTTATAACTCAGGTCAGTTAACCATAGCTAGAAGTTTGATTGAAAACATGGTTTATGCATGAGAACTGCAGAGTGAAATCCCTAAAGCAGCATATTCTTACCTTCTGTATGTTGATGTAAATACATGGTGTCTGCAAAAGTTTTGGATATTGCATCTGCAGTACCCAGTGGTTAGCAAGGCCAGAAAATAACAAGAGTTAACAGGTAACAAGTGGTGTATTCATCTGTGCTCCACAAAACCTAAAAACTAACAAAAAGTCTTAAAATCTAAGCTTGAGGCTGACACTGAGATGTCTTTTGCTTTTGAGGCTGTGCCTCCTTTTACTAGAGTACAGTCCAGCAACATCTTCCTTTGAAGCCGTACGTGATAGAAATGCTTAAATCCAGCCCCAAGTTAAAAAGGTACAAAACACAATGAAAGTTCTAATACACAAAATGTACTGCCAGCTCCCCCAAGAATTTAAGAAACTTTACAACACCCAGTTCTTTCTATCTTTTCTGGCAAGGCCAGAGCCTCTCCTTCTAGCCTTTTAATTTTCAAATCAAAGAGGAGTCAAACTAGATATTTGCTAATTTTGATTAACTTTGGATTGTCTGCTGTTTTTAAAGAATCATTGTTTTGTATCTTTGTTAGGTAAACCATATACAGGTTGAGTGACTCACTTAAGGACATACAATACGTATTCATGACACAGCTGGGAAGGAGATCTGAATCACCTGCTTTTCAGGACAAATCTCTAAGCCATAAACAAGCTCTTAACATCTAATTTCTAAGCCAAGGCTTCGTGTTCTTGTCTCTGGGTATTTGTAAGTGACACTAAATATGGTTAGATTTTTCCCTAGCTTAACTGCTGGGTGCTCTTTTTAGGCAGGTCCCCAGCAGTATCATTTCCAGCTTGTAACTGGTTTAAAGCCTAAAGAACAGTTGGCAGAATTATTTTTTCCCTTGTCACATCCTTCTACCTAATAGCAAATTAGTATTCTGCTTACATGGAGGTCAGTTTTCAGTTCAGTTCTATGCTGCCATTAGTGTTTGTCCAGTTCTTGACACCTTGCTATGTCGTGTCCCAAGAAAATCCCTGGTTTACTGGTTTTCTCTTTTACAAAACTCAGCCTTCCTGTGCTGAGAAAAGAGAGGAGAGAGCTTTTTTGAGGGAAAACTCTCTGCATAGGAGTTCACAGACTTCAATTTTCCCCTTCATTCTTAAAAACATGCTCTTTTCTGACCTTTTTAATGCATCTGCAAGAGAGGTAAGCTCCTTAAAATGAAATGGAGGGTGGGGAACAGGGCAGGAGAGGGACACCACCAGCACCACCGAAAGTACTGACTTGCTTTCTCTGGCTTTTAGCTACAAGTTGAGCCCCAAGCTTTGTTTTTCCCTCATCGGATGCTTTGGCATGAAGCATTGAAAATGTAGATTGCTGGACTTGTTCATGGCATTTCAAAGAGAGCATCATTTGGGCCATACATTAGCAAGCAGGCGAATAATTAATAACAACACACGTGGAAGCAAATGAATGTTTTGCTTGTTGAAAGAGAATGAGAAAGTCAGACAAAGGCCTGAGCTCTATGTCCTTGCCCTCCACAGCAGCAGAAGAAATAATGTTATGAATAGCATTTAACTTGAATTTGTAGCAAACTGCTGCTTTTATCATAAACAATTGCCAGATGGTATACATTATCTTCCTTTTTTCTCCTTTCACAAAAGCAGCATTAATTGCAGAGCAGCCCAGGGCTCCACTCAGCTCATCAGTGTGATAACACTTCATGACCCTGATTAGCCGTCAGTCTACTCAATTAAAAAGATCATTTAGACATTCACCCAATCATTTGCCTATCGAGCCACCTGGGCCTCAACCAGGGGCTCCATTTTTAACATTCTCCTGCCCTCTCTCATCTCGCCTAGCTTTTTTACATATCTCCAAAAGACGTAATTGAATTAAATAAAGCGTCTCAGGGGCAGCTGCAACATCTGCTGTTTGTGGTATGTCAAGCCTTCAGCATTAAAAACAGTTACATATGCTCCAAATTAGCAGGTCGCAGAGATGAAACAGTCGATGATAGTGTTTTTGTGCCAGCGTGAGAAGCAGCTCACAGCTGTGTGCAATTTACAATTAAAGGCTTTATCAGAGCTCAATTGTACTAGTGAATCAAGTGGTGAGAGGTCAGTTAGTGAATTAGACCAATTAGAGCTTGTACAGTTAAATTATCTGTCTTATTACCTACTGATAAACAGCCTTGTCATATCTTTACTTGGATGATGAAGCTTGGAAGTGTTTTATGAGGTGATACTGTACTTCTTTTTCTCCCTGTGTGTGTAATGGAACTCAGTAGCTCAGCAAAGTTAGTCTGATGCAACAAGCATACAGCAGAGAACTTTGTAAAACGGAGAGGGAAAAAAAGCCCCAAACACCTGCAGTTAGAACCTTTAAGCAAAATTAAGTTAGAACAGGAGTTAAGATTAGAAATTTTGGCTGTATTTCAAGGTGTATTTTTCTACTTGGTAAAGTCTAAATTCATAAAGTTAACTGAGGGAAATGTTATGCTTTTGATTTCTAGGGGGTTTTTAACTACTGTCTTATTCTCTCTCACTCCCACTCTGAAGGAGGGATGGGAGGCAAAGAACAGAATCTAATAAAGTCAGGCTCTGATTTCCTACTGTAAAATAATACACTAACAATGGACAAAGACAGAAACTGCTGCTTCTTAGTCTCGGGATTTACACGGTTCTGGAAAGCATCACTTGTTGGTCTGGACACAGATGACCGAAGATGGGTGAACTGAACTAAGGTGAGCCACTAAAACCTTTCCAGAGGTATTATGCAGACAAATGTGGCAGTTTGTAGCCGGGTAGCATTAAGCATCTGTTATTGCCATGTCATCCTAATGTATAAATGAGACATGAGCTGCACCAGGCACTATAATGCTAAATTTATAGGCACCTGGCCCTAAGAATGAGGAATTTGCTGTCAGGGGCCCTGTGCAGTCTGTAAGGACGGGGGGTGGTGGAGATTAAGATTAACCAGCATGCTAAAAAATGACCCAACCTCTCACCAAGTTGTGTGGCAAATTCAGCCTTTCTAAGACAAAACTCTCTGAGGATCAGAAGTCTCAGAAAGCTTTCCTTGAAAGGGGCTATGCATGCTTTGCTCTTGAAAATGAGGTAAGGCTCACACACTTCTTTTAAGGTAAAATCATACACTGATAACGTGGTACCATTCTCTTCTTAGAGAAAGCCCTAGAGATAGGTATCTGCTCAATTCCCTTCTCTGCAGAAGGTAATAATTGATGTGTTGGGCCACAGGAATGGATTGAAAGCGTGCCTGATTGTGTAACCCAGTAGTCATGGAATTTTCGTTAAAGAAGGAACATTTAGTCCATTCTCAAAGTTGTATTTCAGTTTTTCACTTCATCTTGTTATTGGATGAAAGGCATAAAAGTTATGCATCCTCTGTAAATCAGTGTCCTGAATCACTGTTCTTTTCTTCATTCTTCACAGTAGCATAGCTTCAGGAGGAAGGGTGGTGAACACCCTTGTAGGCCTTCAGAGAGTGGGGTAGTTAGACACTTCTGGGGTACTCAGGGTTAAATCTCTGTGAGTAAAGGAGGATGATGATTTATTTCAAGGTCTGTACCTGGAGACTGTTCTAAGTAACTCCTCTATGTTGTGTGGAGTTGGGTTGTTTAAGTATGTTCAGGAGATATCTACCAGACCCAACTCTTAGCTGAGATTAAGTGCTAGTTGATTGCTAAATAGAGATTTGGTGGGGGTAGAGCAGGTGAAGGGTTCTTCGTTGGTGCAAACATACATTTTTTGGAATGGGGTTTTGGATCATGTTTAGTGCGTGGCTTCAGTGCCTCTGTATGCAGGCACAGAGATTTTTCAAAATGATGCCTTGAGATGTCTTATTAAAGGTTGTGTTTGAAATGAATTAAGAAGGCTGTGATGCTGGTGTTGAGGGGGGTCCCACATGGTTTCTGCTGGTGAATAATGGTGACTCATTTTCCGCAAGTTTGGTACTTGCATTTAAAGAAACTCTAATCAGCATGGAAATGGCCCTCTTTGAAACCAGATTTAGCATTTTAGCATTTTCCTTGAGTCCATTGACCTTATTACCAAGCTTCAAAAGTTTAAAACAGTATTTGAAAGAAAGAGAAGGTTTTGAACTTGTGGATGAAAAAAGAAAGAAACAGAATGTTTTTGGAGTGTAAATGAACACATTTTTTGACACTCATCCTTCCAAGTAGTAGAGGGTACTTAGTTCATTCCTCAAGGAAATGAGAGAAACATGACCTAAGTATTCTTAAAGCCGCTGAGATTTGAATGTACAGTGTACACTTGGTCAGGATCCTGATCTTTCCTACAGTGCACATGCTTCTGGCAGCTATCGGAATTCTTCATCCTCTCCTCCTGTTGCAGTCTTACAGTTTCGGAATCATGTTTGCCCTTGATAAGCCCAAAGTGAAAGTCGAGCCCCAGGTATCATAGTTTTCTATTTTTAAATGCTGAGTTGTACCTGACTGTATTTACGTTAAAATTATTTCTGCCATGAATGTGAGAAATAACGTCCCACAGTGAACAATGAAACAATGAATTAGAGCTTTTTTTTTAATATTCTTGCCTTTGTTGTATGACAATCAATAAGTTATTTCAGTCCCATTTTCAAGATGTAGGAGTTTCTGTAGCTTTTGAAAAAGCGATTTTGAATTTTAAGTATCTTTTTCCTTCCAACAGAGGTTAAGTCCCTGTGTACATAGCTCATTATTAAGCATAAACATTACATTACTTACATAACTCAGTCTTCATCTAAAATAGGGAAAAACCAGGAAAGTTGGTTAGAGGCTAAGATATTGCAACAACAAGACCATATTATGTTGACAGACTGATTTCTTGAAAATTCTGTTGTAAGTACAAAATCAGTTTCTGGAGGATACAAGATCTAAAAAGGGACACACTCAGAGTTATCAGCAAATGATAATTACTATTCATCATCTGTTTGCTGAGAAAACAGGAGCAGTAAGGGCATTGCATCACTTACTGCACTTATTAACCTCAACTTGGCAAGCCAAGCTCTTCACAGCACAAGATAGTGAAGCTGATCGTGGGCTTGAAAACGCTATTAGGTGGGGCACTGTCAAGATAATAATATTCTGACATTTAGTTTTTCTCTTTGCTACTAGTTGCTGCTTAAATATTTAAAAACAAAAGAATTTTGACCACTGTTACCTGTTTCCATCCATTTAATTTTTTGCTTTCTACTTTTCGTACTTCATAACACGGTTCTTTTTAGCTAGTTTTATTCAAGATTTTGAGACAATATGAAACTGTTGCTGTTTCCAGACATCCACAAATAATGCTATGTAACGTACAGTCATACCTCAGCATTGTGCTTTAGATTTGTGTGCATTGTGCCGATTCAATTTAGCTGGCGTGGACTAAAACTGTTCTGAATTGCTCACGAACTGCAACGAGTTGACTTGCTGGGCTAGGCATCTCCAACCTGCATAACCCAGCCACAGCCCTCCTCAAGAGTGCATTACAGAAACTTGTTTGGGACAGTTGAACGTTTAAGAACTAGTATATGGTGATGAATATACATGTTTAAATCATTAATATAAATGTTTGAAGAGGTGGAGCACCAATGGCACGGAAGCGTTAGTCTCATGGGAACCAATAAATCACCCACCCGAGGAGTGGTGCTTATGTGCTCGCAGTAGTCATCTCAGTTTTTACAAATATTGTGAGTTTCTTTTTAAAATCTCTGCTTACCCATTTCCCAAACAGCACTACCACAGAACTCATATGAATATTATGTAATAAAAAGTTCAATAAAATACAATAAGACACTGAAGCAATTTGGTTCTGTTGCATGTATTTCTCTGGAATGATAAACTGTGGCTTACAACAATTTGGTTTTCAAGTCCTTTTCCACCCATTACACTTTGCCAGAAGTATATCTTCATTAAATCTCAGCAATAGCAGTTTTTACACACACACACATACACTCTGAACATCCTTACTTTTTCTCTGGCATAAAACTCCTCAATTTTGTATGGCAAATGTAAGCTGTCTGAGGTGTTGTGAGGTCAAAGTCTTTGTCTCTGCTGCCAATAGGCATTGATTCATGACTATGAATAGCTTTCCTTTTCAGATGGCAATAGTGGTCCCTTCCTCTGATTGTCCACTCTACCCTATCTTCAGAGTTTCTTGCCTTGTCTTTTCTGTTAATATAGAGGCAGATAAATCACGACAATTTACAGTTCAGCACATTCAGTTAAATTAACAATTTCATTCTTTTACTTAAGACACAAGCCGGGTTCTCTGTTGTTTCACTGGCTGCTAAATGAGCACTTTACCTGTCCTTGCACGACAGACAGGGTGAGCAGACAGAGGAAAGAACCACAGTTCTTCCAAAATAATTATTGCCAGGGATGGATCAGAGACCTTAATTTCAGTCTCCAAGACTGCTTCCTGTTGTTTTTCCTTATAATGGGCAAATCTCATGCCCATTGTGTGTCTATACTATTTTCAGGGTATTGCTTCCCTGTCTTTGTACTATGGCCTACATGTATATTGTTTTTATATTTTTAGTAACATACAGTTTGTGTCAATGATGAATAAATACAGGAATTAGCGAGGGAATGAGGTTGTATAGAAATCCAGAGCAGAATTTCTTGGTAAGCTTTTGGAAAGAGTTGGCTGGTGGTCAGTACAAGGTCTGACAGAAGTGGTGAGTTTCCATTGGAGTGGTTTGGAGGGGAACTGTAGGAGGTCAAAGATACTGGAAGTAGTAATAGATGTATTTTCAATGAAATGTACATACAGCAGCGATTCTGAACTGTATCATTGGTATGACAAACCAAGCAGGTACCAAGTGTTTCCTCTGAAATAAAAGGGTTACTTACTTCTGTAGAAACAGCATAGTGTTTCAGTTTTGATGAGGCAGGCAGAAGCATATCAGCTCTGAACTTCCAAACTGACTTTATGCTTTCTCCTTAGTAATCTCTGTTTCTCTTCTTATTCCATGAAAAAATACAGAGCAAATCTCCTGCCTGCACTAAGTTCCACAAAAG
This sequence comes from Limnodromus scolopaceus, assembly GCA_028565335.1. Lineage (NCBI taxonomy): Eukaryota > Metazoa > Chordata > Aves > Charadriiformes > Scolopacidae > Limnodromus > Limnodromus scolopaceus. Next base: position 29,257,898 of record JAOXNO010000013.1, read on the forward strand.
CAATTGTATTAGTTGAAATAGTTTCACAAGGCATGAAAGTAGGTGAGTTGCTTAAAAATCTTGCAGCTTTATTGTCTTTCTGATTTCTAAACCTTTAAGTAGCTTCCAACATTTATGCTTCTTTCTTTTTCCCGTGTCATTACCTAATACAGAAGGTGCATTAGAGGGTGATACAGTTTGTTAGAGCAAGTTGTAGGTCCCAGGATAACTAAATCAATGGGGTAACTTCTCTGGCTACTGGAGAGGTAACTCAGGGAATAACTTACCTATACGTTTGTAAAGTGCATTTGGATATACTAAATAAAGCGTAGATTTTGCTGCCAGTCTTTTACTCCAAATTAGGACTCTGTCCAGCTACCAAAAGTAAAAGAAAAAGCTAAATGGGAGAATGAGTCAAAAGAGATCTTTGGACTTACATCATACTTTTTAGATCTAATAACTCCCTTCTTAGAATGTTTTAATTGATCTAATCCTATCCTATAAAAATCGTATGAAAATCATATCTATTCACTACTATTTACTGTATTTCCCACAGTGAAACAGCTCCAAATTGTACATTTTTTTTTTCCTAGTTGTTTGCTTGAGAAGGAAATCTCTAACTCTCTTTGTTAATTTAGATAAATGCGGGTTTGGAGTTGTTGGGGTTTTTTTATAGGCACAACACCAGACCTTCATATTGCTCATGAAAGATTAATTCTTGATCCATTATTATTTTTACTCTGTGTTAATAATGTATTAGATGTGCTTATTGCATATCTGTGGATGTATAGATGAGTACACTTTGGTTAGACCAGTCAGAAGTGTTGCTGAGATCACCCTCACTCCAAACGGATTCTAGTGCTTATTGGTTTCGTGTTTTAAGAAAAATGAGTCAGTGCATGGAGGAATTTTATTCAAGATGTACTTATTAGATGTGTTGCCTTAGTGAAGATTATACTTTCGGTATTGATCAAACCACTCTCCCCTGGTGTACAGATGATTAATTCCCTATTAACTCCTAAGATATGACTAACCCAAAGAGTACATTTTAACAAGTGGTGCTGCTTCCTCCAAAGTGCACACAAACCCCCTGTATTAAAAGTAACTCCCCAAAAGCCTTTTGTGTGCATTTTTTACCTGCTTGCCTTGATGTATTGTTTCTTCTGACATAGCATTTTTTCCTGATTTTGCTGAATAACTCCACTTTATTCTTGCTTTAAGTAACACCAGATATATGATCATTGCATTTTTTATATCCCTTCTTATAATGGGATGTTTACAGCTGGTTTTAAAAGTTATATGAAACATTTTAAATTTAAAAAATTGGTGATTCTGCAAAACTTAATTTTGTTAATGTTGGAGGTTTCTGCCTTTCTGACCTGGTTTAATTAGTAGCCAGTGGGAATAACATGTATATAAACTCCAAGTCTTTGCACTGACCAAGTCAAACAAATTTAGGAACCTGTGCTTGTGATTCTTGAAGAAAAATATCTTGACTGATGGCTATTCTGAATGACACTTTTTCGGTTGCATTTGATGGAGGGTTTTATTATGCATACAAAGCCAAGAGGAAGTTCTGTTTTCAAGCCAAGTGATTTAACATTTCACTTAATGTTTGTAAGACCCAGGGTGGCTCAAGTACCAGCCCTAATGAAAACTTTGTCGTGCAGATCTCTACTAGGACACAAAAAGGGTCTTAATTCTAAGTAGTTTACTGCTCAGTGATGACAGAGTGACAAAGCTGGAACCTTAGCGGTTTTGCACGTGCCTTTACATATGTATGGGAAACTTCAGAAAGGTCGTGATTTCATCATTCTGCAGCACAGGAAAAAATAAACCCAAAGTCATTATCAAATATGAAGACTACTACTTTCAGCTGCAGGCATATTTCCGAATTGCTGATCAGTTTGCCACACTGTAACTGCTGTCTGTAAAGCCATTCCTACACACAAGACGTGTTTAGAAAAAAACTTGATCATGAGTAAATCTCTAACACAATATACAACTTGATTAGTGCTATGATTAAAATTCTTTGTGTGTCAGTCTCTGTAAGATTTAGTTTTTAATTAGATACCTTTTAGAGAAGTTAGGTAAACTTGACATCATTTCTCTGTTACCGGCCATGAGCACATCTCCACAAATTACTGTTATCTGTGAGTCTTACAAGCATGAAGTTCTGTCTTTTCTTACAGAACATTAATGAAGCTGTGAGTTAGTCTGAACCAATTACCAATCACTGTGATGTCCCATGAGATGCCAACACGTTAAGGTTCAGGCTGATTATTAAATCAAGCCTTCTTCTATGGACAGTTCTGTGTACAGGTTCTAGGTAGGCTCACTAGCTAGGATTATTGGGATTGGTGCATCCTGCAGCAAGAATTAGGTAAGCGCAAATCAAGATATATTTACAGTGACATTACAGAGAAGTAGTGGAGTGCCTCTTTCTTACATTTATGTTTTAAATTTTGCTGTATCCCACCTTTTTCTGACAAGCTGCTTACCGTATCTTATTGTTTTAAAATGTTGGGGCTGAATAATATTGGAAGTTTTAGGTAATATACTTCTTGAGTTAATAAAAACCCTGTCGTGTGCGGAATATTTTTAGCTGTGAATTGAAATTAGTTAGGTCCTACTTTCATTGACAAACATTTTGGACAGTGTCTGTTTCCTCTATTCAAAAGTCTTTTAACACAAGAAATTTAGAACTAGTTTCATTGTCCCTGACAAATTGGGAGACACAGTGCTAATGTTTACTGGTTTTAAACTGTGTCTGTCTCCTGAATATTGTTCTCTGGTTTTAGCTAAATATGTTCTATAAATAGCAAGAAAGTGGATTGTTTAAAAACATTCCAAATTGACTTTAAACATTCAGATTATCTTGACTAGACAACACTATTCTGTTTTTTAGTACTCTGAATATAACCTTTAAAAACAGGCTTCCAGAGCAAAAACTTGCAATTATGAATTTCAGATTTTGAACTTCCCACACTATTCCACAATGCTTACTTAAAATGTCATAGACTGACAATCATATTTTAACATATTATGAACATAAAGGATGAAAAACAGATATGAAAGGACAAAATAATAGTCAAAAAGAGGACACGTTAATTTTTTTAAAATATATTTTTACATATCCTTCTAATTTATTTGTTATTTTAATGGTAGAAAATAACCTAAAATATCTTTAAAGTCTCTTTACACATTGTTTAAGTTCATCTTTACTGAATTTTCTGGAGCGAATATATGATTTTTTGAAGAAGAAACACAAATATTTATATAAAACTTTTCCATCTTTTAGGACACTCTTCATGGCAGTCAGGTCCCCTGTTTTTTCTGCAAAATAGCTCGAAGAAACGTGTTCTTTGACCAGAACTGATCCATAAATCCGTCTTGTGCACTCTTCAGGATTGGCAGTTATAAAGGAATTGAAGTTACACCTGCGGTAAGTAACACTTTTCCTTCTATCAAGGAGTACTTTTTAGATGGCTGACATATTGGAGCATCTATATATGTAAAGCTTTTCTTTGAGGAACCCGCACAAAAATTATTCGACATTTTATCCTATCAATTTTACAAGATATTAATCCAGAAGCCTTCTATTTGCGTTCTGTGCAGGATGAATGGCACTTTCTGGGGCCACATTATACTGTAATACAGCATTTGGTCACTGATCTGTGTTGTGAAACTGCAGGATCAATTCAATGCAAATATCACAGAATAATTGCTTAACCTGTCTTCCCCCTTGTTCAGAGCACTTCAGTGTTAAGTATAAAATGAGCCAGGGTTATGATTTCTGGCAAATCAATAAAACTAAAGGATTTGTGACCAAAGCCTTAATTGTCTTAACAAGAGCGTGTATGCCTCTCAAGCTAATGAATCATCATGTACTATTGGCTTCTTTTCCCCTTAAACCTTTTGGATACTTCAGATTTTTAAATAGCAGTGTAAACGTTATGTGCGTTAACAGCCTTACAAATTAGCTGTGATTTTGTATTTTGGACTATGGCACTCATTAGTGGACCTGTGTCCTGTCACTTCCATTCGGCTGTGATACGTGTGTTGGGATCAACTGATTCTGCATTTTTGGTGGGTTGTTGTTTGGGTTTTATTTATGTCTTTGATGTATATGATAGAAGAGATTAAGAGAGCATTCCTCATCTCATATAGCTAAGCAGATCTTTCCTAATGCTGATTTCAGACACTTGACCAGTGATGAGTTTATTCAGATGAAATGTAAGACCACTCAGCTGGAGTAAACAGGTCTGTGTCTGGGACTCCTGTAGGAGCATCTCTGTTGTGTGGAAGCTCCTCCTCCAAAAAGAGGTATGGCTTTCATGCCCAGAAAAGCACATTCACAGCCACACAAGTCTTGTAACAGGACTGGCAGTGATCCTTCTGCTTACTGCCGAGCTGTAGAGGAAGGCAAAGGAGGAAGAGGAGAAGATAATTTTACAACAGGAGTAGAATGCAAATATTCTTTCCAAAGTGGACAAAGGTGTGTTTCCTCTACATGGCGTTTTCATTTCCCTGGGCCCAATTAGAATTTGCAACCATACCTTTATTTTTCTTTAAACGAGTGCTTAAGTCTCATTTAATAGGATTTTCTATATTTACCAAAAGCAAAATCGTGGGCTTACATGCTTTGATAAGTAAGTGCAAACTGCCAGGCCAGGGCCTCAATGTGTGTTCTTGCCTTTAAGACGTCTTCTCTTCTTAAGCCTACTTAAAAATGTTGATTTTAACTGATTTCCGGTTGGAGTGGATCTAGCACAATATCAAAATGTGTGCTAAGGCCTTCAGCAAAGTATTTAAGTCTATGAGCAGTTATACCTCTAGAGACACCACAGAGGATGTAATATCACGGAATGCTTTATTAGTAGAGATGGAAGATTTAGCTGTCATTGCGCTGATGAACTTGGAAGTTGCGCACAGAATAAAGCACAGTAGTGATATCATCGGCTCATTAGGTTTACCTAGAAGACTGGTTTGCTTTCAGAACCGTTGAAGGAAATCTAGAGCATTTGTAAGCAGCATGGCACAAAGGATGTTGTGACAATAACACCCGCATGTGGAAAATGCCTTGAAGAAGGTCTTCACACTAGGGTTTGCTAAACACCCCTAAGGGCAACGATTTTGAAGTGACTTTAAGAAAGGTATGATCCACCAGCTTTACAAACATATCTGGAAGGATATTTGTGTTTCTAGGACAGCAACATAGGTTTGTTTTATAGATTTTCTTCTTAATCCACGTGTGTCTGTGAAAATGCAAGTGTGAGAGGTTGCTCGCAGTTATTCACTTGTGCAGACAATAGACCTGCCCCAGTGCTATTGATGCAAGACTTATGCCCTTTTTCTCTGATGTTCCGACTACTAAGCTAGAAAGTAAACTCATTTTATTATCTTTACTGACATGAATCTTGTTGTTAATTTCATTGAGGGTTTTTTCCTCAAGGAAGTATCATTCCTCAATTTCAGATGAAACTCTAAATGCAATTAACACTATACGTAGTCTGAAATACTAATGATGCCTAGTTTATATTTTTATCAACTGTTGAAATTCAAAGCTCATAAATGTCTCATCCTTAATTCTTTTCAGTGCCTACCAGACAGATTCACTCCCAGGCAGATGACAGATAGTTGAGCATTAAAGACCTCACAGTAAGACCCTCATCTAAGAGCTCATACTACAGTGGTATGATCTAGAGGTGGCAAAGACTGTCCATTACCGGTCTGATTCTGCAGGACAGCAGACAATGTGAGTGACAATCTAAGGTGACACTGGAAATATATCTAGAAATGTTTCTCTAAAAGTCCAGGCCACCTTCCTATTATTTGTTGCAGAATATCACAGAGGGGGAGCCTGGAAATTTGCAAATTATTTGCAGAACTAAGAAATTTTGTAAACGACTATGGTAAAATACTATTGCTAGAGTAAGGAAAGACATAACCTCCTAATCATAAATAAACCATGAAGGTCATGGTCAACACACAGATGACAGAATGCAACTGAAGGGCCACTTCAGTCAACTAAGCCTCAGGCACTGGAGAAAAATCGTATTTAAGTGTAGTGATATGTCAGAAGGCAATAATGAACCAGAAATACCATCAACTTCAAGATGACATTCGCAGAAACCTGAACTCTAAGAGCATTGATCTTATGTGTAAAGGCAGGCAGAAAATGATTGCAGCTGACAGAAACTGTGAATTTGAAAGACAAATCTTAATCCTAAATCAGAAATAATGAAACTCATAGTGGTTGTGAGCAATGTACTGTACATACATATAGCATCATTGAATACATAATACCAGTGCAACAGAGAGTTTAAAAATAAACTGAAAATAATCTGATGGTAGAGGTTAGTAAACAATTTGGTATAAATGATGTACTTTCAAAGAGAAAAGAAAAATATTTTAAAAAGAATAGCTTGACCTGCTGAATGGCATCCGCATTGCTTTACTTCTGGAAGTGTCATTGCTAGTCCCACTAAAACAATCTTTTAAAAGGGGTTAAAAGGCATCTGTCATTTTTCATCTGTAATCAAATAATCTATACATTACTTTTTTAATATATACGTATCCTCACCACATTTTCATCTGGTGAAAATTGACGTTTCCTTGTTCCAAGTTGATTGACTTAGTGACATACGATGGCAAAGCATCTGGCACTTTCATTTTACCGCTCCCATCTTCAAACTCTTTCCACTGAGGATTTTGGGTAAAGGAAAGCAGAAACAGATTTTTCAAAATGAGTTTCTAATATTTAAATGGCAGTATGTATTTTACGTAAGAGTGTTTGCAGAAACGTTGCATTGCTTAATATATTACTCTCAGAACAACCACTGAAAAAAAACACAAAAAAACCAAAAAAGCAAAGCTAAAACACCACCTACTGTGGCAGTGAGCCTGAATTTTCACTCCCTGATAGCCATTATATTTACAGCAGGACAGTGTGTCCTGATACCTCTGAAGCAAAGACCTTTGCAGTTACTACAAAGGTCTGCAATAACCAGAGTATATATCTCCTAGTCTATTTTTTTTTTTTATTTCTTGTAATGAGATGTATGCAACCTTTGACTTGACAACACAAATAAAATGAGCATTTAGGAAAAATTAAAAGCCAGTAAATACAGTTTAGATTTTTTTTTAAGTTACTACATTTAACCATAACATCATACTTTTCAGATATTGATGATTAAATGGACTTTCAGGTGTACCTCTTTTTATGTCTAGATTTTAATGAAAGCGGATAGATAATATTCATGTTTTAATTTTAAGCATTTCATGCAGTCACAATTTAACCATCAGAATTGTATACCTCAAAAAAAGTATCTCTCAAAAAAAGAGATTCTGTAGAAGTGGAAAAAAGTGAAAAGTATGAGCTTTAACTGCTGCATATTTTGTCTTATTTTCATATGCACAAATATGATTTTTTTCATGGTTTTTGTGCTTGTGCTCTCTGCAATATTTTAAAATGTGTCTTTGCTTTGGTAGCTGAATTCTAATTTCCTATTGATGTTTTAAGTACATACAGTAGCAAAAGTATTCTAACTAAGCTTGCAAAGGTGACTTACTGGTTCACTACTAGAGATTTGATAACATTGTTAGATGTACTGTTTTAAAATTAGACAACAAAACAGGGATTATTTTATTTTGTTTATTTTATTTTTTGCTGTAAATAATTAAATTAAAAAAATGGTCCCCAAATATTGAATGAAAAGTGATTGTAGAAGTAAAAGGCAAAGAAGCTGCAGAAAACTTACAGTTGGCATCAAAAATGGTGTCTTCTACAAGATCAGCAGATTAAAAGCTTTAACTCCAACAATACACTTCATCAGGTGTTTCTCATAACAAAGGAAAATAGTGCTTGGTATGAGCTGTGCAGAATGATTGCAGAACCATTGTTAGGCCTTGTACTGAAAGCTAATCAACACAGCTCAGTCAATCACTAGATGGAAGAAAAGCTGAAAGTCCTGCAATTATGCAATCATCTATTTATTGAAAGAACCACTGCCCTACACAGAAACAGAAAATTGACAACGTTTTTGCAGTGGACAAAGAATTCTGGTTCCTCATTTTACAAGTGTGGTGTCTTTCCACAATTCCATTTTTTCCTGATTTAGGTCTTTTGTTAAGTTCACAGTGTCTTGGTGTGCGAGTCTAATTTCATGGGAAAAACATTCTCAGAAATATTAATGGATTGTTGCTGAAGAGGGAGTGAAGAGACAAATAAAATTTCAGGTCAATTTGGTGATGGTAAACAAGAAGTAACTGACCTGTGAAGCTTCACTCAAGTTGCCTTATCTATCAATACTGGAAAACTGTGAGCATTAGAAAACTTATTGTTGTGCTTGTGTTAGCCTTAACAAAATCTGGTCTTTGCCTGGAGTTGAAGGAAACACTTTAATTCTGAGTATCTAAAAATTCTGCAAGCTAAGAGACACCCTCTAGATGCTCCGACAGCTAGAAACACAACTGAAAAAAAACCCTTATACGTTTCCCAATGCCATTTTTTTTGGAATAGACTCTCTCTAAACTGAGTTTTGTTTAACTTTGCTGTTTAAACAGGGTCTGTTTGCTGAAAGTCACTAGAGGACTAATAATCGCCTTGTACGCTTTGGTTGACCAGTTGGCTACCAAACCAGAACACTCCCTGTTGGCCATGCCAAAGTAAATGTTTTGAAACTGCATCAGGATCCAGCTCTGGCGGAAACTGGAAGAAGGTAGGAGAAATCAGTGGGCTGATAGGTGTCTCCTGACTTGCGACTCACACTTAACTTTGTAGGGTCTTAATGAAACGTAGTTGTTTTCTGAAGTTCTGTCCCACCCCTAACCCTTCTGCAAATCAAGGTCAGAGACAATTCGGTGGCTGCTCTGCCAGGAGTGAACAAGACTCTCCACTGAAAGTCACTGCAAGCAGCCTCGCTGCCTCTCGGCACTGGCTCAGGCTCATTGTGCAGCATCTTTAGAAGTCACGAAGCTAAACCCTAACCAGAAAATGAACCAACAAAATGAAATGGGTCACCTGAGTCAATATTTAATGAAAAAAACCCCAAGCAAACACAAGCCCCTCCCCCCCCGCAAAGCTCACCCCTCTCCCTATCCGAATTACCCTCTTCTGTTATCTCAGATATTTGAGAACTGATTCTGAACTGAAATTATTTTTGGTCTGTTGATTCCAAAGGAATTGGGTTTGGTCTGCTTTGGTCGGAGTGAAGAAAGAAGCTCTCTGATTTTATTCATCTCCACAATGAGGATATGAGGATCTAAGGTATTCTTAAGCCATATGAGCATATTTTGGTTTTTTTTTCAATTAATTCACTTCAGAAAAACTGAACAAAACAGAATGGAACAGAATCTGATCATATCTTTAAAAACAAGAGACTGTTTGAAGGTTTTTATAAGGAAATTACATGAATGTGAGGCTGAACTAAAAAGAGAATAATAGCTCAAGTAATTTGACTCTATGAAAAAAGAAAGACTTTATCAGAAAATGGAGTGTAGAATGTATATAATGTTGATTTGTTGCAAACATTAAGTAAATCACTCAGAGTTCTCCATAAAATGCACCTAGAAAATACCTTCCAGCTTCAATATTATTTCACTGTTGCCATTACCAAAACTGAAATTAATCTCCTTTCGAATGTTTTCTCTTATTCCTTCCTTTAGTTCTGTCTCGATACGACAGGACTTGGGTTTGCCAACAGAGGGCAATAGTCAAGCTAGGAAAGACTGCATCCATCATTTTTGCAACTTCTAATGAGTCAGAAGGACACATAGAATCCTCATCTGCTTTTATGGATATTGCTGTGTAATTGCAGTGTAATTATGGCGCACAACAGCTTCAGAAAATTATCTTTGAAGAAAACAGCTGGTTCTCTTTAACAAACAGAGATGAAATCTTGTCAATTTAAAAAAAAAAATCCAAAGGAAAAATACTAAAAATATATGCCAATAATAAACACGCAACAACAACAAAAAAAAAGAACATAAAAAATTGAAATGGATAAATCAGAGAAACTGCTATGAAAAATAAGACTAAAGTATAAAACATTAGAAAATTACAATGATGTGAATGTGCTTTCATTATGTGGTTTTATATTACAAAGCAAACAGGCTCATTGAAAAGATTTCCATTTTCCTTCTTCCACTCGTGTGTAGTACGTAGGACCCCGATACTGATGGCACTTCTGCACGCTTCCCACTCAGCAGAAGAAAGCCCCTTGGTTTCCGTGGAATTTCACAGCCCGATAGGGCCAGCCCTGAGCCACAGAGCTTGCCAAGCCTTGATCTGCTAAATAAATACCGATGGCGTCTGCTGGGGAGGTGAGGGCAGGGGACCAGGGCACCGACGCTGGGGACTGGGCTTCAGTGGGTGGCTGAAGGGAGAGGAGAAGCTCTTTGCAGAGTTTGGCATCAGCCCTGTGGCTCTCGGGAAGGGCATGGCAGCCGTAGGGAACAATTGCCTAGTGGGGAGTGGAGGTTGGAACGAGGGGGTTTTAGCAGCCAGTAGTTGGGGAACGGGACCAAACCGCCTCCACCGCAGGCCTGGAAGTGCACCAACCGACATTGGCTAAGGGAAGTGGAGATGGGATTTGGTGCGCTTCTGTAATGTGGAAACAATAAAAAAAGAGAAAGGAAATGTTGCAAAACACTTTTTAGTCATTACAGACAGTATTTCCAAGACTTTTGAAATCTGTATTGATATATACATATAATTATTATTATCATGTAATTAAACTTTACTAAAAATTCACCCAAAACAACAGTTAAACAATACATGCAGAAACATACGTCATATGGCAATACTTTGTAAGCCCTAGGGCTAGGATGCTTTCAGAATTGAAGAACTTTATTTCTATATGATAAAGTGGGTGCATGCAAGGAATGGCTTTATCTCCCATAGATTAATTTGCACATGTCCTGGGACGCTCTTCTGTAGGCAATAGATAGACAGATGAGAGGAAAAATGTACATCATACTAGCTGTAGTATCCATGCGCCACGTTTACATGATGAATGTCACAATTTTGTGAAGAAAGTTGGACAACCAGATTCAAAATAGTTATTGAGCAGGGAAAATTAACTGCATTAAACTTGAAAGCATGTGGCCAAGGTGACGCAGAGGAACTTTATTTGGCATATGGTGTGAGCTATGAAACTTTGAAGAGGGTTACATTTTTGTTTATAAGAATCATATTTTAACAATTTTTAATTTGCATGTATTTAGAAATTTTTTGAACCTGAAATATACATAAATTCTGTAGGCTATGTCTGTATTACATTATGGAAGCATCACTTGTGAGTCTCCAGTTAAGGATGTGCTTTGCACTTACAGTAGCGTTATTAAGGTATAATGATACATTTTCAGTCAATTTAACAGCATGACTAATAATAAATTAAACCCACAGCATATGCTACATGAAAAAAATTAACATTTCTGAAAGAACTATTTAATATTCTTAATGGTGCGTGACTTTTTAGCTTCTTGCATTCCATTTCCTTGTTTGTTTAAATTTGGTAGAAACAGAGATGAGGCTGAAGAAAACCTCAAATCGGAGATAGAGTTCACTCTCGTATTGTTTCCTGTGTCTGATGCAGCACAAGACTTGCCCAAATATTTGCAAAGGCTGGTCTCTGACAGTTGATCCGCTCTGTGGGCAACGCTGTTTCTCCACACAGTGGAAATTTTTGTTTAGTTCGAGAGCTTTGAACGATGCTGGGAGTGGGGTGTCAGAAGTACGGACAATTGGAAATAAGGACCATTGGAATTACAGCTGCAGAGCACTGGGTAGAGGCTCATGTGTTTATAGCAGGAGGACTACACTCTCCCTGCTACTTTCCAGTTCTGCATTGGCAAAGCGGGCCCGAAGAAAACGCATATGGGTAACAGATCTAGCAAAAAGCAGCAAATTCAGAAAAATGCAAGTTTACTACTAGTCCAACCGGTAAATTGGGAAGAACCTTCTGCACTGTTCTCTCTTGTGCAGTCTGGGGAACAAACAATCTTAAGCTGTACCTCAGAGAAGCATGTGGTTGATGTTGCTGTTTATCCTGCCTGATAATGAAAGGTTAGGGAAACAGTCTTCATTACGGCTATTTCTTGCCAAGAGGACAAAAAAGAAAAATGAGAAAGATGGCTTCATGAAAAGGCTGTTGGACTGCGTTGTTGTCATTGGAGGTAATATTAGCAAATAGCGTAAGTGAACAAAACACTGAACGTGCTTGAACCTGTGTTTTAAAATGTTGAAGCCAGGGTTCCATTACATGGAACTAAATATACTAAAAGCAATACTGGTGAGATATTACGTACAGGCAGCAACACAAATTTTGCTATGAATTCTCCTAATTACTGAAAGAGATTTTTAAGTATTAAAATTAAATATAAACATTTGTTTCAAGAAATGACATCTTGCTTTTGAATCAGTGCTCAGTTAAAAATACCAGAGTTTTATCATATACGTATTTACATTTTTCTTTAACAATGTGATTATGAAATATGTATTTTTTATATTGTAACACTCAACAGCTGGCAGACAGTTTTTGTATTTTCAAAGAAGGACACATTCCTACAGGAGTTAATAATTTAAGGATGGACATGAAGTCAGACACTGGGAGGAAGAAACAAGAAATTTTTTGATACGACAAGGACAAAGAATTTATTAATCCACAAAGAGGGATTACATAGACCGTGGTTAAGTAAGTGATACCACCATAATGTTGTAGCACTGACACTGAGAATAATTGGTTTAAATAAACTTCAATGTGGTTCATTGCTTGGTGGTTTTCTAGAAAAATCTCAAAGTTGGAAACACTGAGGATGAAACTAACTGTGCGTGACACTTTAGGAATCACCTAAGTGGTGTAGGCAGCACTTCTAAGTGCAAAGCGACTTCAAAGAAAGGAAGAAAGAATTTTTCAGATGATACCTTTTTGGCTTGAAGATTTGGTTATGAAACTTCTTTACAGTTGAAGAGGATGACTAGAAAGGTGTACCTGCCCTGGTAATAATGATTAGTCATATTAGTGACATAGGAGTATCTAAATCCATAACCAGCCATAGAAATAGCAAATTACTTTAGGAATTTAGGAGGTATCTTTAAAAGTGATGCAAATTAATAGTTATTTATTGTTCCTGAATAGAGCTTTAATAAAAATAAAGACCAGGTAGGCCCTATGAATCCCAAATCTTTTCGTGGAACCAGGGCAGGGACTTCTAAAATTTAAGTGTTTTAGTGCAGAAACCAAGGTTACTATATGTGTTAAAAAACTGATTATTTTTTTTATTTTTGTTAGTGCTCTGCTTTAGGTGTAGTTTTTCTGTCTCTCAGGTAAGTAAATGTAAAAAGCATTATGTGTTGGTTGGATGTGGGGGCTCTCACAATCACCAATGTGTTTTATTTCCTCGTTTTTGTCCTCTTGTTTTGCTACAAACTGGCTGTGACTTGATTGCTTTTTATATGGGAACTTAGGAGTTTATGGCCGTTTTTGTGAAATGGTTTTCACTTCTGTGTTACCAATTATGACACTGAGGAACATAATGGAAACTTGTCTGTTGGAAGAACATAGCTCGCATGAGCAGAGTTTTTGGGGGGTTCAAGGCCATGTCTCAGATTTATTTTTCATCATGCAGGAAGGCGGAGTTGAGTAGATACAACTCTGTCTCTCAAGTGATGATGGGAAAGTCAAGATTCTCAGTCTTCATTTTGGTAGCTCTACTTAAAATAGCCTTCTGAAGCTCTCCTGCTAGTTTAAACGTTGCAGTAACAATGTAGGTTTTTAAAAGCCTCCTATTTTATTTCTGCTTAGTTGTAGTGAGCTGTCAGTTTTTCAAAAAATGTTTTCTTCATTCTTGTTTGTTTCAAGGTCAGAGAGAAGGACTGTGTGCACAGCAATGGAGAAGATGAAGCAAAATGTGTACTTGTCTGAAGTTCAGACATATATGAGTAGTTGACATAAAATTCATAAAGGTCAGATTGTTCATATTTTCACAACCATGCAAGTATCTTAATCTATAGCTTCAAAACAGACATATTTAAGGTAAGACGTAGGTGAAATCATGAAAGTCTTGTATCTCAGTAGTTCTGTTTTGGATAAGGTTTTTCCATAAATCTTTATGACTATATTATTTACTTTTTACTCCTCTGAAAAAGTATATGGAATTTAATTGCCTCTTTGTTAATCAAGCTTTGTAAGTCACCCTAAGCCTCATTCCAAATGTATATTAAATATATGACATCAAAAGGAGGTTGCTATCCCACGTTGCTTCCATTTAGCTTGTACTATGCATATTTGTTTACTATGAGATGTCTTCAAACAGTATTTTCCTCAGCCTTTCTGAATCTGGCTATTACATTGGCAGACTCTTTCAAGTTAAAAATTTAAATGAAGTAGTAGATCATGTCTCTCTCTTTCTACTAGTTCTGCTGCTGGACATTACCTTTTAGCTGCTGGGGGAGACAGAGTTGTTCTCATTTTCTACTAAGGCCCTCATCCAGATCTACCTACTTCTTAAATGCAGGTAAGCAGCAGCTCCCCAAATATAGCTTGTCTTCTCAAGGAAAGTCACAGTCTCAACCAGTAATTTATTTTGATTGTCACTGCTAATTTTTGAAGTCAGGCTGGAATAACTTCATCGCCCAGCAAAAAGTTTTGTGTACCTAATCTCTTCCAACCAGTGCTATGGCCTGTCCTGCAAAGAACCACACAGTTGCACAAGAGCATGCTCTATTGGTGCCTAAAAATACCATTGTCCTAACTCAAAACATTGCAAGCTATTTAAAATTTTCCCAGCTAGTGAATCTGTTATTTTAAAAGATTTGTTTTCAAATTGCCCTTTGTTGTGAAAGGGAGCACTCTACATATGTGAGTGTTTCCAATGTATTTCCTGCCACCAAGACCTCCACCTTCAATCTAGTCATTTGTAAGTACCCAGAGTTGGCCACGGGCCTGTTTCTGAGAGAGAGCTTCTTCACCAACATATGGCTGTGCTCAGAATGATTGCTCTGGCCTTCAGTCTGCTCATTTAAGTCTAATGAGGTCCGCAGAGGTGACTGGATGACTCACACAATGAAGTCATTTTTCCAATTAGCATTCTGACAAATGTATTATAAGTAGAGCTGCTTCAATAGGTTTCCACAGCTGGGGGAGAGATCGTGTATCACAAAATACTCCGTTACTTTCTTCTGATCTGGTCAGAGAAATTTCATTCACTCTTGGGTATGACTGTTCACACAACAGATAGGTATTTCATGTCTGAGGAGTGTGACCCATTCCTAAATCAAGCTCTTTCTGTATCTGCAAGCCAAAATGCTCATGCAAGGCACAAAATTAACCTTAGTCTTGAGTAGTTGCTCATAATGTTCATTCTGAAAAGCCTTCCTTTTATTAGGAAGTCTTTTATTCATTATTGTGGGATATAATGTTTGGTAATTTAAGCAGCTGACACCTAATGGAAGACTTTTAAGTAACCAATTGAAAAGCCATTCTTCCTGTGTGTCCATGCCCTTTCATTCTGGTATTTGGGAACATTTACTCAAACAGCTTTTGTTGCGTGAATATGGGAGGAAGAAGGGAATCCAAAATCACCTAAAGAGTATTCATTATTTTTTAGTTGTTACTGGCTAAGCATTATTTGTTATTTTCACATTTAAAAAACATTCATCTATTTAGAAAGCAGAAACAAACCCACATAATTTAGCTAACAGTTATGCTCTACAAATTGTAATAGTCAAAGTAAATTGTCAGCAAATCACCCTATGTACTGAAGTTCAGTATATAAACTGTTCACAGATCTAATGGAAACAATGAATAAATTCATAGGAACTCAAATTCTTTACCAGACAATCTGGAACAGAATAAAGTAATATACTATTTTAGATAATTTATGCATGATGAATAATTCAGCCATCACTAATTGGAAGTTTTCTACTTAAAAAAAAAAAATAATAATTTGACCTTGTTTGACAAAAGATTGAAATTTCTACGAACAGTTATTTTTCAAAATACAACACTGTTGAGATATATAATGAGCACCAAGTGAACACTATGCGGAATTGTGCAGAAGCTATTTAAGAGAAAAATAAATCCCTGAAATTATTCCAAAAAGCAAGGAACCTGTGGCTTCTTTCCTTTATGAATTGTTTGGGTTTCAACAATGTTAGGGTGCATTTCTAACTGTTTTGTTATTATTATTTTTGTCTTTATTTCATTTTAACTTTGAGGCTTTGTTGCTGTTATCATGGAAGCAGGTAGGGAACAGGACACATACAACCAGTTTAACCATAGGAAAACAAACATAATTTAACTACCCTTCTTCAATAAAAATCTCTTCTATGTGACGTCTTTTTCATATTTCAATAAATAGATCATCTTAAAGTATGTGGGAGTATGAGTATTAGAGGTAATGTGAAGTGCAAATTTAGCTTTACACTGTGTACACACCCAAGCAGGGAAACCCTCTCAGAGTAGAGACCTTCCTGCCACGCTGTTCCGACGTGAGTCAAGATTTGCAAAGTGGGGTAGTGTCTGTGATTGGACCAACTGCTACAGTTGGGAAAAATTTTCAGTTTTCTGAATACACAAGAACTCCTGCAGATTTGAAGTAGATGAAGGAAACTCCAAAGCTAAAAGCACTTACTTCAGTCTTTGCTTTCAAATCAGCATAAACAGCTGGAGCATGGAAATATGACTCAATACAAAGCCCTGTAACAATCCTCAAATTAATTCTGAACTCAACAGAATAAAGCAGTGTTGCCTGAACAGAGAACTGTACTAAGTGTACTACAGGGACCAAAGCAAATATTTCTGGATGCACTTGCAAACTTCAGGTAAGTTTTACCAAGTCATTGATCGGTCGCACAGATAAATGATCCTGAACTGCAGTGAGCCACTGAGTCGTTCATGTGCCCCACTGATTTTCAGTTCTATTAAGTGCTTTTGGGAACAGAAGCCTTCTTACCCATTGTGAGATCCATTTCAGCTTCCTTTAGGTGTCTACAGAATAAATACCTACAGCTAGGGCTGTAGGCTATCTAAGGCTGTTGCTTCAGGTTTCCACTGGGGAAGCGGGATAGAAGAAACATTGACACAGAGTCCATCTGACCCACCTTCACCAGCAAATACTTCAAAAGCAGATGACTTGCCTACCAAAAATTAAAAAGGACAAGAGAGGTTGTCTCTGTTTAATGCAGCGATCTCCAGATTTATAGGTAAGGTGGTGTGATCCATGTATATTTCGTGTTTGATTTTGCTTTTGCAGAACAGGAAACTTTTTTCCTTTTAATGTACCTCTTGCAGTAATACTATTTCCTATTGGTCTCAGTTAACATAGGCTGTTGTGAGCACTGCTCTTTACAAACACGATACTGTAATCTTAGAGGTCCATTAATGTATCCTTCATAGTGACTTAAAATTAATCGGCTAGAATATTATCTTTTTCTCCTTGTACAAAGCAAAACCAGCCCTCGCCCTAAAATCCCCCATGCATTTAACAGATTGAATAATCTGACAGAAAAATCAGGCTGGAAAGGATGGGCTAATAAAAAAGGGAGTGAGGCAGTAGCCTTCTATGATTCCTGAGGAGACAATATATTTGATGATCTCATCATGGAGGTTACTAAATAAATGAAAGTAAATGGCTGGTTGATTCCCTTTAATTCAACATGTGGTGTAGACACTTCCTTCCCATTCCCTCACTACAGTACATTGGATCACATTAGGCTTGACAATAAGGATTGACTTAGTGGTTTTCAGTTCTGTGTAGTGATTTTGATCCTTTTTCAAAATGATTTACCGATTGCTGTAATGTGCTTTCTAGCTCCTCATTGTCTTGGTGGTGCTTTTCTTAACTTTTTTTTGGAAATCGTTACTACAACTTTATTGACACACATTAGCTGATAATTTCCAAATCTCCCAATTAACTATTTCTATGTTGGTTTTGTTACCAAATCACTGGCCTTTTAGTTTTGTTTTTTTTTTTTCTTTTTTATTTTTTTTCCATTCTCCCCTGTTGAGTGGCAAGGGGGGATGAGCATAGTTGTCAAAGACAATAACAGGCTACCAAAGTTACTATTGCATTAAGGCAGGTATGAATTTTAAAGTGTGTTTGACTTGAAGCAGGAATGCAGTACAAATGCAAATATTCCCCAGTGTAAAATAAAGCAAATGAAAGGAAATGAACATAAAGTACTGATTCAATGGTTCATAATCAATGCTAGTAAGGATGTTGGAATGGATGGTTTAGAATTTCTGAAGATGGTTACACGATATTAATCCACTATCTTGAGTTATTTAATATGTCCTTGATAGATGCTAAGGCATTGGTGAGGCTTTGCATACATCCTGGAATTAGTGTCATTTAAAGAATTATCAGTTTTTATCGCCTCTCTTGCCAGTCAGTATAAGGTAACTTATTAGACTGTAAGAGACAGAGAATGATGGAGACTGCAAATTCTTTCTTCAAATTTCTCATAATCATCCTTTCATGTGACTTTCATCCTTATTGCTTAACGGCTACGATCCTTCTCCAATTTATTAATGGTAGAACTTTTGCTTTTAAAAATTGGTTGACCCAAGTAAGTCTTACAAATGTCTTCAAATATTTTCATGTATCCAGTTTAATTAATATGTTACTTACAGACTTTAACAAAAATCATTAGATATAGGCTTTTTCACCATTACATATTTTAATGGCAAAATCAATCAATTTCTGGTTTATATTATTAATATTGATTTACTTTCATTTTCCAAAAATACCCATCTGATAGCATAGTGCAGTGGTGCTGTACTTCATCAGGTTTAGTCATCTTTTCAAAGAGATTTTGATCTTAGTCAGTACTGTTTCAACCAAAGTGGACTGATAATCAATAGAGGGAAAAATGTTGCTGTGCTTTTGGGACAGAAGAATTGGAATTTCAATCTATTTTTTTAACAGCTAAAGCAAGCAACTTCTTCCTAACTTGTTTTTGCATGCGTTGTGAAAATGAGAGTGTAGCCAGACCCCTTAGGTTATTTGGTTTAGTTTAAGCAGACTGCCTCTTCTTTTTTTAATGCACGTTCACTTCTGGAGCCCCCACCTTCTGTTGTCCCTGCTTATGTAGTCCATTGAGACTGCGAGACTGTCTTTGAAGACAGATGTTATTTGTTGTGGGTGAGGAATCCAGAAGATGGGGCTTCAAAGTCCTACTGGCAGTCAAACCTTTCCTCTGCAGCTTTCAGTGAGAAGTAATGGACAGTACAAGCTCGTTCTGTTGATGTTGGTAAGTGCTGACCTTAACGATGTGATAGCTAGAGATGTGAGAAATGTTCCCAATGGAACCAAACAGCTCTGAAGCTTCATATTTTTCTCCTCCACGTTAAAACTGAGGTAAACCTACTCTTGAATTCAAAAGGATTTTGATCTTGAATTACGTTCAGAACTTAGTACTATTTCAAAACCCATTCAGAGGTTTGTTATCTCATTTATAAGCCTTTGTGAAAAAATGAGGGAAATACAGTGCTTCCCTTGGAGGGAGTTAGTACCAATCAAAACCAATGTGAATATTCGCACAAATTTTCAATGAACCATCACAAGATTTTTCATGGCTCTCATAATATAATATTCTCTATTAACCCCATTGTTATTGTGTTAAGATAACCAGCACATTCATTTAGATTCTTCCGTTCATTTTAACTTCACAATATTTCGGTGCAGTCACCCAACCAATGGCCCGCACATTTCTGGCCTTGAGGCTGACTGAATCCAGGTGGATTTATCTTTCAGAAAGCTGATACCCCTGTCCTGAGATGTGGGAAAAAAGCCTCTGACTTCATCTAAGGGTTCCCAGACATGACTCAGTCCCCGAACCTAGAATCCTGCACTGTGCAATATTTAAAATTCCATTGCACGTCCCAGGCCTTACGTTGTAGGGGGGAAGAAAGGGAGGGAGGGAGGGACGGAGGGAAAGAAGGAAGGTGTCATCATTCCTGCTGGGCCGGTTTTGCACTTGCATAACTATGAACTTAAGTGCAACCTGCATTTAGTTGTATTTTTGTGAATGACTGCATTACAAAGGCAGTGAAGCTCAAGAAACAATAAAGTATTGGCTGTTTTACAGTCATCTATGGTTATGGGGCGTGTGCTGAGGTATGGCCAGTAAACCGGCAGTGATATGGAATGGGTGAATGTTATTTGCTTTGACCTTGGTATGTGAGGATATCACCAAGCATATATTTTCACTCAGACATGTAACTTAGCATCGGACCAGAGCGAACATGCACTAGGACATGTGATTTGTGTATTTGTAACAGAGGGAGGGGGCCTGTACTAGGCATGGGATCTTTGATGCAGTAAATATCCTCAATTATGGAGACTGGAGGGAAAGGAGAAGGTGAGAAGGTCAGTCTGTGACTGTCTAAGGAGATAAAAGGAACAAAGACTGTTTCTTCCTTTGTACTCACCTAACAGAGACCTGTGAACCATTTGTCTTAGCACTATTTGGACCTGTTATAGGGTCACGCATAAGAGAGCAAAAAGGAGAAAGCTTTCTTTGTCAGCTGTTGTATGGACGTGGAAGGGCCAGGGACAGTCTGACCTGATCTGATGACAAATTCTGATTTTCCAAGCTGATTTCAAAAAGGTAATTAGAGCTCATAATACTAAATAAAAGTTTATATCTCTTCTCTATTTGGTTTACTGAATATTGGAAAAATTATATTAAACTGGAACTTAACCTTCAAAAAATGAATTAATTTTCCTTTTCTCTCCTTTTCATCTATTGATAGTGATATCTCTTGCAACTTATCACAAAACTTTGAAATAGGACTATTCATGAAAAACTGAATGCGTAAGATTTTTACTCCAGCGCACTGTAAAGATCATATCAAAAGACTGGCAAAATGTATCACCTACTTGGACCTGAAATCTTTGATTTCAAGTACATGAACTGAAAAGCCCAATGCAGAAAAGCCTATGACTCAGCTGTGAGACATTTCATTACATGAGAGCCTCCATGTGCCATTTAAAATGTATAAGTGTCATCATAAACCTCCCACTCTCCTAAGAATAGAGCTATCACTGGACCCTGTTATCTCACAACCCCAAGGTACAATATGATAATGATACTGCTTAGCATCAGTGTATGGAGAGAGAAAACACTGGAGATGCCGCAAGCATCTCAACTATAAAGAAAATCAAATTAAAATATTAATTTACTGATTAATATAACATTAGATGACCCATTTCTCCAGCTTGTTAAACAACAAAGACTTGCAAAACTAAATAAGGGCCTAAGAGATAAGTGTTTTAAGAATTCCCATAGAGATGTTTAGCTCCTTTTTAAACATCATTAAAGATGTACTTTGCATATAACAGGCAGTTTTATTTTCTGCTGCACTGACAAGTCCTGCTTGTGTTTATTAATATACACTTTCAAAAAAGGTTACAAAGCAGAGGTTTTGGTCACGGAGTTTGATCAGATCATACTGTAGAATGAAGAAAATGAGTGCAAGACAGACTTGTGGGGAAGAAAGAACAAAACCTTGCAGATAAATCATGGGACAGAGGGCCTAAAGTTTGATGTTTAACGATGCTACAAAATTTAACCATTTGTACCCACTGTGCCTCTATTCTTTACCTGGAAATTGAGGGTGAGAAAAGTCCCTTTGCTGATCTTTTCTCTTTAAAAAGCCTGCTGTTTGGGATAATGGGAAGCTCAATACATGATTTGTTTAAAGGAAATGGCAATGCAATTTAAAGTAACTTTAAAACTGAAAAAAGCATGTTGAAGTCCTAGAGCAAATTTTATCCCTATTGAACCATGGTTATGCCCTATGACATCAGAATATTGCCTGAATTGCTGAAAAGTATCAGTAGGAGTATTTACCAAAGTTTTTAAAAATTATCTCTCTCCCTAAGTCAAACACTAGTAATATTAGAATTGTCACTGCACTCCTATGAGCCAAACTACGACCTATTAGGGGAAGAAACTGTGAATCTTCTGTTCCCATGGGTAAACGCCTCTGTCTTTTCTTTAGTGATCCACAAGATACAAGTCTGTGAGCATGGATGTTCACCTTGCATCTCACATACTGTATATATATTTTAAATTAGTGCAAAGGGAAGAGAGAACTATGAATTCCAAAATGGCCAGAAAGAAACAACTATTTCTGAAACAAGTTCTTAATATTCCCTTTCTGCAAAGTTTTGCAATTCTAGCCTTGGCCCCCTCGTATGTGTGATTACATAGGCTGTGAATACAGCAATTTGGGCTTCCTAAAACACAGGGGGGAGAATGTGTCCCCTCTACATACAGTATTTTAAGTTCTTTATCCCTCTCTTTTTTGTTCTTGTCCCCTGGTCGCTGCCTCCGGGGTACCAGCTATCCTTATCCCTGCTCCCATGGCAACAAGTCCCTGTTCCAGCAGTAATGGCTCTGTCTCTTCATCTCCTCCCTCCGCAACTATGTTCTACAACATGGAAGTAGCTTGATTTTCTCTTACTACTTTCTTTCCTTTATTTATCAGGCCATCTGTGTTCATTCCAAAGCCTCTACTGTGAATATACTGATTCTGTACGTGGCTCCACTTTGGCAAAAAAATGAGTGAATTCAAGCCTGTTTTCTTCTCTCAACATACTCTGAACTCTTTTCTTCTGTGCTTGGCTGTCTGAAAGAGGAAAGAATTATTATTATTTTAAACATTGTCCTCCCACATTTCCATGGCAGGATCAGCACGAATTGAATTGGAACCACAAACATTTTAAAATGTAAATTAGATTAAGAAAGGTTAGAGTTGTATGTGCTTTAAAAACACTCCAACTGGCACCATACTCATTTTTGTAGGCAGTTTGTGCACAGAAAAGAAGATGTGAATTTTTGAAACAATTTGCTAACACCAAATGAGAAAAAGATTTTGAATATCCGTTCCCTTTCATTTTTGGTTGGCTCCTGAACATGCTGGAAAGCATTTTATAGAACAAAATATTCATTTGGGACCATGATTCAATTGTGCAAACAAGCCAGTAACAGCTAACGGTTCCAGAATCAATATGCAGACATTTAAGAATGCCGAAAGTACATGGACCCAAAATAACCAAAAAATAAAAATAAAAAGGAGAGAGGATAACAATTTGATGGTAAGAAAGGGGTAAGGATCCAGTGAGGGATTTATAAATCCCAGGGACATGGTAACAGAATCAAATTACAGGTACCAGTAAATGTGTCATTTTTAAAACAATTTGCTGACTTGTGATCATCTGGAGTAAAACAATGTCACTGCTGAAGAATACATCACTATATCACTAATACAATAACTAGCAAGTTATCCACTTTTCTATTACAAAATGATATTTTTTTTCCTATAAATTTTTCCTGTTATTTCTCTTTCAGATTTAAAGGATTTGGAACCTGAAAGTTCCCTTAATCTTAATGGGAAACACAGCATACTTAGTAATTGTCAGATTGCTGTCCCATGTTGAGTTGGTATTGAATAGCTCCTTTCTCCTAAAACATAACCAACGGTATCTCATATATCCCTTAGTTACCTTATGTTGATGAGGAAGTGCTGGTGTTGCACCTGTGAGAGTTGGGGGCCGACTGGCCGGGAAGCAGGTAGCTCTGGACTCTGGGCTCCTGGTGGACAGAAGTTGATCGTGATCAACAGCGTGCACAACAAAAGGTAAAGTCCGTACGGGGCTGTATTAGCAAGAGCACAGCCATTAGGTCACGGGAAGTGTTTATTTTTACCTGAGAACTTGTGTGTGCGTTCACATCGGGGGTGCCACTGTCAGCATTGGGGTCCCCACTACGAGAGACGGATCAACAAATTGGAGCAAAGCCATAGAAAGGCTACTGAGATAGGCAGGGGCTGGAGCAGACGAGATGCTGAAGGAGAGGCTGTTTTACTGGCCAGGCAAAATGAAGGCTAAAAGGTGATTTATCTCCTGTCTTTAAGTACATAATCGGTGGTTATGGAGCAATAGAGGCAGTCTCTTCTCGAAGATGAAAAATGAAATTACAAGAAACAATGATAAAAAATTGAAACATGAGACATTGCAAGTGGACTTAAGGAAAAATATCTTCACCAAGAGAATATCTAAGTGCTGGACAGGCTGTCAGAAAAGCCTACGGACTTTTCACAAGGTTTTCAAACCTTGACTGGACTGTGCCCTAATTAACCTGATCTAATATCTGAGTTAGCCTTGATTTGGACAGAGGGTTGCACTGGATAACCTACAGGGGTCTGGTCCAGCTAAGATTTTCCTATGATTCATGAGTCTATGAATATCAGCAAGATGAATCTTCACTGTTCTTTCAAGATACCCAGAACAGGAAATATTAAGGAAAAAAAGAGTAACGGTTGCATGTTAAGACAGACTAGCATACAGAAATGGTTGATTCAGACTTTTTTGAGTAAGTCACTTAAATGGTTGTAACCTTGGGCAAAAAATAGAGCATCTCTGGTCTTCAATTCTCCTTCAGTAAAATCAAATGAATAATATTTCCTGGCATTTTTTTCTAAGAGTAGTTCACCTTATGCATTAAGGTTTTTTAACAGACTCAGCCAAATCAGCTCACGATCAGAGATGCTATGGTATTGTAGCAATTGTGCATCTGGTCAATAGAATATATGAAGGGGGGAAAAGGGGTAGATAAATGGTCCTAGAGACCTTCTTCCTGGATGTAGAAACATGTTTCAGATATGTCTGTGATGCAAATAACTGTATGAATTATTATGTCCCATAAGCACTTTGATAAGGGATATAAACTCAAGGAAACAAACGTCCTTTTCTCTCCCAATCTTCTGAGCGTTCCTTAATTGGTGCCTCAAGACCTGGCCTGCCCTAAAAGAAAATGCTGTCTCCAGGTCCTTGCTTCACTGTCCTGGCTGCCGTTGCAGGTGGAGTTCTCTGTTTCTCAGCTGTATATTGAGACGCTGTAGGTGGTAGGTCAGTACTGTGTAAATGTTTTGTGGTTAAAACCCAAAGATGTGATTTGTGTTTATAAGCTTTAAATTGCCTTCCTGACAAAGTATGCGCAAGCTGAAAGCTTCTGCTCATGTAAAATTGTGATGGATTGCATTTTATTGGAACTTATTATGAATAGCTCTTTGATTTGAAACAATGAACCCTTTAAATGCCTTTAGAAATTATGGTAGGAGAAAAGTATTTGCCTCCCTCCATCACCACCATAGGAGTGACCAAAAAAAAGACATACAGACACATATGCACTCACTCAAGTATACAAATCATCACACATTCAAATTTACAGAAAATGACAAATATATTAAGTTGAATTTTTTAACTTGGTATTAGATAGATATGTGATTTTCAGAAATAAGCTCAGTGCTAAGTACTCAGAATACATAGAACGTATAGCGTTATGTCTATATCAGAATATACTGTATTTCTATATATTTATGTATATACATGTACAAAATATAGGTATGAAACATAAAACTTCATATATTCAAAGACACAGCAATTCAATGAAAATTATTTTGTGTTTTTCATCTATAGGTGATTTAGTTAATACCCTACTAGAAGAAACAGAGACTAATATATTTTCCCAGGACTTTGGTGTGTGTGAATATAGAGATTTATTTATGCACATGTACATTCAGTATTCTCTTTGTATTTATTTATAGCTAAAAATGTCATTGTCATATTTTAAACACATCTTTTATGCAGGGGTTACTTGGTTTAGCACTCCCAAGTTAAAGGGAGTATATAGTTAAGAGTAATTATTTCTTTTCAGCAGAGTCCTTCAAACCAGGAAACTTTGTGTTTCATATGTATGTGTATTTGACAGGAAAAGAAGCAAAAAGAGCAGAGTTAAAACTCTTTGTGAAAGTTTGGGGTTTTTTTCTGGCTGAGAAGCTTTTAATGGCAATAGTTGAATGTCAAATATGATTAGACAAAACTGCTGCTTAAAACTGAAAATAAATTGGAGCATACTTGTGAAGACTCTCTATCAGAAATTTTAAAAGTAGTAGTGCATAATTTATCAGTGTTAATAGCCTTAGGTGCATTTCTGGGGGAATCAAACTAAACAGTTAAACTATTTATCACATCACAATACATAAAATGTACTTTTAATTAATAAATGGACATTCTATTGTCTTTATGCTACAACAAATCAATCCTCCTTTACCTTCTGTCTACAGTTTGGGTTCCTTTAATGGGTTTTAATGGGTTTTATTCTACACTCACATAGCAAAGCTTATTCATTTGCTTCCTGGAAGACTTTCTGTACTTTGTGGCATAATCTCACAATGTCTTTGGTACACTTACACCAAAATATCACTATGGAGAAAAAGAATAATGCTGTCTGTTACCCTAAAGCATCATTCATTACTCCTGAGATGACATGCTTGGGTCAAGCCTACCTTGGAAGTCGTGAAGTTACTGTAATGTATTGTAGTTCCTGTGAATAGACTAAGCCTGTGAAGTCCTTCAGTTCAAGCATTTTCTGGGGAAAGCAAGGTGTTTCCAGTTGCTCTGAATGGTTAATGGAATACTTTGCTTGGGTAAAAAGGAGAACTTTTCCACTATCTTCTGCAAAAGTAAACCAGATGGACCCATTTCGATACAATAAATGGAATAATTGTGTTGAGAGATAATGAGCAAGTATTTTGAGATTGCAAGCCCAGATCTGAGACCTGTAGCGCTGGGGTTTTTTTTGACTTAAAACAAAGTTCATTCCTGACTGTTTCTGTGCCAATATTATAATATCAGAGAATATTTCACTTGCCAGTCTTTGACATTCAGAACATGCAGTTAGCTAAAACAACCTGTAGAAAGTGTAGCAAAGCAATAAAGGCATGGCTTTGGGGGTCACAGTGGAAATTCTTAGTTCCTCTGAATTCTGAGAAAAAATGCCAAATAGTCTGAGTATGCTCAGAATTTCAAATAGAATACCTGCATTTGTTTACCATCGTCCATTAGACAGTTATTGAACTCTAGCAAAAGGGAAGTAAAAAGAATTATAAAATCTTTGACAGTGTCACAGCATGGAAAACTGGGAAGAATCAGGAACAAAATTAATAATGAATGCTTATAAAAACACTACAAATTGTGATTTATGTACTCGTAATGTTTTGTCAAGGTATTTATGTAAACTACACAACAAAACAGTTATTAAATCTAGTATCTTCTTTGAAACATTTCCCAAACAATTCTCTCATCAGCCATGGTATCTGGTTTGCTCCTTGGGATAATTTTTCATAGGTAGCACTGCTTAGAGGAATCTTAAGACAGTCTTATGGCGTTTTCCAGGAAAGGAAAATGACTCTTTTACGTCCCTTATACTGCTGTAATGATGTTAAGCATGTATTAGATGCAGCTGAGTATCTGTCATGAAGGTTTTTCCCCTTGTTATGGGACTGAGTTTTGCTTCCAGAAGAATGAATTAGTTTACTTTATTAAAGAGTATAAAACACCTGAATAATCTGTCCTCAGACTGTATACATGCATACATAGATTAATCCTCTTTGGAAGAGGATCAAGCATTAAGAAATTAAGATTTAAAATATATATTATATGCCTTTTAATTAATATAGGAGTTTGAAAATATGTAAGAATCTTAACATAAGTCCTTATGAAAATGTAAACTAACTATTTTTTATTGCAATAACTATGATATAATCCTTAAACAGCTTGCCACAAAACACATGATAAATATGTGTCTGGTACAATTCTGCTATTAACAGAACAGTGATGAATACACAGAAACATACAGAGACAGTAGTTCATAAACCAAGAAAATGTAGCCTTAAATACTACCACACACACATAAAAAAAAGCCGGGCCTCCAAATTCCTTTTCATTTTCTGCTTCTTTTCTTCATCATTTCCATACCTAGAAGCAGATACCCATCACAGGTAATTAGGTCCTGCTGCTCTTTCTTACTTCTCACAACTTCCCTTCTGCTCTATTTTAAAGCAAAGTGTCTGTAGCTCTTTACTATTTATGGATACTCAAATCTCCGCTTCTTTTGCAGAGCTCACCCACTGAACCAAAACCACAAACCAAATCGACACCAGCTGTGATCTGTACCCAAAACATTGTACCAAGAACCTACAAACATCATTTTAGAATTTAACCCACCGTTCACAAACCTAAACTGTTGCTATGGCAAAACCTATGTGTCATCTTAAAAAGGTACAGGGACACCGATCAAATAAAGAGCGTAATATGTCACTGGCAGCATGTATGAATAGAAGCCTGACTCAGAGAAGGAATTCTTCCGGTTTCTGCTTTTCTCTGTTTATCAATTATTCTTATGTTTTCCGCACACAATTTTCAAAAGAGAAAGGATTTTAGACAAAGTTATTACAAAGTAATAGCTTAGACCTCATTGGGTTTCCCTCCAAATAATAGTATATCAACAATAAAAAAGATGGAGGCAAGTGTTTTGTTGAAGATATTCATCAAAGAAGTGTTTTCTCTTGATCTTTTTGGGTTTGCTCCCTGCAACTTCCAAGTAAAACAAATGACCAAAATATAGCAAAAGGTTGTGAGTCCAGTAGATTAAAGCGTTGTCACCACAAGAAGAGGGTCAAATGTAGCTCTAACTTTTAGGATTGCAAATATGGAGTAGTTTCATTGGTAACTGCTGGAACTTTCACCTTTGCAAGTTTATTTTTCTTTGCAGAATTGCTCATTTTGAACCTCTTCAGGTAAAATTAGCTACAGCTGAAGTTCTTATTGCAAAGAATACATGGTCTAAATTTTGCTCCTGTTAGACTCTGTCTAACCAGGATAGGATTTTTGCAGTAGTCAGATTTTTTTTCATGATTTTAGGTCCATTCATCTGTGTTTATATAATCTCTAAACCTTAAGGATTCCTTCCTGAGATTTCTTCCCAGGTTTTTTTGTTATAGACAAAATAAGTAGCTGCATAGGTAGCTACCTCTGTTAGCTACGGCTAATATTCTGTATTCTGAAAAATGTTTTTCCTTCATATCATCACAGATACTTCATAGGATCCCATCAAGGTGTTGATGCAAAGCCTATTGTGTGACTTCTTAATATACATTTTTCTTAATGAACCTTATCTACTTTGAAGACTAAATTAGATTATCATCAGACTAACACCATCTACAAAACACTGTAAAAAGGTTAAACTCTCTTAGATGGGGTTTCTGGATATTTATATGGAATTATGAATGTTCCTGTTAGAAGGTTATCCTTGTACCCATAGATTAAGGCCACTGCATGAACACTCTTTTGCAAATCAATATTAATTAAAAATTATTGTGATCAGAGAACTAAACAAAGGGCCTGTGCTACTAAAGAAAGGGTATGCCCCAGTGACAGATCACTGTTAAAACCTCTCATGCCATTGGGTGATATTTGCCATATGTCCAATGATTGATAGTAAGATTTAATGAGTTCTTACAAGCAATTAAATAATCAAGGGTTCCTGCTGTTACATGGCATAGCTTGATAGAACAGTGACAAATGAGAGAATATCTGCAACCTAATCAAAGGGACATATTTCCTTGGGAACAAAATAATATTATCCACCAGTGCAATCAAAGGACAAAAGAACACAGAGAGGACGCAACAGAATGAGATAAATTTTGTGCTCTTTTCATTATTCTGGCCATACAGTTTCCATTTATTGGATCCTATTAAATCAGAAAGAAAATTAGGCTACTTAAATATGTTTCATTTGTCATACACTGTTAGCTAGTGGGTACATATCCATATCCAGTCACCTTAGGTCTCCTTTCTCCATGAAACACTATCTTAAGTTGTGCTTGCTGTATTCTTTTTTGGTATCTATTTCTATTTTGATTGTTGAAGTCTTGTTATAGTTTTATTTTGGTTTTCACTTTAAATAAAGGGGTACAGTAAAAGTATTTCACTATGCCAAATTTGTCAAACATTTTTGATCAATATATTATTCTGAATATATGTATCCATGTTCTCTTAGAAGTGTTTGAAAATAATAGTTCATAATGAAAATTAGGACAACCACTGAATTCATTTTTTAATTGCTTAGATTCAGATCATATATGCGTTTTAATTTTCAGGAGTTATTATGTAAATTTAAAGTCCACACCTTAATGCATTTGCAGGCCCTTATGCATTGTGTACAGTGAAGAGTTTTCTCTGGAACTGTAACCTAATGTGGAAACACACTTGGTTTTCTTCGTTACTTTTTGCAACTAAAAAAACTTTAAAAATGACCTTTAGAAGACACTCGGAGAACTCAGGCTTTCACTGACTATAGACTAAAAATTACTGACACATTTATTTACCCATTTTTAAGTTAAAATTGATTGCAAGTAATGGATGTAGATACATACAGGTAACAGAATATAGATCAGCTTATTCTGACTTTTTAAAAAATATTTTACCTTTGTGATTAGAGAGAGAGATTAAATGATCTACCTGGGCCCTGATTAATTAGTATTTAAAAGCATAAACTTCAAACAGCCAAGCTGTCCCATACAAATCAAAATGTAAACTTCTGGCCCAAAAGATATCAATAAAACTGCCTTTGACTTTGATGTAATTTTTCCTTTGATTACACCTAAAGCTCATGCTTAAG
The DNA here is from genome assembly GCA_028565335.1 of Limnodromus scolopaceus. Classification (NCBI taxonomy): domain Eukaryota; kingdom Metazoa; phylum Chordata; class Aves; order Charadriiformes; family Scolopacidae; genus Limnodromus; species Limnodromus scolopaceus. The sequence continues at coordinate 29,288,415 of JAOXNO010000013.1, forward strand.
TATTCTTTCAACTTTCAAATAGTTTCATGCTAACATTAACTCCACTGTTGATGTGCAATAGCATAATATTTTTAGGAGCAATTTGTTTTCCACTAGAAACTCAAGGCTTTCTTTTTTATTTCTGTCAAACAAATAAAAATGTTCCAAGACTAGGAACTGCTTTACAGCTAAAATTTTCATCAGGAAATTTAAACATCAGACTGTAGTTCTTCTGTACTACATTTGAATTAGATATTTGATGGGTAGAATAAAAGTTACAGAAATGCACTAGACAAATAACAAAACAAGGTGCCCCTACTAATCAGTAAATATATTCAGATATTTAGCATGTGATCCGTCTTTAGACTGTATAACACACAACCTTTCTAAATATATATTGAGGATTGAACTGTCTCCTATTTCTGTCTGTGTTGCTGCCATGTGGGAAGGCAGGTGAGCTCCTCTGGAACAGACTGACCCCAGGACAGGTTGTTCTAATTCCACCATGCTTTCCCAGAGCCCGTTTCTCAGATTAGTTTAAGAAGCAGCAAACTGTTGAGATGGCACATGTATACTTGACAACAAAAACTCTAGTGGCTTTGGTAGTTAATATACAGAATTTTCATAGAATCATGGAGTCATAGAATAATTTGGGTTGGAAAGGACCTCTAAAGGTAATCTAGTCCCCCTGCAATGAGCAGGGGCATCATTTCATCCGTGTCTCCCACTTCCAAGAGAATGTGCAAAATTGTCTTACCCACAAGGTGGATTTTCCTTTTATTATTTTTTTTTAGCTTTGTTCTAATGCAGGATGAATACAAGTTGTAAAACCTTGACATTTTCACAAAACAGAATACTTGTTTTCCAGCCAGCTCTATTCAACAGTGAGGGATGTATCACTGATTCTATTTTTTCCACATGCCAGTACATTTGTTTTGTTTTTCCATACACAAAGCAAAATTTTCCAGAGTATGTAGCATGTTTCAGACATTAGTCACATTGCTTAACGCCCTAATGGAAGACATTCAGATACTTCACCAAAAAGTCAGTGCAAATAAAAAATACATCAGATAACCATAAAACTAACTTAAAGAAATCACCAAGTAAAAAGTTTCTTAATTCTTCAGTGATTTGAGTATATTTTGATATAGATTCTCTTTTATACATATATGTAAAAGTTTCCTAAGCTAATGGCAATTTTTAATAAAATCTGACTATGATAAAGCCACGTTTGAGAAAATACCATAATTCTATGTTGCATTTCAGCTGTGGACTATTTTGCTGAAGTCAGCAGCATCATGAAGTTGGGATAAAGATGCTTAAGCTAAGGCATATTTTTAGATTAGGAAGATCTATTTGGCTTCTGTAAGTCTTAAAAATATATTAATTTGTCTACCCAAATTTTTGCTTTGATTTTTTAGTCAACTGCAAATACCTAGGGTCAAGGACTGTTTAGAATATCACTGTGGTTATCTGGGGACTTGAGGGATGATGCTGCCGCTGGGCCACACGTGTGCTGCATGACTTTAATGAGCCTGTCAAATGATGCATAAGTGTGGTTTTACAGGGGTGTCAGTCAGATCACTGATGCATTGGGTCACATCAGGTCTGAGCTTAATCAGGCCTGAGCTTAAATGCGACCTAGTGAAGACCAGTTAAATGAGTCCCACAGATAGTGGCAAGAGTCAACAACTCTTACTAAAATAGTAATTTTATTGTTCCAAAAAGCAAAAAAACCCTCAAAAATCAGGGAGAGGGAGTAAGTTTTTGGCAGCATTAAATTCCCGAGGACTACTCTGAATCTATAAATTCACAAAAAGTACACACCTCATTAGATTCCGTACAGATTGCAAAGCTAGCTATAATGTAAAAACAGGCAGACAGTCTGTCTCAATATTATTACAGGAAGGCTTGGTTAAATTAATAGCTTCTCATTGATTAAAAAATCTTGCATTTTACATGTTCTTAAGTTGGTTCCCACCATTACCTTTCAATAACAGAATACGAGTCTTTGGAGAAATGTGGTTATATTGAACTACTGTATTGAAATACAAAGGTAGGCAAAATAAGTTGTTTACATTAGCCTATCATTGTTTCCTGTCATAAAGTTCTGTCCACCTGAAAGAAAAAGACAATCCCATCAATGTGTCCTAAGTGTTTGGTCTTTGTTAATTTTTATATATTCCTAGACTGTTAAAAATATAGTTAGTTTGGAACAGTCACTGAGCATGACTCCAGAAAATCGTTTCAGACACAGTTGCAAATGAGAAGTTTTTATATCCCTGTAGCATTTGCCACTGCATACACCTCTCAGCTTTTGCCCATGCTTAATTATTGGTCTAGAGAACAAGTCGTATGAGGAGAGGCTGAAGGAACTGGGCAGGTTTAGTTTGGAGAAGAGGAGGCTGAGGGGAGACCTCATTGCCCTCTACAACTCCCTGAAAGGAGGGTGTAGAGAGGTGGGTGTTGGCCTCTTCTCCCAAGGGAATAATGACAGGACCAGAGGAAATGGTCTGAAGTTGTGGCATGGGAGGTTTAGATTAGATATTAGGAAAAATTACTTTACTGAGGGGGTGGTCAGGCACTGGAACAGCCTGCCCAGGGAAGTGGTTGAGTCACCATCCCTGGAAGTATTTAATAAATGTGTAGATGTGTCACTTCAGGGCATGCTCTAGTGGCCGAGAAGACACAGTGAGGTAGTAAACTAATGCAGAACCACTGCTAGATGCTCCTCAGATTCCTTATCTGCACAGTTCATGTAACTAGTCTTTGAAAATATAAACCTCAACCTCATCTAGAGATGGTCTGTGCTTTTGCCAGTGGAGACTTCACTGTAATAATGTCTAGTAGATTAATTTCTCATTGGAAATTGAAGAGTCCATATGTTAATTGAGTCCATTTTTTTGTCTTGTAACAGCTTTTGATACATTATGTTGTCTTGTAAAACTCTTTAGGGAACACTGTCTCCATATATCGAGTCACTACCCTGTTTTTCCCTGTTGACCACAGTGGCGTGGGCACAGTGTGGAAGTGAGGCTTTCATTTCCCATGAGGTTAAGCCACTTCTAAGTTACAGGGGTCAAACTACATGTCCACGACCAGCTATTCACCTTGTTCACCATGTGTTTGCTGACTCTTCTCTTTTCCTTCCTCTGTTTTTAATTCATCAGAGTCTTGCAGTGCAATGAAAAGATGTTGCTTGGTCCTCAATGAATTCTGTGGAAGTACCAAAGGGAAAGAGTAAGTATCTATATTTGGAATAAACACAAACTATTATTAGACAGAGTTTTGGGAAGTAGTTGTAATTTATCTGCTATCAGGAGCAATAGAAAACCATATGGATGATAAAAAACATAACCAGGGCAAGGTCCTTCCTGTGTCTGTTGACAACTAATATGCACCAGGAGGGCATTGCCATATGTTTGCATGTACGTTACCGCGGGGGGCAGTGACATATGTTCACACGTATGTCACCCCTCTGGCCTGCTGTCATAAGGCTGTTTCCCAAGGGGCATGCTCCCTCAAAAAACAGAAACAAAACCCACAAATGTGAGTCTCCTCCATTTCCTTTGTCAGCAGATTCCCTAAGACCAGCGCTGCGTTGGTGAGCAGTCAAAACAGCTGCCTTAAAACAACAGAGACTTTTGTGGCCCTCTCCTCTGTCCCTTGAAGGTAGCGAATGGCAAAGAAGAAAAATGCAGCCAGCCCTCTGGAATAGTCACACCTGCTGGAAGAGTCATACCTGCTGAAATAACAGACCTGCCAAAACCCTGAGGATGGTAGAGACTTGCTCCTCCCACAAAATTTCATGGGTTGTCCTTCTCTGCAGTTCCTCACGGGCTGGACCCAGCTTCACAGCACACCATAAGCACCACTTGGCAGGACAAAAAAAATATGTTTGAGTATAGAGGAGTGCCAAAGGGAGTGAGAATCAAAAAGTGTTGTTCATGATACTTTCTCCTGTAGTTTTTGTGGGTTAGAGATGAACAGTACTATTAGATTATCTTGACCATTCCCCTGTCAGTGCAAAATTATTCCTTGCAATGTAATTTCTAGTGTTTTGTTCTTTCCATTTAGTACTAATCCAAGCAGATAGCCTTTCTGTTGTATCTCTTGGGAGACCATTTATCCCTCAATCCACTTATTCCACTATTAGGTAGATTTTCTGAAATTTGCAGTGTATTTTTCTTTGCTTAATTTCCTTCCTCTCTTTAATTATCCCTTTTGGTGCAAATGTGGCTCATCTTTATATATTTGCATTCTCTCAGAGGTCATCGAGTCTGGTGCACAGAGAAGGAATGTAAGCTGTAGTGGGAGACTTGCTTCTAGAAAAGGGTAACCTGCGGGACATTTTGCGTGGTCTCAGATGACTTGTGACTACAAAACCTTTCGGACTTTGGCTTTGTGAGTACGCATCTGTTAACTAAGTCTTATTTGGCCTAGGTCTGTTACACTATTTAGACTTGAATGCTAGTAACCATTCCAAGGGCTCTCTGTTGAAGTTTAATAGGAGCACACAAAGCTGCTTCCTTCTTTTATGAGGGAAACCCCTAAGTGGAGAAAAAAGGTGAGAATCTCTCTTACTTAAGAGGGCAACTCCGGGTTAGCCGAACAAAAATTGCATCCCCTTTCTCTGAACTGTTCACTGTTCAAAGCCAAGTCTAACACTTCAGCAACTGATGGACTTTATTTTCCTCTCCATGTGTCACAGTTAATGAAATTATGCTTGTCTTGCACTTTTGCAAAGACTTGGGTGTTCACTAGTGTCTTCTACAAAAGGGCTGTGATTTTGGCTTGCCTTTTTCCTTTTCTAGCCTTTATCTACCTTGTCTCTGTCTTAGCATTCTGAAAGCAGAATTACTCTTTTCCTGCACACCAATTTCACCTCCTCCAGTGTCTGGAAGCTTCCCTGTGCTTTATGCAGCTGTGTTTATAGCTCCAGCACCTCTCAGACATACTCAGCAGGAAGCTCTGAAAGAGGCAGATCCAGGGCATCATCAGAGGCTGGTCTCTGGGAAAAGAAAAGCAAACTGACTTACTAGTCACGGGGAGGAAGGAGAAACCATGATGGGTTAGGTGGAGAGATTCTTTCTCCCTCCAGGAGCAACTGGGTCTGCTCAGGATGGAAATTTCTGGATTAGAGGATGTGGCAGGCAGGAGAGAGTCACAGCACAGAAGCAGGCTTTGCGTCTCGAGGAGAGCTGGGGACCGCTGAGAAAGCAATGATGAAACAGTGCTGGCTTCAGAGATGGCAGAAACAATAAGTTCCCAGGGATCAGAGGCTACTGTGCAGTTTGCTGCAAATCAAAAAGCCACCAAGTTGACTGAAACCAAGCTGCAAAGGACTTTCTATGCAGGGACAAAGCAATCAAGGAGAGAATTTGGCAGAGATTTCTTTATAAAGCTTTTGCTATTTCTGTCTTTCTTAGACAGGCTTAGTTTTCCACTACTTAAAATAATATCAACCAAAAAAAAAAAAAGAAAATAAATGAAAAAAAAAAAAAAAAAGACTGTTCTCCTTTATATTAACAGAAAATCTAGATACTTGAAGTTGAATATGGTTTTGGTCTTCTCTAGGGATCTCACCGTAAGAGAAAAGTCCTGAGCTCCAACTCAAAGATTTCTAACTCCACCACCAATACAATAACCTTATGACATAAAGACATAAAATTTCAATCCAGTAATTATTTGGAATTATTTTTATTTATTTGTTTGCGTGTATGAGTTGAAATTGGTACTCATCTTTCTTTAGTTGCCATGTGGTTACAATCATATTACGTTAATACTAGGGTAATAGTGTTCTCTGCAAAGAACAAACAATGTAAATTTGGTCACCAAATTTTTGGTCTTGTCATTAACTTACATGGAACAACATTTTACCTCAGCCAGTTACTATCCTTCTTGCCAGGATATTTACATTGATTCACACTCCTACATTTCTCTGGCTGCAGGGCATTGGCATCAGCCTTAACTCAAAATATTGACAAGGTTCTTGCCTGACTAGGCCATCAAGTTAAAATTCTTCACACAAAATTAGGAAATACTTTCAAAACCAAATAAATTAGACATAGCTGTAATTGCCTCATGGATATTCTACAACAGGGAGAAAAGTCTGAACTTGAATAAATCAGGGAGAAAAGTCTGAACTTGAATAAATTATTTATTCGAAGTAATTTGCTTTACGAAATAAAGTAGGTTGGAAGTAGAGATCAGAAATTGGTAAAAGTAGATGCTAAGGAGATAAACCCAAAGAAAAAAGGGAAACATACCCTTGTTCATGGAAACGGTTGTGAGGGAGTGCAAATTTGACAGAAGTAAGCAGTTAGGGCAATGAAGGTTTTCAGTGTTGTGGCCAAACACAGTAATCTATGTTTAATGACAAATGTTTGCATTTATTAATTTTGTTAAATGATACGCTAAAATGAAAAAAAATGAGAAAAAAATGGGAAAAAAACTAAGAACACATTGGAGACAGTCATCATATTAGCAGTCACACAGGATAATTATGATAGCAGTGTAGATATGCATAACAGTATTTTGAGTTATTAGCTATGATATATAACTTGAGATAAAACTTTGAGATAACTGTTAATTTACCTAACATACCTTTCTGCCAGTGTAATATTGTTCCTTCTTTTATGGTGAATAGAGGATTAGTTATGAATGTCATAATCAAGTTACTCTATGAAATCTTCTCTTTCCTTATCCTTGTTATGGATTTAGATTTTTGTTTGGGTGTACACATTTCTAACAAATGTTAAAACCTGATATTTCAAAGTATTTGTTTTGTGAATATATGCTATGAACAGAGTATTGTATTATTTTTATAACCCAGTCCCGGGAACATTATTTCTGCTTCTGTAGTGCTTGTACTTCCCACTTTTGCTCTTGTAGGTTTAAACCTCCATGGGCAGAAGACAAATATGTGTCACCCAACTCAAGTTTATCTCTATGTCCTAAAGTTTTGTTATTTACATCAAATTCTGATTTCAGCTTCTTTAATTTCTTTGTTTGGTTTTGCTTGTTGGTTTTTTTTTTTTATCTCAACTCTGAATCATAGTACATGACCACTCTGGCTTTAAAAGCCACTGAGAGAATGAAATCCCATTCATCTCTGCCATTCACGTAGTCCACGCTTACTGAAAAGTTAACTCACCCGAGAAGAGGCAACAGGAGCTGGGGCGGAGTGCTCTTGGAAGGGATGCTCCCCTCTCTAGCCAGCTGTGACTGATAAGACTTATTTTTCCTGTTCCCCATGTAGCTTATTCATTGGACTTTTAACTTCACTGAATATCATTCTCCATTTCTTCCACTTACTGTCAGGAGGCCCTTCCTCAACTCTTCACGTTCCCTTTTTTGTAGTAATAATTACCAATATACAAGGTCTTCTCTCCATTCGCTGTGTTACCTATGAGTATGTTGAATAGCATGGATCTTAGGAAAGATCCTTGTGGAATTCCAGAGGTGACCTCTCTTTCATGTGAAAAGTGACATTTTATTTCTATAGTTTGTTTCATCTCTTTCCTATTTTTGAAAGCTCAGTGGAGAGCAGGACGTTTTCCCTCCTGTATATGTCTACATAGAAAGTAAGAACTCATTTTTATCACCATGTCCCAAAGGTTGTGGGATCATCTGGGGTTTGGCAAGAACTGTGAAAACATACTGTGTCTTGGAAACAGGTCCTAGAAATAGCAGAGAGCACCTGGGCTGGCTTGATTTCTACACTATTTTACTACTTGTGCTCTATCTAGATGTTTTATTCTTACTTCTAGTGTCACAGCAGCAATAATCCTGTGTGAGCCCTGTACTTGCTCTTCACACTTCTCTTATTCACTTGACAAAAGAAACTGTGTTTTGATGTGCTTTGTTTTACGCACACAAATGTCTCATACTGCTCTACTTCCATGGAGAGCATAGTTCTACATAGCTAGAACTATAGTCTGAAAATTTACTTGCAATGTTCTCCAGAATGATGCTTTCTCCAGAATCCAGTGTGTTTTCTTAGCATCGCTCATCTGATCTCAGACTCCTTGCGACAAAACTGGTGTCTTGAATAAATGTGTCTTCTCTAAATGGTAAATTCTGCACCTTGATATTCCTCCCATCATTCTCCTCATCCTTTGAATAAACAGGCAGGCTCACAGCCCAGGATATGACAATGTTCTTTGCTGTTGTTTGTACTTTTCGTATTTATTTCTCTTTCAAAAGAGATAGCTTGGGATGCAGTGGTAGCTGTTTGTCTGAGGGAGCGTAAGATTCCTTTGTCGGTCTTGCTGTTCTTTGGCTAGGTTGCATCAAGGGAGCATGGATCAGTTTTAACGATGGAAGTGGCAATTAGTGCTGCTGAGCTATAGTTTCAGAGTTTTGACAGAGCTGCTGAGCTTGATAAATTATGGACACAGGGAAACAGGGGAAGTAGAGAGGGGAGGAAGGCCTCAGAATCTGCCTAAGCAGCACATGAACTGGTAGTGCAGTGCATTGCATTTCTATTCAATAAATTTCCATTTCAGTCTGGTTTTGCAGTCAAGTGTGAAAAAGAAACATCATCTGTAATTAATAACAGTAAAAAAAAAATCCATATGAATACATGCCAGCACAAGGAATGAAACAGGAACAAAAAAGGGTTGGAGAAGAGAATAAAAAGTGCTTCAGAATAACGGTGAAGACTCAGGCGACCAGCCTGTGGGACAGACAGAAGCCTCCAACAGGGGACACATCAGATCTAAAGGCCTTTTTAGGGTGATGCCAGATTTCATAGAGATAAAAATATTCGATCACACAGGTTATTCCGGTGAAAGTTCTCTCCTCCGTGCATCTGTGCATTTGCACAGCCAGGATTGGGAATACTTGAGCATCTGCAGTTGAAAAAAGTACATTAGCTTGCCCTTCTGTGTGTTCACAGGGTCATGTCTTATTTGCAGTTATGTATATTCCAGCTGTACCCGAAGTATGGTAGGCACTGTGCAAGACAGTAGGAAGGCGAGGCCTTGGGACACAAAGACTATGGTCTTTTCTAGTGGAAGAAGACAGCACCACAACCAAGGAAGTCAAAGTACTGACCAACCATTTGCCATTGATTCTCTTTCTCCTCATTTTAGAGCTGTAAACTGTTCCCTGTGCTTTCTTAATTTTATTTGGTTATGTTGATATATGTTTGACCTAAACCTCGCCACGTGGCTTTGTGTCAATATTTGACCTCCTGCTGTTGTGTTCAACACAGTAAATATTATTTCAATTCTAAAGACTATTTAGTAATTAATATTCCTTTCTTAATAATAAAGTCAGTTAAATTTGAGTGGGCACTTATTTAGATGTGGATTTTCTGGGAGGTCGTCTGTCCTTATAGGACAGCCCACAGAAAATTGAGAAAAGTGATGTATGAGTCAAGAGGGTATTTGTTTATCTGCCTAATACTTTAGGCATCTATACGTGTCCTTTTCCCTCCTCTGTGCCCTCTTATCTTCTCTAAGTTTGCTGTACTAACAAATTACACAAAGCCAGGGTACAAACTGAAGTCAGGCACTTTATTTATCATATTGCTTAATAATTAGCACACTCACTGGCACAATCCTTGCCCAGTGTGGCTCGCAGAGGGAGACTTCCCACCTGAGCAGCCGGGCTGAGAGCAGCCTTCCAGCTCCAGAGAGCAAGGAGGGAAGCTGGCATCAGTTCTGCCATGCACCATGACTTTCTCCCAGTCTACTCACTGGTACAGATGTAACCTTTATAGTCGCTATCCCTGGGATATCTTACAGACTAAAACCATTTACCCTTTCTGTAGCCCTCCAGGAAAGGGGGGGGAAATGCCTTATCCCCGCTCTAGCAGCTGGCAGGGAAACACAGAAATGCCGGGAGGTAGAAAATCTCTGCAGACACAGTGGTGAAGCTCCAAACAGTGGGATTTTCACAAGGCTATGCCACAATATGCCCCTGTTACTGGTGTGGGTTAGTAAATCAGAATTTGGTTTCACAAAAATAGTTGGGCATGGAAGTTTAGTAAAAAATGAAAATCAGATAGAGCTCTTTCATGTACCTGAAGAGTAGCATTCATACTCAACTTCTTTCTATCACTCTGGTCCTTTTCTACCAGGGATGAGTTGCCACAATGAAATCAGAGGTTTCCAATATTAGAGGGACGATATCTAAGGAGCTAATATATGGTTTTACTGTCAACTGGAGATTTGCATTTTTAACATCCTTTCTATGAAAATGTATGTCATCACCTTTCTCTTTTATTCTGCACAGGTCTCGGTCTCACACACACATTCGCACTTCATGCTGTCCAGCATCTGGCTAAATGCTTTCAGCTCATACCTACTGTACAAGTTAAGTTAGTGGGTCCTTCCCAGCTGATTCCAAAAGACGTGCTTGATGACTGTCTAACACAACATATGCTTTGGGGTAGGGTTTTAAAAGCCACTTTGCAGAAGCTTTCCAGACAGATATGAAACAATGGAAGTTCTCTGATTCTGAAGTGATCAATTTTTTTTTCTTTATTAGGATGTATTTCATCTTGCTTTAATAAAAGATCAAATATAGTTATTATTTTTTAAGTACTGTTCTAATTTTAAGAGGTAGTAATTTAGAACTTAAGACTGTTACAATCTGGGGAACAGAGAGTCATCTCTGACAGAGTTCTAAACACTTATACCTTCAAACCCCTAAAAGTTACCATATGCAGGTTTCTATTTCCCTCTACCCCATTGAGCATATATCAGCAATTCCTAAGTTAATCTATTGAAATTATTCAGCCAGTTCACAGAGTGTTGTTTTTAAAATGAAAAATGCTATGATCTTTTAATGTCTTCACTGTTATAATATGTACTAAATTAGCAGAACCCTGATGCTCTGATCATTTACACCACAATGTGCTATTTAAAACTCGAAGCCCAGCAGGAGATTTTATTTTTATTAATTTAGTATAATTTTAAACATTACAAAAATAGCTGTCTTGCAGCTTCCCTGCTGAGCCCTAGATTGTTGCCACAGCCTCTGTAATACTTTATCAGGAGAGTAACATCACTATAAATACTGCATAGTTGATTCTGGTTTCAACAGAGAATACAAAAGGATGTGGAAGGCTGAAAGAAGAGATAAAAAGAAACAAGGGTGGTTCTGTTTTACATTTTGTTTGTCTTTTTGTTTGCTGGCTTTTAAATCTTATTTTCTCGTGGGTTTTTCTCTAGTGGGAGTCAACGAATTTGTAGTCAAAGCCTAAAGGTTGAGGTTCCACACCATAGTTACCTTCAGGCATGTCACTGTAGGAAATGTTTCGCTCTGGCTCCCTTGTCTATCGCTTTCCCACTCTCCTGTGGTCTAATCACCACTGTAATCTTACTGTTCAAGTCTAACGTGTGGTGTAAGAGCAACCTCCTATGAACTGCAGCTTTGCAGTCTTAAGTACAGAATTAGTTCACATCTGCTCACCTTTGCCTGTATTTAGTGAGCTTACATCAAAAAAAAGAGCAGCAGACAGTTATCATGTCCAATCTCTTACCCATACGGTGGATGCAGACAGAATCAGATAGACATGATAATTTTTGGCCCTTTTATCACACCTTTCCCTTTCTGGAATGAGCTGGGTTGACCAGAGATCTTGTCAAGAGTGTTGCTTTCCAATGGAACCTGTGACCCCTCAACAATGGAGGGGTCTTGGCAATGAAACAGTATTTACTATGCAGAAGATGTGGTTTCGGGTACCACAACCCACCATTCATAATGGCTAGTCCACTGATATGGACTGAGGGCTGGTGAGGGAGTAGCCCACTGGGATGGACTGCTGGGGGGGATGAATAGACTGTGGATGGAAATTATTTAGAGAAAAAATATGTAAGTTACTCAATTTAAGTTCACCGTGGAACTCTTCAGTGCCTGTATTATTTATACTTATTGGTCAATATTATACTTTATATTAAAGAAATTATAAAGAGATTATTAAATTTTTTACTGGCTACCTGTATTATGGACAGTGTTGCTTTCCAGGTACAATTCTTAAAATAAAATCAGAAAATGGAATGAAACTGTTCTGGTTTGAGATAGAACAGAACCAACTTCTTTTCAGTGATTTTACTTTTCACTTAAGTCTCTTCTAACCAACTGCACTCTCTGAAATTAATGACATATTTTTTCAGACAGTGTCCACTTCTAGCAGGTAACGTTTGACGTTTATAGTGAATACCAAGGAATGGTATCAGAGAGGCTCTTATTTATATTTATTGCTATAACAACCAGGGTCAGCTTACTTTGTTACGGACCAAGTTGGGGGGTTGGAAGTGGAAGCATGGAGGGGTTGCATCTGCAGAGAGGAGTAGACAGAACAGGTGACCTAAAAATGACCAACGGAGTGTTCCGTCACATCTTCATCATGCTCAGTATAAAAGTGGTCAGCCTTTTTCTTCAATGGCCGGCGTCCAATGAGGACCCGGTCTGTTCCTCTTCCTTTGATCCTGTTCCTGAATTGTATCTATTTCATTATTTTCTTATTAATATTATTATCTTTTCTTTTCATATAGTAAATTATTAGGATTTACCATGTAACTATATAAGGAGAAGTGTATTTCACTGGCTAGCAACTGATTCTCCAGTAAAATCTGTGTAGCTTTCATTAATAATTACTGATTTGGCCTAACTGTGATTGGCATATACACCCCCTTCTTGCATTTGAGAGGGGACCTTACATTCAAAATGTCTTGACACTTGGATGTTAAATGTCATAGAGATATTGATTGAGTGACACAGTGGCAATTCAGCAGTGTATCAGACAGGGTCTGCATGTTGGCCTGTCTGGGGCATAGAAAGCAGGCAACCTTCCTCCTTGATGACCCATCAATTAACCCTAATTAAATCAATGGTATTTTTCTTTGAAGCACATCAATACGGACAAAAACTCCCCCACCAGCCCTTAGTCCATACCAGTGGGCTAGCCAAGTGCCTGTTAATTAGCTAAGATAACCATGCTCATCACCCAAATGTTTGTTGCTAGAAAATGTTGCTGTGTCCCTGGTGCTGTGATGTTTACACCCATATATCCCTGTACGGGAAATATCAATTCATTTTCAGCTCTCCTCTTTTTCCACCACTGGCAGGAGAAGGTGAGTGAGGTAAGTCATTCCAAGGATATTGGAAGAAGTGAGGCATGAAATAAAAGCTTTCCTGCACTCTCTGCTGATCCTCAGGAATGTAACACCAATCACTGTAGTAAAGAGAAGAATCCAGGCATTAAGTAAGGCACTAAGATAGTGAGAAGGTGAGAAGTGAGCCCTCCTTGTGACACTTTCTCCTGAGCCAGTGACATCAATGTCCTCAGAGCTATCACTCTGAATTCATGATGTTGAGATCTACATGATGCTTTATGTGCTATCATCTTTCCTCTTGGTAATGCCATAGGTCTTAAAATCAAGATTTTACAAGATTTAAGAAAGCTTTTTTTTTTTTTTTCTTTAATTAAAATATTAAATATTTCACAAACTGGGTGTATGCACTGACAGTGTTACAAATAATTAAGTATGGGACAATTCTCTGTTCTTAATATTATTAATCGTACTAATTAAATCAATCAAGTGGATCAATCCAAGCAGTTTTCCTGCTGTTTCATGATCAAAAGCTGAAGCACTCCTAATGGCTTGTACTTAACAGCTTCCTGGAGAAACAAAGTGGGATTTTGATTCTGTGATTTTACCATTTAACACTGGAATTTTCTTCTCATCTGAAGGAAAAAATGTTGTGGATTTTTCATTCTTGTCAAAAGCAGTTGTGCTGTTGGCTTGGTAGGCTCACATGACAACGCAAGTTAGGAAAATATTGCCACAGGTTGCTAGTGGAAAAGATTTTCGGTTTGGAGGATTTGAGATCTAGCTCTGAGGATTGCAACTGCCCTGTGGGATAGAAACTGTCCTGAAAGGGAGATTGACATATTGGTGTCACTGTTGTGTCTACAACAGGAAAGTCAGTACTGCAACACTGATTTGACCGGAATTAATATTTAATTGAATTGACCATATTTAATATTACCTTCCCATCAAAAGAGAATTTCTCATCTTGCTCATCCACATGGCAGAGGTCCCATACATTTCAGCAATAAGATCTAACATGGTAAAATTATTCCAAGATACATAGCAAATGTGTATTTTTGTAGTTTGCTTTCTTTTCATACCTAGTTTATGCCGCTACATACCTAGTTTATACTGCTACAAAAGCAAAAATAAGAGAAGGTGTATGATTTATCTTTCCAAAGACCACCTACTGAAAAAATTGACATTCTTGGTGTTGATGTACTTTGATATGAAAAAAACATACATAAATTTAATATTTTACCTGTTTGTTGAAATGTGGATTTCTACACCAGAATAGATCTGGACAACAGACTGCGACTTCTGCTAATGCTTCACAAGTCTATACAGTTTGAATAGAATACCACTGTTTTTTAGAAGTTGCAATTAAATGTGTTGTCTGTGACAAACAGTGGATTGCAGCTCTCAAAGGTGAGTTGTTATCAGTTTGCTCTATTATCATGAAGAGTTTTCATGTAAGGTATCTTTAAGGAATCATACTGTTGTTTGTCATAAAATGTATCTTCAGTAATCAATACATAAATTACATACTAAATTAAAGGTACATAGATTTTGATCAGTTCACATTGGCTTGAACTGCAGTTTGCTTAAGCCCACAGACACTGTAAAAATATTCTAGATGTACTAAAAACTGCTTGATCTTTTTTCATTGTTTCTTAGTAAAGCACATACAGCTTTTTATTAAATTATTTTCCAAATGTTATTTTGTAAAGAAATTTAATAAAATTTACTACTCTGCAATCCATTGAGCACTTCCTAATTTAATTTTCATATTCTGCATTTCCTGGGATTTTCAATTAAAATTGTGATGAGCCAGACATTCAAACTCTTACATGTGTGAGATTTTTTTTTTTTTTTACTGAACAACATCAAAAGTATTTTGACTTTATAAAATATTTTTTAAACAAAAACTGCAAGCAAATGAGGTCTTTTGTACATAGATTGTGAAGTTTTTACTAAGTTTGACGAACACTTTCTTCTCTTTCTCTTACTTTACCCACTCAACTGTTTGGCAAAGTTGTCTGTTTATGCCAATGCCAGATACAGTTAATAGAAAATAATAGTTCTGACATTTTATACTCTCCAACATTGATCAAATAAAATTAAAAAAATCCTATTCTCCAGAACAGACACTGTCATTAAAATTCTTGCAGATTTATTTACATCAAACTCAGCATGTGTGTAACCAAGAATGAGCCATTGTGTTTGAGAGTTAGTTCATTTTACTACTATTTTATTATGCAGAGTTCTTGAAGATCACTCCAGATAAATATATTTATTTCTTTTATGGTAGTAATGCTTTATTTTTATTTAGCTTTAAAGATGCCTCTTGAGCTTTACAGCATATTGCAAAGTTTGCATTCATTATTCTATGCATTTTCTAAGAGATTATGTTATTTTTTGTTCCTTTAGCCCAGAAAGAGAAGGACTCCAAACAAACCTTAAGGGTACTGGGTCAGCTGTCCATTTTTATGATCATGCTAGATGCAATCATTTTTCCTATCCTGAGCTTGGTAAGGATCTTTTAACTAGTCCCTAAGCTGAGTCCTTGTGCTCTAAAAGCAGGAAATGCAAAAATAGTTGAGTTTACTCAGTGGTTTAGCCAAAATTCAGGACTCCCAGCAGCAGCTTTCAATTTATGTTCAAGCCCCCACCATTTTCAGGTATAGAGACCTCTTCTCAAAATTTTGTAGTGCTTTAAATTGAGATTATGGTGTGTGGTTAGAACGTAGCTTCTCTTAAAGTTCTTATCGGAGACAATAACATGCCTAATTTATAGGAGGACACATTTGAGCTTTTAGAGCCTTCTGTAACGTCCACCATGTGGCAAAAAAAGACAGGTTTTTTCAGTGTCACTGGGAAAGCACCATAAAAAATGGGCTCCAAAAGCTGTAAAAGCTAAGGCCTAATAAAACGTTACAGTTTCAGCTACAATTCTTATCAATATTATTAACAGGAGACTGTGGCTACTTTTAACTGTTTTTCTGGTTAGGAGTTATCTTTGAATGGATCCTAAACTTTGCCTAGAACGTAGAGTTGATTTCAGTAGGAAAGGTTTGCAAGGAAGACAAGAAACTACATCATACTTGGGCTAGATTTTGAGTAGCCTTTTGATCTGCAAGAAAGTTTTCACCTCCAGGATTTTCCAACAGACAGGTTTATAACACCTGCCAGGGAGATGACCATATGGTAGAGAAATAGATGAGCCAGGGGAGCACGATGGTCAACAGCAAGTGCTTCATATGACAAGCAGAAGAAATTTTTTGTCCATCTCTAATCACTGTCTCGGCCACAATAATTTAAGAGGAGGAAAGAGGACAGCTGCTCCTAATACTCTGTGAGCTGTTGGGGACCCTTCATATGAGTCTTTGTATTAAAAAAAGTAATCTGAATAACAGCAGCACTGTCTGTTAAAGAAGCAATGGTCTTCAGCATCTCGCTCTCAACTTTCCATAAGTTTGTTCACATAGATTCTCAAGGAGTTATACTGGCATGCAATTAAAATGGTAATTAATACTAATTGGTATTAAAAAAAAAAAAAAAAAGACTGTGCCTGCAGAATATAATTCAGTTCTAATATATTTCATGATAAACTTATTCAGTGAAGGAAAGCATTCCTCTAGCCAGCAAAGTAAATTTTCTGATCTCCAAATGGACGTTTTATCCTCTTCTAGCCTGATCTTGTGGTGGCATCATGAATTTCACAGACAGCTTTGTTAATCAGCAGAGCACTCCAGAAGAGAGCTTTCTTGGCTAAAAGTAAAGTTACTACTTCTCTTTAAATATCCATGTCCAAAGCTCCCAAAACACCCCTTAGGATCTACCATTCCTACAGTATCATTGTATTTACAGTATGCAAGAAACTAAGGTAGGGTTAATTACTTCTGATAATACCAATTAATTCAGGCAACCGTTCCTCAAGTTTTTACTGAAATTTCTGACAGTGTTACTGCAGATTGAGAGAAATTTAAATTGTATTCCAGGTGCCAGTGATCTGCAAAATAAAAATTGTTTTGAAATATGTGTTTCATTTGAATCGCTGACTTTAACATTTTTCCTTTTTTCTTCTTTTCCTTTTTTTTTTTTTTTTTCTTGTTTTGTTTCATTTTCTTTCTGTGATTTACTGGTAAATGCTGGTATTTGTTCTGGTCTACTCTTACCTTGATATGAGCACTGACATTAAGCAATTCTAAGAGAAACTTTTCAGGTTAGAAGGAGGAAAAAACATTCCTATCTGAGAACATTATAATAAAATGGTTACATGTGCTCACATAAAATGAAGGTTTATGTTTTTCTGCCACTGAAAATTTCAGTATTTCTGTAATTATTATAGAGGGCAAGAAAGAAATCTTGCCAATTGTCTATAGATCAAAAGTAATCTCAAATATTTTGGAAGCCTTCAGTGACATCTGTGTCACACAACACAAAAAAGTTGTGTGACATGGCTTAAGGTGTACAGACAGGCTTGTCTTCAAAAGCAGGGAAAAAATGAGAAGCAAATAGAAGTTTTGGAGTGACTTTTTAGTTAAACTATGAATGGATGAAATCGTGCCAGTACTTCAGAGGCTTATGTTTCATCTTTTATTATTTTTTATTTGTTTTTTCTTTTCCTCATTTTGGATGGAAACTAAGGAAATATCCAAGTTTTTCTCTGAGAAAAATTATAATAATTTTCAAAACTTCATATGTAGCTTTATCTGATTACACATTAAACAATATTCTTGTTCTCTTGTCAACATTACTGGGTTTATTTCTACCAATATATCATAACTATGTACTCAAAAAGCATAAACTGTACATTGAAGTCTGTGTGTAATATAGACACCAGCAATATTTATTTTGCAGGGTTGTTTTCACTTGGGTTGTTGTTTTTTTTCTTTTCTGTGAGACTGGGATAAAGAATGAACAATTTAGTTTACAATCTAATTTTGAGGGAAATGAGAAATGATGAAATGTCATGAAAAGAAAAAAAAAATCCTGAAATAAAGCAGAACTATTTCACAACACACATAAAATAATTCCTTCTCTCTAGCTCATAAACAGCCCTAATGTCCATTGCCTCTTATTCACTTATTTGCAAATTATTATGCCTGTACTTGAAGTCAAGCATGTCACCGTTGCAGCAGCGTGGGCACCTGTTGCTCCTGTGCCCGTAATTCCTACACTCTACAGCCTTGTAAAAGGGATGCTGTTTCTTTCCTCCGCCTCACATCAGCAAGATGCAGGAACATCAAGGGCCACCCAATTCACACCGAAAACAAGGGTACAAGTGACAAAAGAGAAATGGCCAGAGCTGGCTCACATCCCCTGCCCTTTGATCTTTCCCCCGCAGCGCAGCTAGTGCCTTTCCAGGTGGTGGGGTAGAAGGGGCACCCGGGGTTCAAGTGTGCTCAAAGGATAATGCAAATATTGCCAGTGTGGGGAAAACTTTGCTGAAGCTGACACCTCTCAGCCCTGCCGAAAGTCAGCTGAAGAATACGGAACAAAGCTCTACAACAAGATCTCTTTGCATTGCATCAAGAATGACAGAAATCTGTAATACTCTTAAATGCAGTCACACTGTTATTAAAAGAAAACTAAAAAATGACTTCAGGCAACAATATCAATGTCTTCGTGAACAGAGTTTTCAATGTCTATATCACACCACTGCAATTGCAGATAACATATACAACAGAAAGGGATAACATGGCTTTTTATACAATGAGGTTGTAGGTAACTTAGTAATTTTTTGTAACTTAGTAAATTTGTACAAAATTACTATTTTGTTCTTGTTGCCTGGATTTCCAGGTAAAGCCAGCTTTGGAAATCATAATCCTCAGTAATGAGGAAGGGAAGGAAACACTTACTGTACTTTTGAAGTAGGTCTTGTTAGAAAGCTTTTTGCCTTTGAAACTCTTCTAAATATATTTGTATTATCTCTCATCATTTTCCTTTTCTTTGGTATCTGAAAATATATATGTGGTTTATTCCATAGGCAATTATTCCAAAATTCTGTTATTTTCAAATCAGTAGTAATACTTTTATTTACTTCATTAAAGTAATGATTTTACCCTCAAAAAAGATAAACATTCAACATTTCCCCAACTCAATTTGTGGAAAGAATTTCTAAGGTTGTTTCTTTTTCCCCAGTAATTATTTTAGCAATGGTTTCATCATGCTCTCATAACTGCAAGACAATCTATAACTGCATTAGTTTTTAATACAGAGCTCATTTTTTGCCCACTGGAAATTGTGGGACTGCCTACAAGATATCCAAAACTTGTAGTCTCTGTGTTTTCGGGTTAAGGGGTATTTTTGCAGAAGTCTGGAAAAAAAAAATAAAATAGAGAGCTATGCATCAGCTGAGTTGTAAGTAATAGTGTCTTTTGGTAGCTTCTATTTAGTTTTTATTTATTGAGTAAAAACTTCAAAAAATTTCTGTTGAAAAATGCTACTAGTGGAAACGAGAAAATTGGTCATTTTTTATGTGTCATGACTTGACTTTGTAACTGCCTTTTAACAAGTATATGTAACGCAAGACTTACATTTCCTTTGAGATACTTATTTTATGGAGTATAATTTTATAAGGTATTTTGTTATGAAGTAAATTTCTGTCAATAAGGTTTTTGCTTAAAAATAGTAATACCAACCCCTTGTGTCTCAGTCAAATTGATTTTTCTGATGAGAACCTTGAAGAAAGTCGTTATCATTTTTTAATCCATCAGGCAGTCGCTACATGAGAATAAACCATTTGATACTATGGTTTTAGTTTATTTTATGTCTCTTTTTCATGGCCCTAAGGTTTGTTCATTCCCCACCAAAGAACAATCAGTCGATCAAAATTTATTAGCTAGTGTTGACCTATCTGGGTCCAGTTAGAAACTGTGGTCTCCTATGTTGGCCATTTAGTGAAATTTTTCTACGTAGCTGACCAGAAATACTATTATGTTTAAGATTTTGCATCTACTTTAGTGTTCTCCTAAATTTAAGGGTTCAAGAATAAGTTTCGGACTTCCTGTCTTGCTATTAAAGGAGAATGAGGGTCCTGTTTAATTTATTAAAGAAGATGGACTTGCTTTATTATTAGAGCAGTAGTATTTTATATTAAAGCCAAGGAAGGATGTTCATTTATAACACAACTTTTCCCAGAATTTAAATTGGTGGTAACAGATAATGGACAGTTAAAATGTGGTGTTAGTCACCACTTAACATCATGAGCTATGGCTGAAGTAGGTGAACACCTCTGAGTGCACCATTAAATGATCATTGGAATAGGTGATGGAAGAAACACACACTCTGGTTGGACTCTAAAGATACCAAGATATTTTTACATTTAGTTTAAAATAATACGGCCATCCTACCAATGGATGATTAACAAATAATTTGGTTTGACTCTATGTTTTAACTAATGAAAAACAGGAAACACTGAAAAACATTTGGCCTCTCCATCAGGGAACTGAATAATCCTTGTATTTTCCTTGACTCCTATTGAGAGATTTAGGATGATTTAAAATCTGCTCTGTTTTCAGACTAAGCTTAGTTTTGTCCTTAGAAATAAGTGAGAAAGTGTAAATAGATCTTCACAAGGAGACTAAATAGATAAACTATATTAATAGTATGTAGTAGACGTTTACCACCTTGTAATTGGAGAGCTCTACTTGAAAACACTGTTAAACATTGTCACTAATTGAGACTTTCTGTCTATGAGTCTGATAAGGACTATTCTCTCACTCTCCCACCCATCAGATGGTACTGGAAATGCTTACCAGAAGATGCAGAATTTAACTTTGTAGATATTTTGTTCGACAGTTCAATGAAGCCCATAAAATGTAATTAAGGGTATCAAAACCACCATGATTAGCTGTGTTCATCCAGCCTCTTTAATTAATCGACTAACATTAAGACTAGAGAATGAGGTAGTACAAGGCAGCGTGTCTTGCACTTATTTGCAAGTATTACTGTCCAAATTAACAGTGTGAAAGTCATTACATTTTGCAAATTTGTTACTAGAAGTTCCTGGCCAGCCTTTGCATTAAAGCCCAGTGAAATTGGTGGGAGAGTCCTTAAAGCAGCATGCTTTCCAAAAACACCATTGAAATTTCCCATGGAAAATAGCTCTCTCCACTTTTCCAATAGACAGAGCTACCATGTCTTATTGACTCACTACAAATATTTCTGAAATAGAATAGTGTTTGCTGAAATAGCCCTAATTTTTAGAAATAAATTATCTAACTTGGTTTTAATCTACTGTGTGATTTATTAAATACCTTTTTAGGTGACTCTGTAACTTAGTGTGAACTCATATACCATATAAAAAACTGCCTTTTATGGTCTTGCAATACTGCTTTTTCTTTCTTAAAATAACAGGGGGAAAGGCCATCCTGCAAGTGAAGTCCTGAAAAATATTTCTGGATGTAGTTACAACTTTGGATGTCGTTCTTCAGATACAAACAGGAAAATTCTCAGCTTATAATGACCTTTAAATCAGATGATAGATACCTCAGCTCAAGACTGAGTTCTGTCCTCAAAAAATAATTATATCAAAAATTATCTATTTAAATTAGGAAATAATAGGAAAGATAAAAGAACAATTCATTTTATTCTAATATAGCCCCTAATGAACACAGTAACACTGGTTACTTCTCAAAAAATTTGTTAAAAGCAGAATACCTTGCAGTTTTGCCTGCCATAAGTCTCCACAGATCTCCAGCTGGAACTCTGTATTCCTAAGGCTTGTATTGTTTTTTATTATTAAGGCCATATCGTTCAACTAAAGTTTATCAATATTTGCAATAAAGGAGCCTGGGAGATTCTCCCATTGAGCAGTCTTGCACCTCTAACTTCTTTCTGTTCTTTATATCCCTTACTCACCCATAAGCACACACAGAGCTCCTTCTTGTAACACATCAGTTGCTAAATGGACACCATCATCATTACTTCAAAAAAAAAACGTTCCTTTAAAAAAAAATTTGGTCTCACAACAGATCTGTAGAACTTTCAACTGCATGTAAATGAGCCAGATTATTATACGAAGCCTCATCTTTGTTAAGATTATTCAAAATAAAAATCTCTTTCCCTTTAGGTAGATAAATGCACATAATGTAAATGTGACGTACTGGACAATGAAATACTAAGTATACTATGATATACTATATATAAAATCATAGAGTAGTTTGGGTTGGAAGGGACCATAAAGATCATTTCTAACCCCCTGCCCTGGGCAGGGACACCTCCCACCAGACCAGGTTGCTCAAAGCCCCATCCAGCCTGGCCTTGAACCCCTCCAGGGATGGGGCATCCACATCTTCTCCGGGCAACCTGTTCCAGGGTCTCACCACCCTCACAGCAAAGAATTTTTTTCTAATATCTAACCTAAATCTCCCCTCTTTCAATTTAAAACCATCCCACCTCATCCTAAGAAATATCACAATAAACAGACATGAACCCTCAATAAAAGTGTGAACTGGATTCCAAAAAGTTTGACTGTTTGTTTATTTGATGTTACTAAGTTTTTGTCCCTAATTAGATTTCATATGATATCTCTTTAGGATGAGGTATCACAGGAATTTTGACAAGCTATTTCTTTAGCCAAGACTACAGCCTTCTGCCTGCACCAGCTAGACCAAGCAGTCAGAAAGTTAGCGTTTTTATGGTTCCTATCCTAACCAAATGAGTCTTTTCAACTTAATTCTTGAAGACTAGCTAAAGAAAGCCTAGGGAGAAGAAGGAAGATGATCAAAAGTAAGCAGGATGCCTGAAAAATATGTTTCTTATTTCTTAAAACCAGCATGACTGATCATTTTCACACAATGAGGCCTCAGTTCCAAGTACAGCAATACTTTTTAAAGCCAAGATTCAATGTTCGTGGGTGAAACACCCCATACTTGTCTCACTCTTGGCCCAGCTGTGAATAAAATTACTGATTGAGGATCTACAACCTATTTTTCAGCTCGCTATTTGTTGGTGATAATCCTAAAACACTTGTAAAGCTGTTGATTCTTTGGGGTTTTCTTTCAGTCTGTAAGTATTTTTGCTAACAATATAACTCGCACTCTTTCTGGCCTCAGACACAGCTCATGGCAGCAGAGTCCTAGGTAACTATGAGCTAAGAATATAACAACCCTTCCTAATAATTTCAAGTGTTATATTACAACCGAATCCTAGCTAGTTCTTGCAATAAGGACAGTAAATACCAGGATCAGATTTGCAATCTGAATACAATGTAGTATTTTATATACTTATCCTATGGCTCTCCTTATATATATGCCCTCTTAAGTAAATTGCATCAGTAACCCCCTAACTGATGTGAAAATTGGTAGCTCATTACAAAACTACTGTACTTTGTGTGTCTAAATAGATAGGAGTTTGTGAAGAAAGTAATATATAGATAATATGGCAGCTCAACTCCAAAATCCACATCGTTTAATACCAGTGGTGAGTCTTTCGTGGGATAAGACACTAGATAGAGTGAAAGAAGATATATTGCTCTGCTCTCCCCCAGTTCCCAATTAATTTTAAGAAATAGTTAGTGAAGGTTCATAAACCAGAAGAAAAATAACTTTGGAAAAGAAAGAAAAAACTTTTTGCTTTGTTTTATATGCATGGTGGAATCGCTGAAACTTTTAAAATATCCTGAAATAACCATGAAAGGATGTGTCAGAGTTCTTCTGGCAATGGCTCAGAAATGTGAAACTATTGTCATCTTGACATTCGCCTCCGATAAACATGCTATGCACATTAAATCAAAACCGGTATAAAAGTGTGCCATGTGACAGGATAGCCTTTGCCAAGTGGGCTGACCTGTAATGAAAAAGTCAATCCTCTTCCCCTTTTTTTTTAACTGAAAAAAATATAGCAGCAATAATATGGGTAAAAGGCTCAATAAAATCTGTCAGAATTGATTTCTAGTGACACATAATGTCTGGCAATCTAAAGCTTTATTTTGCCAACTGTTTAATCTGTACTACAAGTAAAAGCGTTCCATATGCATAACTTCCCATTTCAGTGATGATCCTGTTTAAAGATTTGTTCCAGCAGCATTTATTTAATGACCTTTATAAAGAATTTTCTCATTCTTCTGTGGGTTATATTTAAACTAGGGAATAATAAAAATAAAGTGCACAATAGGAGAAAAAAAATCTCCATTCCCCATTACTTTTTTTTCAAAAATATAATTACTTTTTAGGCAGCATTAATGAGGAAGCCTGGAGATATACACGTTCCAATGTTAGAAACAATAATAAACCAATGGTCATTATTTACACCCCTACAATCTCAAATTATACCTTCTTTTTTGTCACATAATACCTGCGAAGAAATTTCACGCTCACTGCAATATGCGCGACTACAGCTCCCTTATTCTATTGATTTAAATATCCTTTTGCTTCTCCCTCCTCAATAGGAAGTATGAGGTCATTGTTATAGCTCAAACACATGCCTTGATAGAGCACTATTCAAACCAGATATACACCATACTTTATATCATATTTTGAATTATTTATCTGTCATGGGAAATAACAGGAGAGGAAGGAGTTAGCTGGGTGCTTGAAATGAGTGTGGCAAAAGCATTAACGTGCGGGTCCAGCTGCACAAAATCAGATGTCGAGTCCTGGTACAAAGGGTCAGCGTCAGCGATGGCGGTAGAGCTCTTGGTAATACCAGGAGAGCAAAGAGGCTCGTAAATCCAGAGAAAGGCCATCACATCCTATAAACTAGGTATGGGTGAAACAGCGTACTAATTTCCAGTGGGCCAGGGAGGAGGGCTGCCTGAAACACATGTTTAAAACTGAAACGTGCACGCAACCCTGCCATTCAAAACCTTCCAGACACAGTACTGAGGAAAAGGTTAATCAGGAGGGCTGTATGGCTTAAGGAAATGCATAGAGTAGCTGACTGATTTGATTCATACGTCCCAGTGACAAAATTCTTTCCTGGAGATCCATAATATCTGGGTTCTTAATTATCTGGTCTTTTGTGTGTGTGCGTGTGTATTAAAAAAAATGGCCAATAAAATGTCAGCCAAGAAACACACTGTTCATTCCTTTCAGGTTTATTTTAAACCTATTGCACTTAGGCTCCAGCTAAATCAATTTTTCATGAATATCTACCCTAGTAGATTACACCTCAAGCCAGTTCAGATCTCCAGAGAATTTAAAAAAAAAAGTAAAAAAAAAAAAAAAAGAGATTTATCAAGTAACAAGTAACACCTCAGGAAAAAGAAACAGGGTTTTTAATTGCTTTGTGCGCTCCATAATTGAAGGCAGGCACCTTCTTGAGGCACTCACTGCCAGGAGGAGTGTGACTCCACTTGGCCCTGCCTAATTAATCCTGTGATACAAACCTTCTGGCTTCAATTTTCACATTTCTGTCTCTTTTTAGAGGTGATAATAAAACTAAAAATTTACGTTGGTTACTGTATGACTGTAACGGTGCCAGCAGAACACAAATAAAACCATATGGATGCAAGAGACCTTGTCTTCCCATCCCTGGCTTCTCTGTTTCGTGAGGTGCAGAGGGACACACTTTGTGCTAACGAGAAAAGGTAGAGAAAGATTCAGTAGCAGGAAGGAAGTGCAGGTCAACTAGTTCTTGTGATAGTTTGCTCTGCTCAGATGACTCACTGAAGCATATGTCTTATTTGTTTATTGACAAGATCTCAAAATAGAAGTACACACTCTGGAAGCTCAACTGAGCTGGCTACAAATCACAAAACTGCACAACAGCTCTTAATGAAAGACAAATTGTGCAGCTTAGCCTTTAAAAAGCAGTCAAGGCTGTTTGTGCAGATGCCTTCAATCTTAATAGCTTACATACTGCGACCTGTGTACACTCCCTACTGCTGCCTACTGAAAGTAATAGACCATCTTTATTTTCCATAAAATGTAAGGACCCCACAATCATTATTATTATTGCTAACATTACAAGGCAAGGATTTAATCCTTGGGCACTAAGTAATTGTATGTACACACACAGGGACACATATGCGGCAATTATAAAAATATATAAACTTTGCTTTCAGTAAAATGATGTCCTTTTTCATTGCTTGATATAAAAAGTGGACCTAGACCTTACTGTATTAAGGTGGGAAGGTTTTATCTTGTCAAGTGAAGTGAAGGAATATTTTTCCAACAGAGCTGCCGTTCTTTTTTGGAAATCATTGAAAAAGAGTACATTGCTGGCCATGCTCAGACATCCCACTCCCAGCACCCAACAATACGGTTCTGTACATTGAAATTCCTTTATGCAGTTGAGAATAGCTGGATTGTACCATGATTTGATAATTTTAATCAAAAAAACTTGCTGGAAGAAATGGAGAAAAAAGAAAAATTATCTTCAGTTTTCAGCTACGTTGTTCTTGCTCCCTCACTGTAGCACACTAGTTAGAGGAGAAGTGAGCAGACTGGCATCTTGCTCAGGACAGGACTCTTTTACCTCATCTTTCATCCCATCCTTGCTACAACTCTGATCGTGACATATTATTTTGTTTTATCAGGTAAGTTAAAGTCAGCGTGCCAACCTTTCCCTACGGGAGAGATATTGGTGACACGTTTGTAAGACGTCAAGTCTCCACGTATATTATTTTTAAATAAATCATATATTTTAGGACAACAAAATGCTTCATTTTTGTGACGGTGTGCAAGCTGTTTGCCACACAAGAGTTGGGAGGCTCAGTGGGATTGGAAAATTAGGATTATTTTTCTGCCAAACCCTAACAAATTGCTACTGAGCACCTACAAACTAGGTTTTTTCTGGCTTCACGACTTTAATGCATTGGGACAAAATTCTCTATGGATGACAAAAACCTTTGCAATTCCTCAAAAATGTCAACTGCCTTTCCAAGACGAGGTGATGTGCGATTTTTCTCAGCTGAACGCTTTTAAGAATTTTCTCTTTTCTCCGTAAACCCTGTTTTGGGAAACGGCATTACTATTCCAGCTGAAATTTTCACCCACAAGCAGAACACCGAATACAAAAAGCTCAATCCAAACACTTATGAGCAAATGTAAGAAGAAACCTACAGCACCAAGCACAAAGCAGATGTGACACTGCTGAGTGTGAACAAGAAAAACTGGGTGGGAGAGGTATCGGAAGTAGAAAGACAGATGATTGCCCCACATTCAGAGGCTATGACTGGGTAGGTCTTCCTAGAGAGCAGCTGCTGAACTATTCCACTGGTAGGTGATGGAGAAGGAACAGGATTTGTTTTGCCAAATATTTAAGGACTGGAGATGAAGCGATAGTTTTTTTGTGGTGGAGGGGAATCCTGTATCATTAACAATATGTAAAAAAGGGGACGAATAAAATTGAAAACGTTCTTATTACATTAATACAGGATGTTCTAGAGAAAAGGCTAATATATATTGATTATCTTATTTATCTCCTACTTTAAGAGAATCCAGATGATTTAACCTTTTTTTAAATAGCAACTCTGAAGTCAATATAGTGCTCTATCTATTTTTCATGAAGTTTTGTATATAACTGGTTGATGACCTGTATGTAGCAGACAGACCAGGTCACGTGTCTTGACTTCCTTTTCCTTTTTTTTTTTTTTTTAAATAAAGTATCAAAAGTGTTTCTTTTTAATTGACAGTAACTCTGTGTAAAAATGTACGTGCCCCTTGGTAGCCAGGTTAGCCCTTGTGGATGGGGCTGCCCTGCAATGCTCCCACAATAATTTCTGCAGGATCTTCAGTCTTGGATCCAGACTATTTAAGAAGTGCCAATAAAATCCCAGGGTTTTTTCTAATTTGCAGCAGCATGTGCAGACAGCAGGGGACAGTTGGCCCTTTGTCCATCTCTTGAGAAGGCAGGACTAGGCCAATACACAGGGCAAATACATGGTCTTCTGAATGGAGATGCTCAGGCTCCATGGGCTGCCTTCCACAACCTTCTCAAGAACAATGCACATTCTTCAAAGGCACTGTCCAACAAATAATCGCACAGAGAAGTGGGTTAAATCTGGTTTTCTTGTTCATGCAATGTCTGTTCTCCAACACTTTGTCTAAATGGCTCTTTTAGTGGAAAACTTGGGAATTTTTTTGAAGCCAAAAATTGTGCTGTTCAACCTCCATCTCCCCTGAGGAACTGTACTGTTTCTAACAAAAATATGTCTGTTTTCAATATTATTTTTTTAGAAGTTGACACATTTTCTCTGGGGAAAAAAGAATTCAACCATTTCCAGGTTGGAAACGGGGTATCTAGTTACACAGGCATGAGGGATTTTATCTGGCCCTGGTCAATAGCATATTTGTTACCACAAGTGCACAAGATAAAGTTTCAATCTTCAAAAAGCATATCAGCTAAGTCCTCTCAGCTCCTAGTTGTGGGTGGACCCTGAATCATCACACTAGGGGTTAAAGAGAAGAAAGTGGTGGCTTCCCAGCAGCCCAGAAGCAGCAGCAAAATGGGCCAATTAATCTAGGGTGGAAGGGAATCAGATCCACCTGAAAAAAAAGGGCCTGTTGGTACGAGTCCCATTAGCTGAAGACTAACAACTTCTTCAGTAATGTCGATGTGAAAGTCTGAGAGGAAGAAACAAAAGAATGATAGAATATATTCAATATAGCCTTTCAGTCCTGGATTTTAAATCCACCCTGTTTGCACTTGGATTATATGATATATCTGAACTATTCCTATTGCCAATCTTTGAATGACTGGACTCTATGTAACACCATATTTCAAGTTAGGGCTCATATCCCATTCTAATTACAATTCTGTTTAATATTTTCACAAAATCTTTCTTTTTATGCCAATTAATAATATATCTAATTTTAAGGGGGATGGGGTGGGGGACGTTCTAAAGTAAAAATGAAAGGTATAAAACAGTGCCTAGCTTACAATTAACTTTTTCCATATGGATATTTAAAATTTTTTGAACATAGTTTTTCTTTTCTGTTATTCTAATTTGAATAACTGAACTGTTTTAGTGGTCATTATATACATACACTTAAATGTTTGTCAAAATTGTCATTGTTAAGTTAAGTGCACAGTTAAGGAAGCTATATTATGTCATATTAATAAAATCAAATGTGTTTTCCATTCTGAAGAAAAGCTGCACTCATATAAAATTAAAATTCAGGGTACATACAGTAACTAGTAGCAAAATGTATTACAGAAATAATGTAAATAGTCTAGTATAAAACGTAATGAATCTGGAAAAATCAGAACAGAGGTTAAACTTCAATGTAATCTCATTACATTAAAATATGAAATCATACTGATTATCTCAGCCCTGTTAATGTTGCTATGCAGTGACACACATGTAGTAAATATGATTATAATGAAACCATTTACGGTTTTTGTTCTCCTACAGCATTAAAAAAAAAAAAAAAAAAAAAAGAAAACGACGACCTATTCTCTTTGCACTGCTCCCTCCGTGCCCCCAAATAAAATACTTCCAAAGTTTATGCAGTTCCAGGCAGGTCAAACATATGTAGATTATAAAGTGTTGCAGGGATCCACAGACGTTTTACGAGTTATAGTCCCAAATTGTGACCCAGTTTGCATGGCCATGCAAGATAGGAGGGAGAATAAAGGAATAAGGCACCCCTTTATTAGTAATACCCAGGGGAGCTGTAAGGGGCGAATAAAAAGAATAACCACAATAGGGAATCTTGCACTGCATGACCTAGTTGCACCAGCATGTAAGAGCTCAGGCACTGAAAAGGAAAACCAGGAGACTCATTGTATCTTTGAGCCACAATTTGCCTCTCCGTTTACTTTATGGCAATGCAAAAATATGCTTGGCTTTGTTCAGGGCTCAAGAGCAGTCAAACCCCTGCAGCAATTATTTCTGTGAAAAGTGTTTGATTTCTGTGAGTAGTACTGTTTTTTCTTTGAAAGACTAAGTTAATACCAGTGTGTTATCCTTCGTAATTAAGTACAATGCTTTCAGTGGTGTCATGCCTTCAACAATTAAGCCCAATATACAAACTTCATTCCTTTCCATGTAGTAGTCAGAAGAGATTGGATCCATTTCCTGCCATGTCTTTCTCTTTTATCACAAACAGCAGAGGCTTAGCTTTGCAGATGAACAAATTACTGCCATCACATTGAAATGCAGCTACCTCAAGCTAAAATGCAGACTTGTGAGCACACGATATATCAGATTATGTATGGAGCAAGCTATGGAAGCAATTTCACACAAAAAAATTACTAGTTCTGATTGGCTACATAAAGGAAGAATAGTACTTTTGATATGCATAACACAACCCTTTCTTTTAAGCAGAGCATTTAGCTAAAGTTTAGTGCGTAAGAGTTGTGGTATATGCAGTAGAAAATGGTGATAAAGGGATCTCAGGAAAAAAAAAAGTATTTTTTTTTAACCCGAACCATAACAGGAATCAGACGCAGGTCATTTAGATGATGATACTTAACCCTTAATCCTTTTCTTTTACTTTTTCTCATGTTGATGTTCTCTGTGTTCTGCCAAGAAACTTTTCCTTCTCTAAGGGAGGGGCGACAGCCATCTAGTGATCTGTTGTGCTCTTTTCTACATCACTTAAATATGCAGAGCTTTAAGTCATGTAATACCCAATGAAAACTCTCTCACTATGATTCAAATTCTTAAGTGATGTTAGGAGCATTATTTTTAAATTTTTTTTGTATTGTGAAAGGTCTCTTGTTTTGGCTGGAAGTTCCCTTTCTTTCATCTGTCTGGTTCTTCTAAGAAGCCTAGTGGTCTCTTACAAGTTTCTGGAAGCTACTAGTGATGAGACCCACCAAATTCCATTATATTTAACTCACCATCTAACAATACACAGAGTGTTTAAAAAGTTGTTCTGAGATTAACTTCCAAAAGCACAAGTTCTTAGTCATTTTACATCATCGTCCACCCACTGTATTAATTTTTTTGATACAATCATGAATGTCATTGTCTGTTAGCACTAGTGTTTCTCGGTTGGACTCCCACTAACAGCAGCTTTTCAATCTCCACTGGATTCAGTGTGATTTTATACGCTTCAGTGTTTGTGGAAACAATACTCTAGACTTGTCTGGTGTTCAATCAGGCTTTCTCATATGATGTTCTTGTATCATGATTATTGCAATGGTTGCTCCAAACCTGTTGGGACTTCTCAATGAACTGTAAGGCATGTTATAATAATAAATAATAATGTACTGACTATCATAAAATCATAGCATTGCTCAGGCAAAATGCTAAGTCAGTCAAAGCAGAAAATATCTGACCTGCATCCAAACTTTAGCTGTGTTTCTGAATTTCTGGTCAGAAGACATAATATATTAATGCCCTGCAACTTGCACTGTGCTCACTTTAAAATTTATATTAAGTAGATTGTTACATTATGGTAATGTACTAAATTACCTAAAGCAAAGTAATACAATGATTAACTGACCATAAACATTGGTTTATGGTCAGTTTATAAAGTATTACAAAGATTAACATTATGCATTTTCATAACAGAAGAAAATTGCAGGATGAAATATCTGTGGATTGACTTGGTGCTATTAAGAATAATAAAATAGTGGTATAACTCACAACAGTCTCATGTTACAGCTTGCAAGTAAACTTTGTTTTAAATCATCTTTGAAAATGGCAGAGATATTCATCGTTTTAAAAAATGCCCAAAGCTTTCCAAGCATAGAATAATGGTTTCCAGTATATGTTTTCTAATATATAATGTATTACCTTTTTTTTGCCCTCTTCATTATTCAACATATCATGTCAGACTCTGACCTGGCATAGCTGCTCTGATATCGGAAGCATTTTACCACCTTATCGAAAACAAATTTGGTTCTCTCTTTATCAGATTATAATATTTGCCTTAAAAGCTAGACACAATCAAAGTTCAATGCTTTATGAGTTGAATTAATTTAATCACGCATGGGTGAAAATGCTGTTCACCTATCATTCTTGAGTTTCATCTGGCCTGTCTGTGAGTTAAACCCTATGCAAACTAGATTTTTTTTAAGGGACAGAAACTAAAGTGGAGGAAAATGAGGAACATGGGATAGGGATTCAAGCATGGGATAGGGCAACAGGGAAGGCCTTTAGACAACCTTTGAGGAAGAAGGAGCATTTTGGGCCCATCTCAGATACATGTGTGTTAATACACACTGCTTAGGGAGCAGTAATGTCTGTATTTACAATTTCATAGGAACTACAGAGATGTGGTGGAACACCTTCAACAGCTACTCCTACCACAGGCTCTTGAAGACAACAACATTTGGGTCATTCAAGAAATTCTCAGGAAGCATCCTACACCTGAGACTGATTTGAAGGGCAAAGGAGTCCAGGAGAGTGGAAAATTTTAAATTTTAAATTAACCTTTTAAATTCACAATTTAATTCACCCTGATCTTGCAAAAAAACCCAGGCATCCATAGCTGGGCAGGCAGTATGGTTGATCAGGAAAATATTGGCTGAGCTGAAATGCATAAAAGTGTATAGGATGAAGAAACAGGGGCAGACTACCAAGGAGGGGAACAGAGGCATTGCCTGGGCATGCGGGAAGGGAACTAAGAGGACCAAAGCTTGCCTGAAGGTAGGAAGTGAAGAGCGTGTGGAGGGCAGTAGAAGGGACTTCTGCAAATATGTCAAAAACAAAAGGCAGACCATGGAAAAATGTGGGACTACTGCAGTGAGACAATTGACCTAAACACAAGGGGTTTGGAAAAGGCTGAGGAACTCAGTGCTTTTTTGGCTTTTGGTGGTGAGGTCTGCTCTCAGACTCCACACATGCAAATTAGCGTTACATGCAATTAGCAAAGCTAGCAAGAAAGTACCCTCCAAAGCAGAGAAAGCACAATTTAGCCCTTGCTTAAGCATGCAGATACATGTAAGACTGTAAGATCAGAAAGTATACATGTGACGGTACTCAGGAAGATGGCAGTTATCTGTTTTGAAAAGTTATGGCAAGGTCTGCAGGAAAGGTCCCCGATTACTGGAAAAAAGTTATTCCTGAGATTAAAAGAAAGTAAGAAGGATGACTGGGGAACTACAGGCTGATCAGCCACATTTAAATCCCAAGAAAAATTATGGAGCAAGTCCTCCTGGAATCCATGAAGAAGATGATTTGGAGAAGTCAGCACAGATTTACCAAGGTATCAACATGGACTTCCTTGAAACTCCTTGGAGACAAACGCTAAGTCCCGCACCTGAGATATAGAACCGTGCAGTCTGGGAGCCAGGAAAAAACAGTTTGCAAAAGGAGACCTGGGTGTTCTGATAGACAACACGTTGAATGTGAGTTAGCAGAGCCCCTTGCAGTGAGGAAAACTGACCCCAGGCTGGGCTGCACTAACCAGAGCATGACCAGTAGCTCAAGGGTACTAATTATCCCCAGATTTTCAGCCTTGTGACGTCATGTCCACCAACCAGTTTTGGGCTTCCTAATGAAAACAAGATACTCACAAATTAGGGAGAGTCCTGAGGAGGGAAACCATGGCTGGAAATGCCAGAAAGACTGAGTTGCCATAGACCCTGCATCAAAACTAGCGCTAAAAGGAAAAGCAGACGGGTCATTGTTTTTGGTGACTCTCTACTGAGGGGGGTGGAGGTGGAGGGGCCAATAGGCCATCCTGACCCACTTCACAGGGAAGTCTGCTGCCTCCCTGGAGCAAGAGTTAGGGATGTGTTGGACAAACTTCCTGCCCCAGTAAAACCCTCTAATTATTACCGCCTTTTAGTATTTCAAGTGGGTAGTGAAGAAGTGGGGAGAAGGAGCCCGAAATCAATTAAAAGAGATTTTAGAGCCTTGGGACAGCTGCTTAAGGGATCAGGAACACAAGCTGTGTTCTCCTCTATCCCTTCATTAGCAATGATGAATGAGGAAACAGACAAGAAGAGGCACCAGTTCAATTTGTGGCTCCGGGACTGGTGCTATCGGCAGGGCTTTGGGTTTTTCAGTCATAGGCTGCTGTATGAGACACCTGGCCTGCTGGTGGCAGGTGGGGGGCACCTGTCCCAGAGGGGGAAAAGAATTTTGGGGCAGGAGTTAGCAGGGCCCATCAACATGGCTTTAAACTAGATATGAAGGGGGAGGGGGAGATAACTGGGACTGTGAGGATTAAACCCAAGGGAAGCATGGAAGGGCTTGAGGGACGTAGTGAGGACTCTTGCTCTCTCATTTGGGTTGATTAACAGAACACCGGGCCTGCTTGCAACAGGGGAGGAAAGCCTACTATACTGCTAGCAAAGCCTCGCAGTCCATTGTCTCAGTGGCAGTGGGGGATGGTGATACATATGGTAGCGAAGACATAAGAAGTAGTAATAGGGTGGCAACTACAGAAGGGACCGAGTATGGTCAGGTGGGAAATAGGGCTCATCCCCCCCAAAAAGTGGCAGGACAACTAGCCCAGCTGAAGTGCATCTACACAAATGCACAGAGCATGGGCAACAAACAGGAGGAGCTGGAAGCCATTGTGCAGCAGGAAAGCTACGATATAGTTGCCATCATGGAAACGTGGTGGGATGAGTTGCATGACTGGAGTGCTGCAATGGATGGATACAAGCTCTTCAGAAGGGACAGGCAAGGAAAAAGAGGAGGAGGAGTGGCCCTGTATTTTAGGGAAAAGAGGAGGAGAGGTGGCCCTGTATGTTAGGGAGGATTATGAATGTCTAGAACTAATTGAGTGTAATGGTAGAGTTGAGTGCCTATGAGTAAGAATCAGGGGGAGGGCCAGTAAGGCTGATATTGTGGTGGCAGTCTGTTACAGACCACCCAACCAGGATGCAGAGGTAGATGAAATGTTCTATAAGCAGCTAGCAGAACTCTCAAGATCGCTTGCCCTTGTCCTGGTGGGAGACTTCAACCTACCAGATATCAGCTGGGAACACAATACAGCTGAG
>JAOXNO010000013.1:29323349-29357176 GCA_028565335.1 Limnodromus scolopaceus
TCAGACTTAGGTTGATGGTTGGACTAGATGATCTTTAAGGTCCCTTCCAACCTAGACGATTCTATGATTCTATGATTTAGAGGGGTCTGGAGCACTTGACATGCAAAGACAAGCTGAGGAAACAGTTTCATCAGCCTGAAGGCTGAGGGGGTACCTGTTTGCAACATCCTCTTGCCTGAAGGGGAGTTACAGAAAATGAAGAGACACTTTCCATGGGTGCTGAGTGAAAGGAAAGAAGCCATAGTCACAATGTGCAGAAGGAAAATTGTAATTGGACTTCAGGAAAAAAATATACACAAAAAAAATGGTCAAGGACTGGAACAGGTTGTCTGAGAACTGTGGGAAACTGTTCTTGGAGATTTTTCAAAACTTGGTTGGACAAGTCCCTGGGTGACATGATCCAGTTTGAGATGATTAACCCTTATCCAAGCAGGAGGCTGGACCAGATGGCCTCCAAAAGCTCTCTATAACCTAAATTTTTATGTGATCCTATGATTCTCCTTCTGTGTTTCCTCAGCCTTAAAAAATGCAGTTGGCTAACACTGCATTAGGATTCCAATATTCTAAAGGTTAAAACCAGAAGTAATATTCGTATTACTTCAATATAATAAACCTTAACTTTTAGAAAACCTTTTGAAACTCAGAAAATTAACTTTAAAGTCTCCTTTCTTCCTTTTCATATCTAACTTCAGGTTCTGAGATGCTGAAGTGAACTCAGCTCACTTTTTCAGGCTTTTCTGTGCAATTATGAGGTCTAGAAATATACTTTATTTTTAAATAAAAGCTAAGTACTACAAGATCAGGGACTTTCAGAAAAGAATCAGTTATCATAATGCACATGATAAATTTGCAAGAACTAGTAAATGAAATTTCTTGTATTTTTACAGGTTTATTTGCACTCCTCTTTGTCTTTCTTGTAAAGCTTAGAGACTAGAAAATGTTATACTTAGTGTGCTATTTAACTGTCATCATCATTATCTTCCCTGCTGTACATTATGGCTTTTAATGAACTTTGTAATACATGTATTTGATTATTTATATAGAAGTTCCATTTGTATTTAGTAAGCTGTGTTAAACTCTATATACACATCAGATATATTAATAATATGACTTGGTTTAGGTCAGAATGCCCTTTCCTGAAGTTCTTGAGCAGAGGTGAACCACTCATTTTTATTTGTGAATAAGAAAGAGATGCTATGGTCAATTGTAAACCCAAGAAATTAGGACAATACCATTGTTTCCATCTACACTGTGAATATAAGGATTTCCTCTGGCACTGACTTCGTGAAAGCGTCATCAAAATGAAAGGCTTTCCACATACATATATGAAAAAATGAGACTAAGGAAACACCAGATGTCACAACAGAAGCAATGACACTATCATTCTCAGAAAACAAAGAGTATACAAAATTTTGGCTTTTGTGGGTGAGTTATGGCTAAAATAAATTCACAGTAAGTATCAAAAATATTTTCTTTCCACATAATTCTTCCTATTCAGAGGGAAACAGGATTATATACAGACTAAACAAGGTTGCATCACATTTACCTAACTCCTGCCAAAAGAGACAACATTCCAAGTCCTAAATATGATGTAACCATTTGTCAATATTCCAGACATTTATCAGCCTAGTAGTAGAAAGTTACAAGTCACAATTTTTTGGATATACATAACTTTTTGTGCAATAGCCTCTAATTATCTATGGCATTTGGTTAGGAAGTTATGAAAGTACCTACTGATCATTTCTTAACTTGTAACTGTAGACTTAGGGTAACGTTTGCCCATTCAATTGAACTTTTTGCCCTGCCTGTTGTCTGTTTGCTTTTGAGCCCAGTGAGGAGCCATTCTAAATAACTCCTTGATTTCAAAGATTAATGAAATTACCCGTAGGGTTCCCGAAATGTGCCAGGTGGAGTACGCACACATATCCGAGCATTGCAGCGTGCAGGGTCAAACTGTCTGATTTAGAAAAAATGGGACCCCCAGAAATAGGCAGTGTAGTGATTATTTCAAATAGAGTTAACCTCGCCAAAGTTAGCCATCTAAAGTGCCTGGTACAATAGGCAAGCTCTGATTGTAACCCAGCAGAGAGGTGGCATGCAGACAGTGATTCATCCCATCCTAACTGAGGTACTCAATATCACTCTTTAAGGTTACTCCTTTTGGGTGGCTCATTCCTGCTCTAAATCCCTCTCCTAGTGCTGTCCACGGGATAGACAGGCAACTGACTCAGACTGAAACAAGC
The DNA here is from genome assembly GCA_028565335.1 of Limnodromus scolopaceus. NCBI lineage: Eukaryota > Metazoa > Chordata > Aves > Charadriiformes > Scolopacidae > Limnodromus > Limnodromus scolopaceus. The sequence goes on from JAOXNO010000013.1 coordinate 29,325,593, forward strand.
CTGTCAAAAAACAGGTTAACTTTAATATAGATCAGTTCCCTGATGTAACACACAGTTACATCCAGCAACATGAAAGAGAGGATGTCAAAAGGCTGAAAACAAGAAGCCAGGGTGCGGTAGAAGGTAGGACTGCCCCTCTTAATGGCACCAGCTTGGGTGGTTTCAATGCTTTATGAATTTTTTACCTAAAATAATGCAGGCAAATCTCTCTCTGAAAGTGCTCATTTTCCCCCACGACTACCTATACAACTACCTATACAGTCATCTTATACTGATGCCTAAGGGTTACAGTGCTAAAATTGGGTGGCAAGAACCAAAAGACCCTTTGAATACTGGAAAATTTCTCATTGATTGAAATGACTAGAGAGAGCGAGCTGATGTTTTTGTTTGCCCCATGTAAATTATAAACATTGTAACTGAGAGACATCTTGAAGCTGCTGCATTTATTACTACAGTTGATTCCTAAACATCAAAATATTATACTATATTTATATACACATTTGAGAATAGCATATGTGTTATTTATTCATTAGGGAATAACATATGAACAGCATCACCTGGTGACAACTGTAAAAAAAAAAATCCAACATGCAGCCTTCTCCTGTCAGAGTAATTTTGGCTGGCAGCATCCCTCTCTCTTTCCACTCATGCTGCCATGTTCAGGAAGGAATGGAAGTGCGTGGCCACTGGGGCATTTCAAATATTCTTTCCCAAACCTCTCTGTCCAGCAATGGTTTCCCCAAGAGACACTTGGAAATGCTTATTCATCAATGCAAGTCCTAGCCTTCTCCAGCTCTTCCCCAGGGGCTCACTACTTTCCACAACATTCCCATCAAACGCTCTACCTTAATACATAATCATGAAAAGAACTGTCAGGAACTGTTTAGGATGCCCTAATTTGGCCCGTTTCATATTTCATACTAGATGGCCACATTATAGGGTAAATTTGTCCCTAAACGACTTAAGACAAAAGCTGCACACAATGCATGTACTGAAACAGGACAGCAGAAAGTAAAGACCAGAATCCACAGAGAATATAAGGTAAGATGATTGGTTTTCAGGTGCAAGAACAATGAAACGGATGAGAGACATCTGGCATCAACACAGCAGACACACTTTGGCATAAGCACCAAAAGTGGCAAGAAATGGAATTATTGAAAACAGGGATTTAGAAACCACTGTCCCAGTTTAAGTTGGCACAAGAGAAAATAAGAAGGAATATTCTAAGGAAGGCTCTGTTTGAGAGAAAGAACAAGAAAAGCATCAAGGAGAGACTTCCACCCATAAGTGCTTATTTTCTAATACAAGAAAGCAGACAAAGTAGACATTGGCATTGGTGAGTGTAGAGCATGAGCAGGTTTGGGCAGTAGAGAGGAAGTTACTGGCTTCCAGGTTGAAAGTTATAAAGCCTTATTACTACACTAACTGTACTCCCATCACTTCAGACTGCATGTCTTTGTTCTCATCTAGGAAAAATTTACCCCACCTCTGACTGCCTCATCTATAGGCATGAGTGGGTGTCTGAAGGGCTGCACTCATCATATTTCATTTCAATTGAGTGGGACAGATTCCCACAGCACAAAAAAAAAAGTTAGGCACAGATATCTCCCTGGCACCACAGAAATAAATCCAGGAATAGCAGAGTTTTCAGGCTCTGGAAGCGATGCAAACTGAAATTATTCTAACAGTTGATAAGATGTATATCTGAGGCCCCCAAGTATAGTGGAGTTACTGTGAAGTTTTAAATTTCAGCTTCCTGGATATTTCATAAGAAGACTAAAATCTTTCCCATGCATTATCTGAAAGACTTGAATATAACCAGAAAGGGATTTTATTGCAAAAATAGATGTCATCACAAGTTTTAAGGATTATTGCCTGTTTAAATTGTTCTTTAAAAGGAAAAAGATTGAACCAAGATTTTTACCAGAGTATAAGAATGGTATTTGGTTTATGTATGACCTACCTACAAAACATGGTAAAGACTTACCTCTTGTTATGCTGCCATGAACATGGACTGGTGGGTTTTCTGCAAGTTTTAAAAGAAGTTCATCATTTATTGGTACAGATTAGTTTTAGAAAATGGCCTGGTGCAGTTACAGTGTACACCATTAAGTATTGGAGAGCCTTGATAAAGCCGAAAAAAGTGTTCTAAGCTTTTGTTCTGGCTTAGACTTCAAAGGTGTCACACCACCGGCTTTGAAAATTGTCTGGTAACAGGCTGATGCATGCTTAGATGTTCATTCTCTTGGGGATACCAGAGAAGCTTATAAATTATCCCCAACAAGGCTTATTATTTTTAACAACTGGAAGTATATGCTTTGGTGACTTCTACAAGCACCACAGTACTGAACTCTGAATTGCCACCCTACACAATATTGCCACAACAAAAGCAGGAGCAAAACTGACAAATACTGTGTGCTTTGCTCAGCAGCATTTTATGCTGACTTGTTAAGGTCTGAGTTTCACATGTTTTCTCAGTGTTTAGGAAAAAAAAAACCAACTTCTCTAGCTAATACTTATTTTCCAGAAGACACTTAAAACCAGATATGTTGTACTACAGCCACTCTTCTGGCAGCATGAAGGATAGCTACAAGGATGACAAAGCCAAACTCTTCTGTCAGATGAACAAACAAGGAGGAATGGCCACTGAGTGCCGCTTCACAAGTTAGGCTGTGCAGAAAATGTTAAACTAACGGCACAAGAACTCTTTGGCTTTCACTGTCTGTTGTTCAAAGGAACAGATTATGACCTGTATGTATAAAAACAGTCCCTTCTTCCCTTCAAATACACTAAATTCTTCTTAAATTGAGAGACAATCTAACAGCGTTTTAACCAATGAAATGAAGGAAGGTCAATACTAAGAGTGCTTATACTTATCTTACTGAGATTTTCACAGGTATTGCCTTGGTTTTAGATTAATAAATGCTATTTTGTATTTTACGTGCTGTGTTAGGCAAAATGTCAACAAGGAGCATCTGCCACCACAGCATAATCAACCATGGTATAAGCAGACACAACTTGACTGAGGACACTGGAGTGCCTGTGTGAGTTTTGCCTGGAAAGCTTTCATTTACATAACAACAACATTTATGGAGAGTTTGTGTGTGGAAGTGTACTTACCCACAGGCTTCCTAGTAACACTAGGTTAATGGCTAGTCGAAATTTCCTTATGTTATTTTTTTTGTCGCAGGATTAGTTCAGCTGCGGTTTTGCATAGCCACGTCTTAGACTCCAATCTCCTCTCCTTTCCTGAAAAAGGGGAAGAAGCTTGATCAGGGTTGAGATCTATACTAGTATACTAAATTTTAATGAAACTTAAGGGCAGGAGGAGACCACAGGCAGATACTCAGAGACAAGGTGACTGCATATCTTATCTTTGCTTAACACCATATCCTTGGAAATTTATTTGAGCTCGTACCAACATGGTTACAGAATAAAAACTTCATTCTTGATCTCAAAAAGGGACTGTAGTACTGAATATTCTTGTATGTATCTAGATATGCAGACTTTATCTTACTTATCCCAAATAAGGGGAGGCAGGGCATATAATAAGAAACATTTGCAGAAGTCAGCCGAGTCTAATGAGGCCGGCATATGGCTGGCATAAAACGACGCACTAACACCGTTCCTTCTCTGTGAGATCAATGCAAAGAGGGAGTACCAACATACAGGGGCAACTATGCCTCCTGTTACAGAATCACAGAATCTGGTTGGAAGGGACCTTTGAGATCATCGAGTCTAACCAAACACACATAGAAAGAAAAAAAAGCAACCCACACATAAACCCAACCCAACAATCTCAGGCACTAGAGCACGCCCTGAAGTGCCACACCTACACGTTTCTTAAATACCTCCAGGGATGATGACTCCACCACCTCCCTGGGCAGGCTGTGCCAGCGCCTGACCACCCTCTCAGTAAAGTAATTCTTCCTAATGTCCTAATTACCTTCTCTCATAGCCTGTCCTCTACACATACATATCTCCCTGGTCATTCTGTTCTTGCTCCTCACTCAAAACCTCTCACTGCTGAAGGCTGTGGAGCTGGGTACTGTGTTTGTATCGAGGGCTGGTACTTTCTCATGGTTGCCAGGGCAGTCTGGGAATTCCACAATTTTCATACCTTTCTGACAAACGTCCATGGCTTGCCACATTCTGTAGCCCTATGCGAGAGCCAGTGGGCTGGGAGCACGGAGTGAGCCTAATTGCACGAAGTGGAACAAATGTAATTAAAAGCTGTAAAGTCGAGCTGGGCACTGTGTGGGAGGTTAATAGTGAGCAGGAGCTCAGCCTGACAAAGCAGCCCACTAGCCCCGCTGACTCGAGCTGAAGGGCTGCACATGATTGCACACAGGGGAACAAATTTCATTACAAGCCTTGCGATCAACATTTTTAAAAAGCTCAGTGAAATGGGTCAAGTTCACAAGGATAATTTGCTTACTACAAAAACACATCCATGACGTTTGACACTTTTTTTATGCCATCAGAGTATTTCTGTCCTTTAAAGTCCCAGCCCTGCTATGTCATAATTGTCCAGGTTCACTCAAGTATTTACTGTGTTTAACCAAAGTATCTAATTAGATAGACTAATGACTGACTCTATTCTTACATTTTCAACATTCAAAAATTGCTTTCTGGGGCCACCAGAAATAGTAGAGGGGGAAAAAAGCCTTTCTTTTGGATGTACTGAAGGAATTAGCAATGGTTTTGAAAAGACAGGCCTGCAATCAAACATTTTGACATTAAAAAAGTGGAAGATGAAACTCAAATATGAGATATAGAGATATAGGTGTGTGCATGTGCATGCATGTAAACATATATATATATAAATGGATGCTTCTTTGCTGATTATTGTCCTTTCCCATTGATTTCTGCTGAGATATAAAAGGCTAGGCCAAGTGAAGTTGAAGTCTTTTGATTCAGATTCCAAACTTTCCTTTTCTCCTCTTAAATATTTTCTTGCCGTTTAAGTGCAACCACCCTGTGACTTTCCTCTTTCAGAGCGTGCCCAATCAAGAACATGCCCTGGTTTATGGAACATGAAGGAGCTCAGAATAGCTTATGTTGCACATCTCAGTTGGTTTGGCATTACTGGCAGTGATTAAAAAAACCCACAATAGATAAAAGAGATACGGGTCAAAAAACCAAATTATTATAGTAATACAGGCTATTATTTTTCCATTTAAAAACCTCTCTCCGAGCTTTGTTCTGAGGTAGATGACATATAAAGCATATTGACTTGGTGGTATTAAAGGATGACAGGCAGGGAAGATATTCCCCGAATATACTGTAGACTTATAGTAAACAGAATGAGTATATTCCTCTGAAATGATTTATCTAATAATTTCTTATTAAGTATGGTAATATGCTAATGTTTATGCAAATTTTCAATAAAATTAAATAAAAGACAATGACTTGTTTCATCTGCTCAAAAGCACATATGCAGAGATTTGGTGAAAACACTTCAAGCAGTTGCAAAGAGCAGGATTTTGAGATTTACCTGTATGTAATACACTACCGCTTCTGGGAGGCACAGAAATTTAATTACCCCCTTTTACAGAGGGAGAGGTTGGCAACCTCAGGTTGGCAAGTGGTTACTATCATGACTAACCATATTAAAATCAATGACATTAGTTGTGTATGAAACTGCTTACCAAGCTGAATAAAAGATTTCACAATCTGACTCTGTGAGACAAAGTGGTTTGCCCAAGGTCTATAGCCTGGGACTCAGCAAACCACTTAAGCATGTCCTTAATTTGTAGCACATGTTTAAGTGTTTTTCTGCAGCAGAAATAAACAGAGAATCATTGATAGAGTTTAAATCTAGGTCTCCCAAGTGCCGGGTCATTTCCTTAATCATAAGGCCACCTTGGCTATATGTGATAAATGTTAGTGGGAATTGAGTATGTCTTATGTCTGCATATTTGCTGATGTTTGTTTTGTTCTGTTTTGTTTTGCAAAGCTAACTGCAAGGGGATGAATCCTAAATGCATCTCACATTTTATGGAAGGATATCATGGCTGAAGTATGAAAAGAAAGCAGACAGAAGGTAGGACACAGAAATCCGTAAAAATGAGAAGATGAAAAGGTTGCTCTTATCCCAGCAGCATAATTCATAACCAGGCTGGTCATCTTTCTTAGTACTGTGTCATCTGTGGTTCCTACAGGAAGCTGGTACTGCAGCACGTATCATCAATTTCTTGAAATGTATTCATAACCCACATCTGGAACTCAATATGTTTTTGTAGCTCCAGCACTAACATGTCAGAATTGTTCTTCTATAGGCAAAACAGTCTTTGAACATGGAACACGCTCTGTCTCAGGAAATACAGTCAAGCACAGCTTCATACAACATGTATAGCCTGTTTGATGCACGTGAAACAGAACCGGGGTATTTCCTCCTCTACAAACCCCTGGCTCCATGTTGATCAACCTGCATTTGTGCTTATCATAGACCAATCTACAAGCATAGTATAAAACCCAGTTCCCTGGGAATGTAACTGGTATGGGATGAGGTGCTCCAGGAGAGGTAAAGAAGGAGGTATGCTGTACCAGTGACAACACCCCAAGGATGAAGCACTGACTTAACTGAATCTCCACATCTGATGATCAGATTCTGTCTTAGAGATTCTTAGGAGTACATATGTGTTGGTCTAATAGCATTTTTGAATTTATTTTCTTACAATGCTGTGTTTTCCCAGTCCTATGCTGAAAGACTTTAAGATTTATAAAGAAACACTTATTTGTTATTCAAGGTGAATGGTCCTTTGGTCAAGAAATACAGGAGAACACAAAACACAGTAGAGGTTGTTCATTGCTCCTTGAAGGTGTATTGGAAAAAACCTATGGACTGAAAAGTATCTACTGGAGTGTAAAGGTTACATTGCAAACCTCTGGCTCTGGGAAAAAGCTAGTCTTTGCCAGCAAGTCTACTGTCCTGTACAGGCCAGAGTCCCTCCTGATGAATTGAGGTGCCAACAAAGCAACCCTTTGGGCCCTGGAAAAACTGCCACATGTCCCAGAGCACAAAAAGATATCTGAGATACACAATAATAGTAAAAAAAAAAAAAAAATTCTTAATGTATTTTATTCTCCAATTCATTAAGCTCCTTCTCATTGCTTTGTACTTGTATCAGAGAAAGTCCACTTAAGCCTGAGCTTTTCTGGTAGAAATTATGATTGGGACATTGGGGAGTCTTTGTGGTTAAGGAGAACTCCCAGGAGCTGCCCACAGACTATGGTGGGTCTTTTATCTGCACCTTAAGCAAGAGTTGACCAGCAAATGCCATCACCACCAAGTTTGCTGTGAGAGGCACAAGGGAAAGAACTCACACTGGAGTCAGTTCAGCTGTAGGTTGCCTTCCATTAATATAAATATGTAGGAATTTATCTTGGTAACATGAAGAGTAGCTGACCAGGGACCGACCGTGCAGGATTGTTCTGTGATTATAATTGTTTCAGAAAGTTTCAATTCACTCCCTGGACCACTGCTTACTGCTGCATCTGCTCTGTCAGACACAGTCAGAAACCAGAGCCACAGTATCTTATTTCTTAACAAAAGTCAGTGATGGCTCCCACAGACAGTGAAATTGTCTGAATTACCCTGTCCTTTTGATACTACTCAAGTAAGAAGCTGTTTCAATAATGGGCTCCATCCATCTATCCCTTTCCAGTAGAATTTGTGAATGACTTCATCACTCAGACTGCACACTGCATGTAAAACCTTCCTTATGGTGTAGTCTATGACAAACAACAAATTACCATAACACTTCTCCAAAAAACAGAGATTCATGCCCAGAAAACATTCTTTCATCCATTCTTTGGGGACAGAGACACTTGGATAATGTATATGCCTTGCGTGCACTTCTCTCCCTAAATGCAGCAGCTGGAATGAAACCGTCTTTGTAGATAAAGTTGATGTTTTAATTTTTTTACCCTGAAGGACAATATATAATGTAACTTTTCAATTTTCATTAACTGTGGCACAGGTTGCTATAGGCTAAGCTTTCAGCCATGAATAAAAGTAAAGCAATGAAACTCTACAGAGGAACATTTCAGCTAAATGCCATCCTTGGTGTTTTGTGGCAATGCTAAGCTTGGATGGGACTACAGTAATTATGTCTCTCTCCAGCTGTTCTAATAGTAAATTCACCAGGAAGGTGTCCCTTTTTCCCCTTGTTCTCAATCCCAAGCCCCCAGGTAGCTAGAATGCTGGCGTGTCTTAATTGAAAACGTAAAAGGATCAGAATTAATAGATTTAAAAGAAGTGGGATGATACTCAGAGAGAAAAGCTAAAGCTGAATATATGGGATGGGAGAGGAACAACTCCAAACTACAGAATTAGAATAGCCCCTAGAGACATTGTTACTTTGGTGACTTAACACAGGTAGCTCAAATACTAGAAAACATACTGAATATATTAGGCGAGACAGATAGAATCTTTTCTACCCCAAACTTGACTATTGGTGCCTGTGTTGAATTGATTTCTGAGCCTGTCCCTGAATGATGTACTATTCACAGGCTTAGTTACATCACCTTTCAAAATTAAGTAGGTAACACTGTCTTCTGTCAAGGTCTTATTAGAAACTAGCAGAAACTTTCTAATTACTGGAAAGCTAATACCAAATATTACCAAATCAGAAACATTCTTAATTCATATGATTAGGATGTCATCTAATAACTACTGTGCTTGCTCTTTGGGTCAGTTGATTATACAATAAGGAGCTTTATTAACAAGCACAGGGTGCTTAGAAAAATTAAGACCGTGGTTTCCATGCAGCCTCCTGGAAACTAATTTTATGTATATCAGACAAATTTCATAGGCTCAAATCTGACTGTCTTTAGGCAAGTCTTCAAGCCAACAATAGTTCTCACATGGATTGCTGCAGCAGAATTTAATAGTTTTTATTTGCAACCCATTTCTCAAAAATGTAGCTAGATCTTAGGAGAACATCAGTGTTTCTATCTTGTAGGAACACACAGAAACAAGGCTTATTTCCCCATTTCTCCTTCTTCCTTGGTAAACTTAAAATTGGGAGAAGGGGAAGTCTCTCCTAAAACACAAAAGAGTTTTCAGAACAGACGTTCAGTATGGAGAAATTAGTTCTTATAATCAGAAAACTGATGTTTAGGCCATATCATGTGCTATAACCTCTCTTTATGTTAACAAAGCATGTGTATGGTGTAGCAAGTATAATTTTGCTTTTTCTTTGTCAAGTCATTGCACTGTGTCTTACAAGCAAAGTAAAAAGGAAACTATGTAGCTCATACTCATCCAGTCTGGCCCAAATAAACACAACATATTCAACACAAGATATTTATGCAGAGGGCTTGTCTTTCTTATGAGGTAAATAACATGATTTTTAAGCATTTATTTCCCTGATGCTTTGAAACATCTCTGTGCTGACAGGGAAACTAACCTATAAGTTTCCATCAGTGATCAAAATGATACCAACATAAACTGAACATATCTTTAGAACATAAACAATGGACATATTTAATGCTAAAATAAATCTACAAACAAACTTACCATCAGGTTCACAAAGCTTTTCCTAGGCTTCAGAGATGTTAAAGATAATGTTCAATGGTGATCTACCTTGATCAAGATACGAGGCACCATTTTATTCCTTTTCAGCCCAGTGTCAATCTAAACCATATATATTTGCCGACTTGCAATTGCAGGGATACTTTTGGGGTAAGTGGAATGCTCAATTATTGTTCTTACCGTCACAACCTGCTTCAAAGGGCTCAGCTTGACACGTCAGTTTGTCCGTGAGAACGCTCAATGCTAATCCTGCCAGTCCACTGCAAAGGGAAAGTAAGATAATTGTAGTTTAAATCTTTTTCAGATAATCTTCTCCTGCTCGTGCCTAAAAGAAAGCATAGCCCTAAAAGAAAGTTGTGCCCTTAGTGTTACAACAGTCCAAAGCCCTTTGCCTCCTCTGGGTTATGAGTCTTCACTGGAAGGGCTGGAATCGCCACCCGTGCCTGCTGAAGGGTACCCAGCTAGCTTTGATTTACTTCAAGGCTTTCAAAAAGCATGTTAAAATTTGCCTGCTGAATGCTCAGCTTCTTTTTTGTGTTGAAAAGCAGAAGCTGTAATCATAAATAATAGTACCTTAATCTATTAGTGGCCTTACTAACAGTTGCATAGAACACTTAATAATAAAATAACATTTCAAGCTATAAATACTAAATCAAGATGCAAACAGATTGTCTTATTCCTCAACATAAATTGTAGATACAATACCACCTAAAATTCAAGCTGAGATTTAAGATGATTCTCAGATAGTTAAATTCTAAGACATAATTTAATATGGGTTTAGCTAAAGTACTAATGTTTAATTGCTCCTTACAAGAGCTCTTTCAACAGAAGACTTGATTATGCCTGAACCAGGCCAGAAAGATATTAAAATCGTGCTGCAGAGCAATATAAATTTGACCTATCACTGGTGGAGTTCCATAAAGAATGGCACCATCTTCACAGAGAGCCATTTATTTATATTTTGTGCAAACTTGATAGCTATTGAAAAAGCCTGCAAGGAAATAAGCTCTCAGAAAAAGCAGCTGATATACTGAAAACCTCTGAATTTGTTTCATCAATGTATTTCTTTTGTAATCAGACAACATGAAACTGAGCAACCTTAACAATCTGTTGATAGTTTTAACACAACAAGTTAAACAACAAGTTTAACAACACAAGTCTCTTTTAACACAAGTCTTTAACATTCAGTTATATTTTGGTATATTCAAGCTGGTACAAGACAGTAATCACAGTCAGCAAAAAAACCAGGGTGGGTGTGTGTCTCAGGAGGTCAGGAAGTGCCCTCCACTCCCTTGGAGAGGAAAGAACTTGTACCTTCACCATTCACAAAGGGTGAGCATTAACCCACTGCCACTGCAGCCCCGCGGAACCTGGGTGGACTTCACTGTCCCTACTTGAGACTTAGAAAAACCTGACTAAATTAAGTCTTACTTGTTGAAATTTAAACCTGTCCTTCCTAAGGAGGAATTATTTTCTTCCCTGAATTAATTTCAAAATCTCTGCCACGGTCCCCTCCTCCCCAGACTTCCCTAGGCTGAAGAACACTTTTCACTCTTTTGCTCCTGAGTTCTAAACAGACTGTCTGGACTGGTTTGGGATCCCTCTCATTTGAATCCCATTACCTGAAACTGTACATCAGTAAGTCTGAGGTACTGAACTGAAGCTCTGTCAGTTCCTACCATGGTGGAGAGTTCACTTCACCTATTTTGCGTATCAGGGGCAGCTCAACATACAGCCTAGTCTGTCGTTTTCCTTTTTATCAACAGAATGATACTGTTGCCTAATGATGAGCTTATTGTTCCCAGATCTCTTTCCGAGCTGCTGCCGAACAAGTTCCTCACCCTCTGTTTGCACAGTTGATTGTTTTTGCCCAAGGGCAATACCTTGCAGTTGTTTCTGATGAATTTCTTATGTTTTGGGTTTTTTTTGAGCTGCTTCTCTGTTTGTCAAGATTGCTTTGTTTTCTAACCCTGTGCTTCAGTACACTTATTGCTACACATCGTGGTATCGTGAGCAAAGGTCAAAAGTAAGCTCTGGTCCTTTATCCAGGACATTAATGAAATCACTGAACACAATCACAACCAAGACAGACCTTTGAGGAGCCAATTCATTACATACTTTCACAACCTTTGATCACTACTCTCTTGGTGTATTTATCACTCATTTCTACAACTGCTCTCTAGTAATTAAATCAAGACTATGATCTCTTGCCTAATAACATACAAGACAGTGTCAAAAAATCTTACCAAAGGTATCTACCGAAATTCTCTATTTGTGTAGCCCGTTACCACAATGGTGAATATAGGAATTATAAAAAAAATATTTGAAGATCTTATGAAATATCACAAGTCAAATATCTGCAATATGCAACTGTCTCTTTTTTCTCTCCCCTCCCTGCTCTGTTCCTGGCTATTTTACAAGGCAATTTTCCGCCCTTTGTTTTTTTCTACTGCTGCTGCCTTAAAGCTATATAATTTCTTCTACACCACAACAGGTCAGGAAGAGGCGTAAGGAGGGAGTGGTTTTCTGTGGTCCATGAAAGCAACTTCTCCAGAATGATTGAACTCAGTGTCTAGGGGAATACACAAGTAGCACAAGCGGGAGATACCAAGTGTACTTAAGACCATGGTCTAATACTGTGCTTCATACAGCCATTTTGGATTTTCTAGGGCTAAAGGACCTTGCTGACGTACAGGAGAACACAAACGGTACACAACAAAACTAATTTCTTTAAGTGGCAATCTGCTTCCTGAAGAGAGAGAAGTTCCCTCTCAGAGATCCAGATTAGATCCAGTTATTTTCACCACTAGACTGGAGATGAAGATTTTGGAATGGCTTCCTAACCCAAACATCATGGTATTTCCTCAGGCAACCAAAAATCTATTAGTGTTATCAATTATGATGTTACTGTAGCTATCATCCACAATACTTATTTAGAATTGATGCCACCAGTAAATCATCTCACCATTTGGAACCAAGGTAAGAGGCTGAAATCTCAATAAACATCTATAGACTATGCAAAGGGACCAAATGACACAAGTAATCAGTCCATAATGGAATTCTGCCCAAGGAGGAGTTTCGGGTTCCAGAAAGAAGAACTCTACACAAGCTTTCCTAGGTTTGGTAGGTTTTTTAATAAAAATTGAATAGGAGATTTTGAAACTACTATTTAACTCTGTGCTGTGTCATGCTACAATATAAAAGAAAAAAAAAAAATGGATGGGCAATACGTCCCAACACAGCAAGTTGTTTAATAACTCTCCAATGTACTGTAAATACTAAGAAAAGTATCAAATCAAATTGATTTTTTTCTTCTAGACAGGTATCATTTGGAGGAATATTCTGTAGGCATGCAGACTGTGACTTCTGACCTGAGTCCAGCAGCAAATGACCAAGTCCATAAAGATGAACCTGCGCACACCCAGCCTAAAAACAGGATCAAAGTCAGGGCTTGAGAGTTAGTTTCTTAATTAAGGCAATTTGAGTAAAAATAATGGAGGCGGAAGTCACATTTCTGTGCAAGCAATTTGGCAGAAGGGCTAGCCCTCTGCTTTATAGTACTTCAGATGAAAAAGGAAGACGCTATTAGTTGCTTTCTTTGTTAAGTGTTTGAATTAAAACCTTGGTGCCACTCGTTTACTATTTGCCAGTAGCGCTGCGTGAGTAATTCTCTGCCTGCAATTTCTTTGACTAAATTAGCCTCTTTTTCTTCTCACGGAATATCCATCAGCAGATCATGATTTTCTCATTTAAATGTACTCAACAAATATATCTGAATTTTTACCCTGCAAACTGATTGCAAATATTTGAAATTCAAGCTGCAGTACTTATTTGGGATTGGTAAATCAGGTCACACTGTTTGTTCTCTCTGACTGAACGAGTGTGAGAAACACTACTTCCTGTGCACACAGTTGTGCATTCCCCCTCAAAATCAGTCTTCCGTAAATGTTCGTGTGAAGCAAAATTTCCGTTATTGTTTCTTATAAACCTTTTTGCGAAAAGTAAAACTCAATTGATTGTTCTTTCACCGAGAAGTAAATATGAATGGGGTTTGTGTGACTGTGCGCAAAGAGAATTCATTTAAGAGCTTTAATGATTACTTGTGGACATTTTGGTACTATTCATGCCATGCTCGTTTATAGACAAAGAATGAATTAGATAAAAAAGTCTTCAATCCACATAACAGCCTTGAAAAAGACAGAAAGGAACCAAAATAAGAAAAAGATAAAAAAATAAATATATCTGGTATTCAAAGGGGAGGATGCTGAATTGTACAGCAAATTTGGCAAAATCAGAAAAACAGAAAAATTCAGTCCCTCTATTGTGCACCATTTATCAAAAAACTACTCTTTAACAAGCCAGGAATAAGCTCCAATCTACAGTTTTTGTTTTCTTTCCACAGAGCAACAGGATTCTGGTTAAGGGGGTTCCTTGTGGACCGTAATTGCTATGCTGTTTGCAAATGTTGATATAATTTGGAAGTGTAAAATTATTCTCACATGATGGCTCTATGGATTCAGCTAGTCCACTGTTGAATAGAAGGAAAGCAAAAAGAATAAAAGATTATTCCCCAAAGTGGTCATTTATTTTTACAGGGGTTTAATTATTATAAACATAAGCATGTATTTTCTTTCTAAGTATTTTGATAGTTTGGAGAAACAAATAGATTTTCTGTGAGAGCAATGAGGAGGAAAGGAGTGATTGTACACAGAGAGTGAATAGCATCATGGAAAAACTCATAAATAAATAAAATAAGCACGAACACACACAGGGCAGCTGTCCTAGTTCCCAGCTTCTTAGATGTCTCTTCCCTACGGGCCCTCTCTTCCTCCCTATTCCTCCTGACCTAGGCCAACTCCTTCCCTTCCCTTACCTTTCAATCAGCCATTACTTAACCAAGGCTTACACATGCCTCAGTGGCTTGTCACATGTTTTGGGCTCTGTCCCACCGTTTCTCAGGTCATATACTGGGTTTTCCTGCAGAGCTCTGCCCCTGTGGCCCCTGAGAGGCTGTGGCACACTCACCGGTCCAGAGAAAAGGTCCTGCCCCGGGACCAGCAACTGCAGAATCGGTGGGTTCATCCATGAGTGTGTGTATAATGGGCATCCTTACATCTCTCCCTTATAGGCACAGGGGGCAGGAAACCACTCCAGTAATTGAGCTAGGCACACAAAGCCCATATAGAATAAGTACTTTTCAAGATGACAGTCATAAGGAGCATTCTGCTTGCTCTACCAAATTACTGACCTGACATAGATTCCCAAGGTAAAATAGGATACACCGAGGGTATGCCTTTCAGCACCTCCCGCACTGAATTCCACGGGGCCAAAAAATACTCTAGTAAAGAATTATAGTTTCTAATTATCTTTTAGGAACAAAATCTGCCCCATCCCTCCGGCATCTCACGTGCTGAGACCGTTCAGGCTCTGCACAGCGTAAGCCTCCCATCTAGGCACAGACCGTTGCATGACCTTTGTCTTTCAATATTTTAATTAAAATCCTTGCTACTTAGCTGTTGACACCTATTCTGTTTCAAAACTGCCCCATTCAGAATCCCAACTCCAGAAGCATCAACACAGATATTGAACAAAACCCACATCTATTCAACACCAAAGCAATTATCTAAGTTCAAGTACTTAAATTAGTGCTTTCCCAAATAGGGGCTTGGAAAAGCATATAGGTTAATAATAATCATAATAATAATAAAAAAATATTTTTTTCAAGTTATCGTAATAGCACAGCTTTGTTCCTAAAAAAAAAAAAAAAAGAAAAGAAAAGAAAGTGAAATCGCAGGTTTCTATCTGCCTGTAATGTTAAAAAAAAATTATCCATGGAAATGCAAATAAAAACACAGAAAGTCACAATGGAAACATTTTTTTTTTATATCAGCATCTCTGGCTTTCACATGTTTTTGCATAATGATAGGGCTAATATAACATAACAAATCCTAAACTGTTTTCACAAGGAGTGGAAAAAAGATGTGTAAAAGTATGCTCTGTCTTGCTTCCTTCTGTTCACAATGTATCTAAATACAACAAATGGTGTTCTTGCTCTTTCTGTCTGTTTCTCAATCTGTTTGGAAAGTAGCCATCATTCTGCAGCCAACCATAATATTTGACACTTCCTGACATCATGAAAGCCACCATCTGTCTATCATTGAAGCCCTGTACTTTTTAAAGACTGCTTGGCCTGATCTTTAATGAAGCTTCACTGTGAATGCACAGATCAGTTTAGATAGAAAACTGGGGACGTCTGACAAAAGGAATCTGTGCAAAATCACGTTTTAGTTAGATTCAGCCTCAAAACAAAAGGAAATATTGAGACCTTCTTGCAGACTGTGAAAAAAAAGTTCAGTTTGCTTTCAATTAGTCCAAGGTCCAAATTTCGTCGTGGAAAGTTTGGAGGATGAAACTGAATTCAGAAAAAAAGATGAAGCTCAAATTAAGCGGAAAGCATTTTTCCTTCCTTCACCTAACTACTGTTTTGAAAGATAAATATAGACACGCTTCCAGGGTTTGTAAGAGGTATAAAGTATAGAATGTGCTATTCATTGGAAATTATTATGACATTTCATATTTAGGGATTATAACTATTTCAAACATCCAGAAAGCAGGTTTTCTATGGTTTTGGCTTGATATGTAAATTTTCAAGACTCTCAAAGACTGAAAAGGTAGAAATCTTGGTCCATTTTGTAAATATATCCTAGAAGGAAAGCATAAGCTTTTTCGTCCAAGACGTTTCTTAACAGGGAAATGTATTCCCTGTGATATTTTAAGGCATGTGTTCCTACCATGATTTTTGCACAAAGCAGTGACTCAAGCTTTAAAGGCTCTGCTTGGTTCACTTAGAACAGATTTGGATGCAAAACCTTTAGAAACCTGACTTGGAAAATCACGACCTTTGAATAGCCCATACTCCGTTTCCTTCATCTACAAATTAATTCAAGTGTCTCTTCGTGGCTACAGAGGCAGAATGCTCCCTGCAGCCTTCAAGTCTGCTATATTCCTACCGGGCTACAGCTCCAACAGATACTTAAACCGATTCATGGATGGAGAGCTGGGACCCTTGTCCCCTTTGGCTACCACCTCTCCTTTCCTCCTCCTCTGTCAGCTTTGTCCTCCTCCACCGGTGCCGAGAATGAAGATGAAGCGTTTCCTGTGCTTTTCTCAGTGCGGTGGCACCGAGAATGTGGCTGGCTCTTCATCAGTCACAGGGGCCAAGCATCCTGCGACTCGCAACCAACCTCACAGGGTGACAGTGAAGAAGCAGCATTCAACAGGCCAGGAAGCTGTTTGAGGTCTCGGAAAGAGCTTCTAGAAAAGAGCTGCATCTCGCTTCTCGCCACTGCTACCTCTGCAAAGCATCGCTGCTTAAAGATGCAATTAATGGGCCTGAGGGCATGAAGGGGAAATGCCTTGCTTACTGACAATAGATGGCAATAATAATAATAATAATAATTATTATTATTATTTTCACTTAGGTAATTATCGCAGAGCTAGTCATAATAATTCCCAAAGCAAAAATTGAAGTGTGGTCCTGCATTTTTGTGGTAAGAACAAATAAGGAGCCACATGGTCTGAGTACCTGTCCACGTCCTCCTACTTTGTGCACCATTCCACCCTACACCACAGCACCTGGAGGTTGTCCCCCCACCCCCTGCCAACCTCATTCAGCCTGTCTTACCTGCCATACCTTATCAAGCCACAGCTGCAGGATGCGGTCTACGGGACAGTAGATGTTACGTGTGCCTCCAAGGACAGGATCAGGCAACAGGAAAGAGGATCCAGGAAATTAATTTTATCAGTTTCAGTTGGAAAGTACAGACTTTTCAGTGTTTGGGGGACAATTTATGTATGGAATGCTGAATACCCTGAAATCCCCTAAACCTGCAGACACAATACCATTTGTATCTGAGACAAGCTAGACATGAGAGCTTCTCTGTTGCTCATTTACAGTATATGACCACTAGGATTCTCTCACTCCCTCCCTCTCCTCTTCTTTTCCCATAACCACAACACCTGAATATCTCACAGTCTTCCATCGATTTACCCAAAATATACTCCTGCGAGGCTGGGAAGTGCTGTTGTCCCCATCTTCTGCTATTATACCTTGACAGCAGAGAGACTAATAACTTGCCCAGCATTGTGTCAACTCTCAGAGCTTTCCCAAGTCTATGGTTAATTGCCCCATCACTAGTTCCCATCGAGTCTTCCTGTTCATATGGGTCTTCCTCTTTATTTCTTTACCACCATCTTCAAATTTTCTGCTTTAAAGAACTATATTCTATAACTTTAATGATCAGATTTTCCGTACGCATTTTTATCTTTTCACAGCTTTTTCTGCAACATATTTTTCAGGTTTACTGAAAAATGGCAGCTTCTAAAAATAGCCTCTGGTTTGCCACACAAATATAGGGCAATGGAAGTTGATTTGGTTGATTGGAAGACTTCACTAAAAGCAGAATTGGAGTCAGTTTAGAGCACAATAGGCAGGAGAGCGACCATGTGTTGTAAACTAAATATCTCATGACACATAGGTACAACCACACAGTGCTGAGTAGAGACCGCTTTATACTACCCAGGACGATATTGATGTAATCATGGCACCATGGCATTCAGTGCTATGGAAATTGCCTCTTCAAGCCCAAAATGGTATTCAAGGAACCCTCTCAGCCACTCTACGTGTGAGCCTGAGACCAGGACCATATACACCATCATCCTCCAAATCGTGTACCCAAAGAACTTTCTCCCTATGTGCTGTAGAGCAGACACAAAACACATTCTGGCTTTTTACCTTTCACTTGCGAAACACCTCGAGTTGCTCAATAAATGACATGTAACTCCATTTATCTGTCACTGAAATACAAGAGAGAAAAGTAGTAGCCATTTGTACTGCCTCTTCACGGTGGAAAAAGGAGGGTGAGGAATAACAACCTCTAGCTGACATGGCAAAGCAATAATGAAATGGATTTTGTCCCTGGCACCTCTTTCTCTCTTCGGGAATGTTGCAGGATTCCAAATTAGCAGCGCTGATCCAGGCCTCTGTTTTGGATACCCCCCTCACCGACACTAAATTCAAAACACTCCATATCTTGTCTTGTAACTGGGTAAGAGAGAAGGGTGCCATCTACTGCTAATACCAGCATCAGACACTTTCAAAGATCTTCGTGGGTCTAGACTTGGGGCGGTGAAGTGCAGGAAAAAAAGGGCAGGTCTTCAATACAACAAAGAGAGAGAAGGAAAGAGGACCTAGAAGCAACAAAGGTAAATGGGACTACATAAGAAAGCAAATAAGTCATCCAACCACATGTATAATAAGTACCTTAATCCTCTATACATACGTCATTCCTATCACTCAGCAGAAAAACATTTAGTTGTTTCTAGGTTTTCGCTTACAAACCAAAACTGAGATGTGATTTTATATAGTACTTCCATTTACTACAGAATTAAGACTAATGCATTTAAATATGGGTATTACAGCTTTTAGAACAGTAAGCTGCATGGAAAAATGATGCGTATTTGTTGAATAAAGAATAAATTATTTGGAGCAGCTGTTCTGGTTTGAAGAAATTTTTTTCAATATTGATTACAACCTCTTAGTTTATTTTGTGCGCCCAAAACCAGGGCAGACTAATCAGTATCAGTCAAAGACTATTTTGTGCCAAAAATTATGAGGACTAGCAAAGTTAGTCATGGCTATGAATAGCTAGAATACCTATAATATATATTTTGGTTATACCCCTGACCACCAAGTTATTCAGATTTATTCTCTCGTGCACTCCTACACACATACACACACACAAAAAAAAAAAAAAAAAAGGGAAGGAAAAAAAAGAAAGCCAAGCAACCCTTGCTGCAAGTAAGGGTTGAAAGAGTGACCTACGCAGCTTTTGAATCTGGAAACCATGAAAAATTATTGTCAGTCAGTAATAGATACCATTCATTGGATGGCAACGATAGCAAACCTTCTTGTGTAAAGATCTACATCCTTGGTCCACCAGATACAGCACAGGACTTTTCTGCTGGCATATTTTTCAGATAATATGAATAATTATAGAGCTGGATTGGACAGAAAGTCAGAAGATCTGGTTTAAATCATACAGCTGCCACCTATTTCTGCATGGCCATGTGCTGAATGCTCAAAATTTCTGTGCCTTGCCTTCCATTCTCTCAGATGGGGATGCTGATATTTCTTTTTCTCTCTTTCACTATCTTGTTTCCTTAGAGCACAGAACCCTCTCAGCAAAGACTGCTTCTCCTGTATTCAATGCTTGTATCCTTGGCAGGATATGCTACACACAGCTGTAAGATAAAGAAACATGTTCCAGCTCCTAACTCAACATTGCATCTACCATAATCTAGGAAATTTTAGGTACTTCTTGAGAAGATTAATCTGAATGAGAAATGTTAAAATGACAGCACAGTGACTTGAGCTGGTCCTTTCAGGTGTGTGTTGTCTTTAATGTCTGTCACTACATCTCTCATTAGGTGCTGAAGAGATCTGTAACATGAAAAGATGCATCTGGCATCATCTTCATTTATACTTAAGGTCTTCAGCTCTATAACTCTTTCCTGAATAAACTGTGAAGTAGTGGGGAAGGAGAGTAAAGGAGGAAAGGAAGGAAGGAGGAGCTATTGAGAGTTAAATTACCTCATGCTAATGTCTGAGTTCCTTCTGGAGTTCGTCCAGTCACAAACTATTGCCCTTCAATTCAGCCCTGCAGTTCTACTTCACTGTGGTTAGACGGTGGATCAATTTCTATGCTCTTTTTGTCCATTGTCTGTTTTTCTTCCTTTAATTAGGCATCTGAAAGACTCTACTCCTATTAGCTCCATCGAGTGGACTTAAAAAGTGATTGACCCGATCCACAAAAGCAGAAATTGTAAGGAAATGCTATGGATAACACAGCTGTCTTCACTTTTCCCCCACGTTCAGTGAGATCTGGAGGTGCTGACAGCCTGGTGTTTCAAAGGATCAGGCCCATAAAATGCTCAGTAGTTTGTATTTATGCAACAGAAGTTACATCCTGAGCTAGCTAATCTACCTTATTCCCCATGGAGACATCCCAGCATCAGCTACGTTTGCTATCTCTATTCCTGTTTAAAGGTGTCAGCCTAAATTCAAGCAGCTGTCAGCTACCTAGTGGGCTTGGCTCCTTTCTAGTAGTTAATTGTGCAGACACCATTGATTGGGGGTATAGGCCACTTGCACAGTCTCTGCTTTGTTGGAAAATAAAGAGGAATAATAAAGCCATTCATTATATATAAGCCAGACATAACAAATATAACCTCAAAGCTATTTGTAAAATTAGCTAAGCATACATGCTTAATGTGCAGATTATTTTCCATATCTCAATCGTGCTACGGCCAAGACAGGCAGCCAAAACAGAAATGAGTTGTAAGCAGTTTCTTTTCAAACTTGTTTCTGATTCCAGTTAAGTTTATTTTATAAATAGCATTCTGAGGAGACCAAAACCTTTCAGAGAAAATCAAATTCATAAAGTTTGATGGCCAAACTGAGGGAGCATTAATCTGACCTCTGTAAATCACAAGCCATTACACTTCACCCAGTTAACCCTGTATCGAGCTCAATAATGAGTGGTAATGTCTGATCATGGCAACCATTCCATAAACACACCTAGCCATACTTTCAAAATTGGAAAATGGGGAGCATACAACATAATTAGCAGAGTGAGATGAAATCTAGACTTGTTCCTGAAACTTTCCAAACAGAGTTAATTTCTGAGCAAGATGAGAATTCTACAGAAGACTGTAGATTTTTTCTCTGCTGGCGTAGATGTGTGAGAGAGATTCTTCTTTTCTATGTCACACGTGAAAGCCTTCTGTCTGGCGAGAAGGGATGCCTCATCCTCTCTGCTGAAGTTGTAACCTGAACAGTCTTTGCAAACTGGCCATTTGGGGTTCTGCTTTCGTGTTTCTGAGTGAAGACTAAATGTTAAGGCTTAAAGCACTGGAGTTTTAAAGCTGTTTTTCTGTTCATGTGCAGTACACACTTTTCAAAACTTACTCTAAAAGCCGTAGCACAGAAACAAGCACTTTTTTTTTCTTTGCCTACTGTAAAAAAAATATGTGTAAAATAAATACTGTAAAATAGACATGTATGTGTCTGCAAATTACATCCCAACTTAAAATGCTCAGCCTGAAGAATCGCAACATTTCTTGCCTTCAGTGTGAAAATTATAACGTATCAACTTGACAAAAATTCATTGCAAAATAGGTTTTAGAAGAATAACTTTCATCAACAACACGGTACTAAGACCTATTCTGCCTCAGATTTCAGAAGTGACACACGTGTGGGACACAAGCAGTGGACGTGACAGCACACACCCAGGCCCTGGCAGACTCGCTGATGTGAAGCAGTTGGCGACCCTTCAGAAGTCACTGACCTTCTGTGGGATGTCATTCTTCCCTCAGCAGTGACTGGGTGGTCGAACACACCTGACCTACCTCGGGGACTTAAATACTGAGCTGGATAAGGCAGCGAGCTGGATGGCGACTTAAGGAACGGTGGTTTTGTTAAATAGATCGAACTCAGCAACAAGATTGGTCTAACTCTGCCTCCCGTGTCTTTTACCAGTGGTGACTTTACTACCTTTTTTCTCCAGGGCCCCTTAACATGTGTTAGGTTGTGATGCCTCCAGCAGAACCTTGAACGGTGTGTTTTCCCACTGCCATCACCCACATGTTTCCCATAGAAGGCCTTTTCAGATACAAATTTATCAATATCCAGACATCTAACATCAGAGCACGGTATTCACTTGCTTCTAGCAAGAAGGCTTTGAGTGACTAAAAAACTTTAGTAAACTGAAATTTCCTATCCTTAAAAGCTGACTAAGCCAAAAGAAGAAGGTGAAACAAGCTTAAGGGATCTGAGAATCAAATTCCTCCCCACCCCCATCCCAGTTCTTTATTTCTCCGGGAGAGGAATATGGGCATTTGTTTTAGTACACACAGAGTCTTTTTGCAAATCTGACTGATTGCATATTGAGCTTTGTGTGCAACCACTTTGATTTGAAAGAAACTGAAATTTCCAAAATAAAGCAAGGAGAACTGAGAAGGGAGAGACACAGCTGTATGAAGCTCCATGTCCCAGCAGTGGATGTGGTGGGTCCCTCCCCCTCCCAGATACTTCTTTCTTGGCTTTTATGCCTTCAGCAGTTTCCTAAATGTTTCTTTGTAAAAGAAGGGGCAACTTTGGGGGAGTTTCTACCTTATGGTTGCTGACTCTGCCTAGCAACATTTTTAAGAAAATTTTTTTCCATCTGTAATTTTGTCTATGAATAATTTCAAAGAGCATATTTCTGGTGATACTTGCTATAAGGCAGAATTAGCAAAATTGTGCCTGGCACAGACAAACTATGTTTGAACTAGTTTGTGGCATCAGAAAGGACACCCACAAAGAAAGTGTCACTTTTTGTATTCTCTAAACTATCCTTTTAAATCTATAGGCAATTGGCACCTAGGCCTCTTGAGAATGGCGTCCCACCTTTGTGGCGGGCACGGTGCCATCCCAGCAGATGGGCATGAGTGTTGGCATGCTGAGAATCAGTATGTGCATCACGTTTGAGTACAATAGGTCAGCCTCTCATCCAAGTATGTGGGAACGAGAGTGTCTGTGCTGAGCTCCTGTGCCAATGGTTAAAGGAATATACCATCATTAAGCTTGCTGAAGGAGAAGAGTCTTTTTTTTTTTTTTTTAATTAAGCCATGTTTCCTATAGCTACCTGGGAACACCGTTTCTTTTGTAATGCTGTGATTCTTGGATCACTGATAGAAGGTACAATATGTGCCTGTATACATACACACATATAGCCCAACCAGGGAGACACCATCTTCTTTCAACAGAGATGCATTTTTGCCCTATTTGGTATCCCTGTTGAATGGCTCATCTAGGTACAAAAGCCAGATCCGTAGCAGCCAGCGTATAATTTCAGCTGAATAGATCCCTAAGAGCACTACAGTATTTGGCATGAAATTTGCAATGGAACCCTTGAAGGGGCTTTCCCATCCTGGAACCAACAGAGGCTAATTTTGATTCGGTAACAAAAAAAAATGCACCTTGCTGACATAACAGAACGGACTTTTTCAAGGTCCTTTTTCCAATCCATGTGGAAAGTTACTGATAACATTACGCGCACTTTCTACACTATCTTCTACCAACACGGTCAAAGTGCTTCCCAAGCACTATGGAGGTGAGGGACCTTTAGACTGGATAGATTGTCTTGCCACAACCTCTTTTGCTATAAAATGTGGACAGCCAGTGAGACTGTCATTGTCAGTCAACGGCTTCTCTAGCGGAGAGCATACACGAACAGCAAGCCAGCAGCACTTTGTTCTCTAGAGAGATGATGACCACTCAGACTTATTGATGTTCTTTGGCAGTACGCATCTGAAACTACATCACAAGGTGCACTGCAATTCATCAAATTTCTTCCCTATGTCACTGAATACTCTGTTTGCATTTTCAAAATATCACTCACAATGAGGAAATGTAGACAGTTTAGGCCGAACTGAAGAGGTAGCTCCTGCTGTCATCAATTTTAAGTAGAGCCACTGAAGAGATTTTTTTTCTGGATGGTGGACAAAAAACCCTATTTTTTTACCTCATATATAATCATTGCACAATAATTTTAAATTAACTTTATGACAGTCATGAAGAATAATTCTGAAACTTTTTCACTACCATTGTAGTTATTCTTGAGAAAATGAGAGACTGATTATAATGAGTGAGAAATTGGTGTGGAAGAACCAAAGTCACATTTCAGACTTTACCTCACCTGAAGTTATTTGAATTGTTAAAAACAATAATAATCATGACCAGCTGACATCAGATAAATGCAGAGGAAGGACTCAGGTTTATGTCCAACATGTGAGCCACCAAAATCTGAGCTCTATAAATACGGACCTGTTCCCCGGACGCAACCCTATAATGAAAGTTATCAAAATATTTTAGGTTGGGAAGAATTATATTCTGGATCAAAGCCAATAATAATCAGGTCTCATAACAGCATGGCAGTTACATTTTACATAGGTAAATCAGTAGTCCAGTAGTCTTCAAATCATCTAAAGAGTACTGAACTTTAGTGGCATGATTTTCAAATCTACCTATGAGAGTTCAGTAGATAACCCAAGTTGTTCTCATCTTTTGAAAATCTCCCCAGTATCCTCGCTAGTAGCCTACACCTACAATACACTTACCAACAATAACTAAGTAGGGCAAGGAATAACTAGTCCTACCATGTCTGCTTAGGGAAATAGGAAACACTGTCCCTTAAGCAGCCTCCCATATCTCTCATAAGAAAGGAAAGAAAAAAGCATGAGAGACTAGTCACCATTAACCCCTACCCTTAGCCATATCTATGCTCTAAAGATTTCATTAATAAAAGCTGAAGAGGGATTCATAGGAAAGGAGGTGAAGTTTCTGAGTACATCATGCCTGCATTTAGTGGCAGGGAACTATATAAAATAAGATGATGCAATTACATTTTTAAAAAACTTTAACATTTCAATCGCTGTTTATAATAATATTATATATATAACATATGCATATAATTTATAGCACTATATAATGATATAATATAATAATATCATAATAAAATATATACCACCGTATGATAATTATAATGCTATCCCACACTAAATGTTCTGTATTATAACTTGTAAAAGTAACAAATTCTTTGTGATTCAAAACCGTACTATAACACTGAAACATCAAATCCTTGCTGAGAAGCTGAGAAGAGAATGTCTTTTGTATGTTAATTATGCAGTGGGCAGATTAGCAGAATCAAAATTAACAAGCTTTTACTGTATCACTTACTTAAGTCTTTGTATTTCAGACTTTACTCCAGTGAAGAGCTCCATCCGGCCCTTATAGTTTTAGTACTGCTAACCATAAAACAGTTATTTCTTCATTTAAAAAAAAAAAAAAAAGAAGTAAAAGTAAAGTTAAAAGTACCACTACATTGTATCATATTGTTGGTTTGCCTGTAGTCCTTCAAAACATGACTGAATCTTAATTAGTTTTTAAATAATTAAAAGTGTTATTACAATGTTATTTTTAAAAGTATCTGCACTAAGTCAATACACAATGTGAATTGTTTTCTTCTCTTTTTTTCCTATCTTCCTAGCGCCCTTGCAAATAACTGTTCTGTTACTTACAAGAACCCAGTATAGCAAGACTTGACTATTCCTACCATGTCCACTTGGGACGGTATGAAACACACCTCTATGTGGCCTCCTATACCTCAAGAAAGGGAAGGAGAGGATGATAAATTCACATGGATAGACCTTCCCCTTACAAATTATGGCAGTGACTGGAAAACTGGGAGCGGTTCTGAAAACATTACCTTGTTAGTGCCCACAACAATATGGTGGAGAAAAATGTCTTTCTGAGGTGAGAAGACTCCTTGCCTTTTTCTGGTCTCCTGGGAGAAGAGTCAGAAGTAATCCAAGATGTTCTGGATAAGAGTTCTCATCTCTGTTTGTTCCTCCGCCACCGTTATGCCTAAAACACACACATTTGTAAAACACTGAAAATTTTCAGAAAGGCAGATCTTACACTTATAAGGACATTGTACAACTGAACTGCTTATTTTACAGGATAACTACAAGGACCCTGGAGCTTCTGAGTCAGGAAGAACCACCCTCAAAGATGACCATCAAGGTGGTACACTCTCCATAACCAGGAAAAAGAATTCATCCCTACATCAATTTTCTAATATTCATTTTAATTTATTATTTTGCAAAGCACCTCTGGATTGAGTGAACCAGGCCTTTTTTCCTGTCATTGGTAACTAAAAGAAAGATAAGAAAATAAAACCATTTTTGAGCTGAAAGTTTAAATCTTGAATTTTTAGCAATGATAGATGGGTTTTCCTTAATTACACAGAGAAAACTGTTGTTGCTAGTTCATGTATTAGCTTAAATTATAAAATATCTCTTCCACATCTGCTTAAGAAACACGTAAATCAAGTTCCTATATTAAACAGTGTTAATATATTTGTGTCCATCATTAATTTCCTTTATTTTTTTCCCCACAATAATGTGATATCATACAACCTTCAGTTAAACACATGACAATGTCAATGTTTTTGTCATACCAAGTTCTGTAGATGCTAAAATTAATTGCACCCCAGGGCTACCACGTTATGCATGAATAGGCACCCAAATGAATGACAATGTTTGAAAGAGAAAGAAAAAAAAAAGAAATAAGCAAGACCTGGATATATTCCCAATGATCGCTGCCAGTAACGTGGTAACCGACATGATACCCAACTACAGGATTTCTAATCAAGGGTATCAAAGAGTCAGCGTTTTTTCTCTGTCAAGGTTTTCTTACATTTTTCTGCATTTGAAAGTTCTTCCTTGGTAAAAAAGGTTCTCCTTCAAAGTACTTTTTGTAAGAGTAGCTGGGCCAGCACCACAAAAGGTGATCTGAAATGTGATTTTTTAATCAGCAATGTTATTAGAAAAATAGTCATTCATGATTCACCTTATCTGCCATTCAAGGCTGTATTAGTTAAGTCTATGGAGGATTCCACAATTAAGTACATTGTGCTGCAAACGTCAGACTGATATAGAGATACCTTTATGTAGCTTAAGGCAATCTGGCTCAAACACCAGGTAAACTAGACGAGGTAAATTAGCCTAAGCCTATTATGGGCTACACCGTTTCCAGGAGCAAGCTGAAATATTATTCTAGGGCTTAGTTTTTTAGACCCCAACTGAAATGTAGAGGTAGCTTTGAGTTTAACACCAAGTGATACTCAAGACCACAATAATAAATAAAATGTGGGCATCCCACTGGCTATGAAGATGCCACCTCTGGGGTACCAGAGAGGGGCAAGCCAGAGCACATGTCCAGATGCCCATGTACCTGTATCATTTCTGAGGACAGGGAGGTGGTTCACAAAGTAAGGGACTGCAAACTCAAGGGTATGGCTCAAACTTTCTAAGTTTTGTTTCTGAACCATTCAAGATCAAGTGGCCAGGCCCCACAGAGCTACAGCAGCCCTCAGAACTGCCCTTCTGGTTCATACAAAATTGCTGAGAAGTCTGACCTTTCTCACAGCACAGCACTTCTTTTTCATAATAGTCCTGCCCATACATCAATGAAACCGAGTTTTGGTTTCCTCAGCAGTCTTTGAGGGGTTCAGGTGTACATCTTCACCTTCAGAAGAGAGGCTCTATGCAGAACACAGGAGTCCCAAAGGTGCTGGGACCCCCGGCAGCAGCTGTGCTGTCCCACTGGGCACAGGTAGCCCTTCAGTAGCCACAGGGCTGGGGAAGCAGCAGCGGTGGCCCTCGGTGGTCTCTGACAATGCCTATCCAAGCAGAAGACCAGGGGCTTCGCTCACAGCCTGGTCTCATTTGTCTGTCTGTTTGTTTTTCAGCCAGACCATTGAATGTAACAAAACATAAACAGTCCAGTGAACACAGATCAAAATCCAGACCTCGCACGCACCATGTCGGTGTCCTTAATCAATAAGCTAAAGATTTGCTGTCCCACTTATCTGTTTTCATTCTGGCTATCAGAGTCAGGCAGTGATGGAAAGTAGACTCTCTGACTCTCTCTTTTGAACTTAGATATCTACATTTTATCAGATGAAGTGGCCTTGTCTGTACAAACGTCATTAACTCTCCCCGTTCGTTGGGAGCTATGATTTCAGTATATGCCAATGATGGGAACTAGCAACCCCGAAAAATCAGTCTGGCTGGTGGGGGCTTCTAGGAGACCTGCCTGACTCAAGGTGCAGGAGATAACAATTCTAAGTGCAAGATCATTTATATGGTAAGAGTAAGGGATGAAAATTTGCTGGGATTTTGTAGTTAACACTCCTACTTCTGCGAAAGTACCACATGATTTATTAAAGTGGCCAAGTCTGGTTTTTTTTTCTAGATATATACTTTGTCTAAAGGAAAATATTCATTCTCTGGTACTTTTACTTTATTTTATTTATGCCTTCATCATAAATACATTAACTTTATTATAATAAAGCCTGGAATACAAAGAAGCGAGGGCAGCAAACTGAACTATCCACTGTATTTAGATCTTGTCTCATCAGTATGTATTAGAACTAACTCCTTGGAAGTCCAGGAACTTACACTGGCATAAAACTGGTGCAAGGCCTCTGGTTGGAGGTTTCTTACACACAAAGTTATAGTTTTGGTCCTCTGCCTAGTTTATATCAGTGCTGTGTATTAAGGAGAGGTCAGAAATTTATGAAGTCAGTGACTGCCACGTAAAGAGTTCACTTGCTAGGGTAAGAACAACCTGACAGTCTAATAATAAAGCTAAAAATTCCCTGTATCCCAATGTCCTCTTTCTGAACCCTTTGAAAAGAGCCATATTTTATTGGATCTGAGATAATTAATAAATCAAAGTGAAGGTAGAGAGCATCACTCAGGGCAAGAATCTGTTGCACCTATTCCCACCATTGCTAGCGCTGGTCTCTAACCCCTCTACTGGAGTCCTGAGACCTGCGTTAGACCTCTCACAGCCATTTAGGTGAAAAACTAGGCACCTCCAAAAGATGCTCTCAAAAAAATCATAGTGATTTACACTAGTGATAGTGAAGGGAAGCGTCCTAAGGAGCTGGGAATCTCCTATGTCTAGCTAATAGGAAATATCAATCATGTCTGCAATCCCTTCTCTCCTCTGGAATTTCAGTTCCAAGGTCCGGGCTGTGAGCAGCAGACAGACACTCTCTTTCCACTCGGGACTCTCAGCCCCAAAATCCTCTCCCGAGGGAAGCTTTAGCAATTGCTCTTTGAGCAGACCTCATTGTTTTATTTCAAAAATAAATCCAAAGGAGGAACCACACGTAATAGCTTAGCGGTTAGAGGCGCTCCCCGAGGAGCGTGAAGAGAGACCATGCCCTCCTCAGCCTGAGGGGGCATCAAATTAGCATCTCCAGGAGCTGCTCCAGCCACGGAGCCCCCCACGGGTGCCTCCTTCCTCCCGCCCCCCTGGATGCCGCCCACAGCTGAGCAGCGTGTGGCCGAGGGCAAAGAAAATACAGTTTTTACAGCCAACACTGTTTAATCTGCCTGTAACCAGCAAAGTGGCGACTGGCCAGGGTTTGTACTACCTTCTTCTTTCAGCTTCCTCAGAAGGAGAATTTATAACACACCACCACCGTAGTCCTACCTGTTATACTGCAGCAAAGAACCCCTTAAATATATCTTTTACAGCACTGACCAAATCTGATTCATCCAGTAGCATTGTGAGGAAAAACAGGGGAATATTAACATTCCCAAAACTGATAGACAATTTCTGAACAGGAGCACCTCGCTGCTGCTGATCATTGCCTCTGTGCCACTACCATCTTCTTTCTAATATTGACCAATATTTTGACTCTTTGCCAGAAGTGGTTTTGCCCTTCAACCTTCTTAACTTTTGTAAGAGCTCTTTTAAGGTGCCCCAGCACCTGAAATATTTCTCATACAATGCTTAAATAGAGAGGAAAAATAATGCCACACTCTATTGTAAGACAACTGACAATTTTCTTCAGCAAAAAAAACCTAAATGAACCAAACTAGCTAGGAAAGCACACCTCACTGGTTTGTGAATAACAGCATCTAGTGGTTTGCAATTAAATTGATATTAACACTTTTTTAAAAAAAAAAATGTAGCAATCTCTCAAGATTCCTCATATAATTCTTTTTATTTATGTGCTGTATATCTGAGCACTCCAAAGACCGATCTAACGACATTTCATCACGTTTCCTACATTCATTCACTATGCATTATGTGACATCAAAGGTCAGAGTAACTTTTTTTCCTACTCAAGAACAGTAGATTCTAATATCAAATATCTGTTCAAAGAAAAAGCAGATAATTAGTGGATAGGATAAGCAGAAGATTTTTATCTCCAGAGAATTCACTCCTCACAGATCTCTAATTAAACCAGAAGAAATTGCATGATGTGCATATGCTGCTAAGCGTTAGCACAAGCAAACCTTGAAGAGGGCTGGTACAAAGTGATATAGGATATTTTATTTGCTTGTTTCTCAACACTTCATGCAGACAAGACCTCTACTTTCACTTCAGCTGCTAATCAGCTTGTCTGGTAACAGGATGTTTTTTTGTTGGCATTATTAGTAATTATTTGCATTGCCTTCGTACTTGGGAGCCCTATTTAGAAACTGAAGCTATGATACTCCTGCCAAAAAAGCAGGCTCTGCTTGAGCAAGCTTACAATTTAAGGACATGTCTGCACTGTACATGAGACTACTGTTCATGATCATACCACTCCATTTGAAGTTATTTCAGGTATTTTCTCTCTATTCTGCAGTAAACATCATGGAGATGTACCTGAAGTGTGTGATAAGAGACAGCAGATACATACAGACATATGGGGGAATACGAGGGGAAAAAAATGACACAATATTGGTCACTAAGAGTGATAGGGGTCAAAGCACATTCACATCATAATTGTTGTCAGCTGTTTGCGGAGATTTATGGCCCCAAAGAAAAGGTTTTTGAGGAGGGAGTGAAAGGAGGATGACGAAGTAGCTGTGTATGTAGTTACAGGGCGATTTTCCCCAGCATGAAGAGCAGAGGGAGAGAAAGCACAAAGGTGACTGAAGGTACAAGAAGCAAACAGTAAAGACTTGAGTGTGAATAGGGAGGATATGGAGGGGTGGAGACAGGCTCTGGAGAACCTTAAGGGTGAGGGCAAGCAGTGCAAACCTCACATAACAAACACGGAAAACAATGCAGAGAAAGGAGCGACTTGATCATCTGAAGGATTGGAGAAATGCGTTAAGAAAATGATCTTGACACCATTTCACATTAGGTGAGACCAGACTGCATTGTCAAGTTCAGACTATGACATGCTGTCATTAAAGTCTTAGATGACTGGTGCTTGGTATGCAAGTGTGAGGAGTTGGCAGCATGAACAGATATCTGTTACTTGTCCAGGGCTGCTGAACTTTCCTACTCTGAATTTCACTGAATTTCACTGATTTTTTAGAGTTGGAAGGGACCATAGAGATCATCTAGTCCAACTCTCCTGCCA
>JAOXNO010000013.1:29357276-29380765 GCA_028565335.1 Limnodromus scolopaceus
GTCCACCAGGACCCCCAAATCCTTTTCTTCGGAGCTTGTCGCCAGCAGGTCCGTGCCTAACCTGTATTGATGTCTAAATATTGATGTCTCTATGTCATTGTTTGCGGTTATTAAATATCCACAGGAGTTAGATTCACAATAACCTTAAAGTTATATTAAGCCAGTGGACAAAGCTCCTTCTACAGACCGAAGAGTAAGATTGGCAGCTCAAGAAGATAATCCATCTTCTCCTCTAAGAGAGCTGATGTGAATCTCCTCTCTACTAATAGACACAATCAAAATCTTTCTAAGCACGTTTTCAAATGACTGTGTTGAGTTACATTTTTTTTTTTATTCCATTTTTTTTATGCACTGTCTCTGTTACATCCAGGCTTCCTGTCTCTTCCTGTTCTCTAAAGGTTATGAAGTTAATTTATCAAAGTGGTTTTAAACATGAAGTGGTAATGAATATTTACACACGCCATGTCTCTCTTTGATGAGATAAAATGTGAGGATTTATTAAACAATTTTCCAATTAAAGATAGTCTGCAAAGAACAAAAAATACATCATTGGGCAGAGTACAGCAGGACACGTGGAGATGTTAAAAGCTTATGAATTTAAGGAGTATTGACCTGCAATAACACACTATTCCTGAAAAATCCAGTGCTATTTTTTCAGATACTATTAACTTTTGATATGATTTGCCCTTTCTGTGAGTCTTGGTGGGTTTGTATCCTGTGGTGCAAATTTCTTAGGACACTTCCAGCTGAACATCTGTTGTAACCTGCAGATGGTTTTTCCCATGAAAATGTACTTTCTTGCTGATCCAGAAGGTATAGCATGCAACAAGAGGATAAGTAGAAAAATGGTATTACTTTACCTGTGTTTGAAAGGAAGAGGGTTTTCCTTTGATGGTGGCAGCCAGTTGATTAAACAGTTTAAATGCAAAACAACTTGTTTTACTGGCCATAGAAAATCTGGGAAATGGTACTGTCAAGTCTTACATTATGTCTGTTTTATATTAAGCAAAATACTTATATGCACAGAAATATATAGGACTCTAGGGTCATTCCACTTCTTAAAAGGAAATCTGAGCAATGTCAGTATTCCTGAAAGCCAGTGGGCAGGTTTACAGAACCACTGTCAAGTCGAAGATCATTTCCTTTCATTATTCCATGCATCCTAAATATGCAGGGTCTGTCATTTCCAGTTTACTGTAACTTTCAGCTCGGCTCCTGGTAGGAACAGGGGAACAGCGACAAAGCATATTACCTCCTATGGTAGCCCTTTGGTGATGGGTAAGCTACCCCCCTTAAGTGTGAAGGCATAAGAATATACGTAGCTGAGAAGTTATTAGGCATTGCCAATGTATCGCCTGTTGGTGCTCTAACTTAACCCCCAGTAAAGCACTACTACAGTTTTTGAGCTTCAATATCAATTTCAAGACATGCTGCGTCTCCCCGAAAGGTGATATGACATGTCAAAAAAAGAAGATCAACTGTCTTACAACGGGAGCAAGAATTTTCTTCAGCAAAATGAACCCCATCCAATTAGGTTTTTTCAAAAATCTAATGGGTTGGGTTTTTTCCTTTTTTTTTTCACCTGCCTGTTTTCAGTCAGGAAAGGCAAAATCTCAGTGTCAGCTTCGCACATACTGTCTGAAGCAGATGCAAATGAAACTAGTTATTAGCTTGGGATAAAGGAAATATATCTTGACAAATAAGGTTTTTTGTCAACTGTGTATAAAACCTTTGACTGATATATATTCACAACTGGGCTTGAAACTAGATGCACTTTTCTCCTTAAGCACAGGTGGTAGAGCACAAAATGAGGTTATAATTTTTAAGGGGTAATTTATAGCAGAATGAACAATTGATGCATTTTTACCTTCCAAAATATGAGGGTGATATCAGACATTTGACTTAATCTGGTCAAAAGAAGTAAGTAAAATTCTTTTTGCTCTTCTTGTCAATGAGAAACCAGTTGTCAGCCTATATTTGTATTAATGGAGTTATTAGTGTATAGATCCTAGCAGGAATTTCTGCATTCAGAAATCTCGTCTTGAGCAGGATTGATCCTTGCAGCAGTCTGAATAAAAGAAAATATATGTTAAACTGGTGTTCAGTACTATTCTGATGTTTTAGACCGAACACGGCCAGTTTGGTGAAATCTCACTAGGGCTTAGAGCTTGGTACACAGTGACAGAAATTGCATTTTGTATCAGACATCCCTCTGAAATCTGTCATGTGACAGCTTTTCAGCTGTGGGATAATTTCAAGTTGTGTCTATCACTGCAAGTTTCTACAGTATATTTGACAGGCAGATGGGCAACATCTGCCTCAGTGATACTTGGGCCCCAAAATGTTTCACTGGCACTTTCTTTAATAAACTACCTTTAATACATTAATACAGTTGCAAAATAATAAATATAAACATTATTTAAAATTATTAATTAATGTTAATTAATTAATGAAGTCTTAAACAGGTATGATAGTAAAAAGGTGATTAATGCAGAGTATAGCTACTGGTAAGTACTTTGTAGTTTTTCATAAATATTAAACAAATGGGAATCATAACACATTTCAGAAAAAAAAATTGGCAAGTGAATTTGGGAAGGGATTGCCTGTAACTTTACTCACTTCTGGCATTTTGGAAATTATCTCTACTAATTATGTCACAATCTCTCAGGTTCTCCATGGAGATCCTAGTTGGCAGCAGCAAGATAAATATGTACGAGATAATATTAGTCTAAATTAAAACCACTGTCATTATAATTGAAGGAAATGTGAACAGAGGCAAATTCAGCTCCCTGAATTTTAGAGCCATCACCTATTCAAGTCAATGGGCCAGCATTAATTTTAATTTAGGCTTGTATTGCAATAGGTCATGAAATTTTTAAAAGCAGTAGAGAAAAAAGATAACAAAGTTTTAAATCCAAACAGATATATACATCAAGTCCAATCTCACACCAGCCCAGCTGCCCATCCCAATTCTGTCCACGCTGTTCTAGAAATATGTACTCACTTTCTGCTGCCTCCAGTGCCAATACCCTGGGCAACTGGTTGGTCTTTGCACATCGTCCCTCCTCAGATGAGTCTACACCCCACTTCAGGGCAGTCCATAGCCATTACTGACATGACACGACCCCAGGAGTTCCTGAAGGGGAGCTAACAACCTGAAGCACCTTGAAGGAACTGAAGGATAACCTCTTTTCCATCCTTAGGACTACTTTTTGCACTCACAGGTTGTTGTTCAGCTCCACACGCCCCTTCCACTCTCACTTTAAGAGAAAAAAGTAGTAATCAGTTCAGTTAACCTTAAATTGATTGTTTATGAGATTACCTGTTGGGAAACAATAAGAGCCTTGGTCATCACCATGTCGTTCAGAAAATCCCTCTCATATCTAAGAAAGGGTACAAGCAGAATCAATCCAAAACTTATCCCCAGTTGAATAGGATGAATGCTGCTTGGTGAACCTACATGCACAAGAGAGTGATTTACAGGGGAGTAGTATCCATTTCTTAACCCACAACAAGGATCCTTCACCAACTTAAAGTTCACATTATGTACAAAGGGCAGGAATAAGGCTATGGTCACCTTGACAGAGCATGATTTCTAGCTCTGCCACAGACCTCCAGTGGGAATGTGGACAAATTCACAGCCCAGATTCTGTCTCAGTAGCCTGGTTTTAGACCAGAGGCTGTGCTTCCTTCCATGCTCGATCTCCAGCCGTGCTATAGCTGTAGGAGAAATGGAATAAATAGAACATCTCTCATTTAGTTTGCAGAGCAAAATGACCAGTGTGCAACTTGAAGCTACTGCAGCTGGACTGCTCCTAATCCCTCCTTTAGAGGTAGCTCAACTCTCTCTACATTGGGCTTTATATTAACAGGCATTTCTGTACAGGCTGGTGAATAACTTCAGACCTGCTCTCCTACTAACAGCTTATCTCTGCCCAGCTCTTTGCTTTTTTTCCAGCCTACATGACCCCATGTGTTTCCATGGGTTCAGAGAGGACTGACCCCCCAGGCAGCAACAGTGCAGTTGAATTCAATGACTTCCATGGAAATATTGCTGTTTAGGTCAGTGAACGTAGGGCCAGACTCTCCTACATTCAAATAAACAATTAACAGGCAAAGAATAAACTGACACATGTTCCTGAAGGCTTCAAGGAGAAGAATGAGAAGGAAGTGTCTCTTACAGCTCAATTATCAAAGGTTAAAAGCTTAGGACATCTGATTGCAAGACTTCTAAACCTCATTGATCTAGGACATACCTGCACATTAAGCAATGAGAAATCTTTTAACTGATCATTGGAATTAGACGTGAAGCGTAGGGCTGAGCCAACTGGGCACTGACTTCTGCCCAGGCTGAAAATCTGAAGTCAGGTCTAATTCAACTGGATTTTTTTCCTACTTCATTTTACTTTCATATTCTGTGTTTATCTGTATCTGCCAAAAAGTCTTAGCTCCTCTGCACACTAACAGCTAGATCTCAACATCAGTCATTCCAAAGTCAGACAATGCAAAATCAATTTTGCTTCCAACATTTGCCAAGCCCACAGACTATGTTTGTGTCAGCTTTTTAAGTCATCTGAATTTTTTTCCCCATTGCCCTGTTTGCAACAGTGAGGGGCTCAGCATTTTTATTTTAAACAGGGTTTTTTTCTTTGTGCTAATACAATATCTTTGATGCAGACATCTTCAAATGCTTTACAACCATGCGGTTACTTTACTGCATGACAAGAGGGTTTTGTATATTTTCTGTCTATATAGCTACATTTACACATATCATATATAATCCATATAGCACATTCATGCATATGCACATATATAAAATAATAAAAATATTAGTATACTTTTTAACTATATGATTATACAACTCTATAACTGGGTGACAGCTAGAAATACATAATCTTTCAAGGAAGTTATAAAACAAGATAAACACATGGTTGTAAAATATGTGAACGTTTCTGAGTCAAAGATCCTGTATGTACAAAATCATCACCATTGTGCCCAGTCTTATCTGGATAAACTATAGCACATAGTAACTTTCTCAAGATCATTCATCAAATCATGAGCAAAATTGGGAATACGCGAACCTAGCCATGAGACACACTTAGTTTTAAGTGCTGTATATTGAGAGATGGAGCGCATTAGAGAGGCTACTGATATACCAGCGTCAAACAAGTCTGTTTCTTTGTTTCCTCAATTTCCTCATTTTTTGGCAGAAGCACTTTTTTTTGAACGTCCGTATTCCCCTTGTAACATAGTGCTTCAAAACAAGCGCGTTGGAAAGTTAAAGTGCAGGAAGATCAATGAAGCTTTTTAAATGGTTTCTAAAAATGTGATAAATCTTTCTTCTAGTTTCTTCTGTAATAAGCACAATGTTTAGCAAAGTAGTTAAAGCAATTCTGGGCTCCTGTAAATCTGATTGAAGCTGTTCTAGCATTAATATGGAGAGGAACATTAAAGAATTAGAAGCATATGTCTTAGCCACTTTGACTCTATAGCTGAATTATTCTCAACCAATAAGCATATTCTAAGACACTCAAAGTATTTCTTTTTTGTCTGATTAAACTGCAGTTAAGAAAACCTACAGTTAAAATAGCTGTAGCCTGTGATTCGTAATCAATGTTCAGTAAGGTAACGCAGAGATGTCTAACGATGACTCAGGTACACATAATGCTTTCTTAACAGAATGTTAGTGGTCATTAAAAAAAAAAAAATAGTGTTATCATAGGTTGGTGGCTAGAGATTCACCAATCTTCTGCATTACCTGGGCTTTGCTAGGTGAGCCCCACAGTTTTGCAGCTCTTCCAGTTACCTTTTGGTCGCTGCATGCACAGGTGTTATTAAATACACCTAAATTAACACGACTTTGCAGCCTGTGTCACATGGTCTCCATAATATCAAATCACCTCAGTAGTAGGAATTGGTTAACATATTTTATGACTGAGCCACGTTGATGAATATTAAGCATATTTTAATAAAATTTTAAAAAAACACCTCAACACATTGGATATAATAGGTAACTGTTGGAAAAGTAAAATGCTTTTCTGTGCTTGAAAACAGAGTCATCTGCTTGTTTGTTACCGTGTGAATATGAATATTCTGATGAAACTGGTGTAGCTGTTGCTTTCTGTTGCTCTCTGTTACTCAGTGTTTTCGGAGCCTGGGAACAGATGGTGCACCACCTGACTCCGCACACTCTAATGTAAGATTCATTGTGCTTCACAGGAAATCAAAGATCAAGCAACATTGCAGAAGGTGAAGCAGCACCTCAGCAACCAGCAACACAGTATGATACAGTCAAGTGGTGGAGCGAGAAAGTAAGGAGAGTGAAGGGGATAGAAAAAGAGAGAGAGAATAGAAGCCAGAAAGACTTAGCTTGGTTTCTGGGGTTTTATTTTGCTTTCTTATTTCTCCTTTTATGTTCTGCTTTTTCTTTTTTTCTCTCTTTTTTTTTTTTTTTTTTTAGCTCAAAGCTATTCTCTATTCTTTGGGAAGAGGATTGGCTGGTTCCAGAGAAATAACCTAAATCCTTAGATTGTCAAAAGTGCAGAAGTGCCAGTCAAAATCTGAATGTTTAGAAGGAAGAAGAGTAACATGATTCGCTCTTTTGCTTCAATGTCACTGTAACAAATGCCTGTTTGTAACATTAACAGCTTTACAAATACTTAAAAGTTCATTCAACATTTCAGATGGTCTTAACAGCTGTAAAGAATTACATTTATTAGCCCCCTGCCTCTCTCCTCTTGCTAGCCACTCACAGTATGTTACCCATCCTTCCCTCCCTTTGCTCTGGCTTCCTCTGACTGAGCCACTCCTTTAAGGAAATCCAGAGTGCACAGAAATATAGTTACACACAAAAGAGCCACCCCTTTCCCGGAGCCCTCGGCCATAGGAAACCAACAGGGGGAATTAAGGACAGATTTGAAGCGCCTTCCTTCAAATGTTTTGAGTGAGAGCTGGGAGCTTTTGTCTTGGGCACCTCCACTGATGTCAAATGATACAATTTCAAGTGAAAACAGTGTCAGCCTCACACACCTGATGTTCATACTGCCCAGGGAAGCTGTGGGTGCCCCTACCCTGGAGGGGTTCAAGACCAGGCTGGATGGGGCTTTGAATAACTTGGTCTAATGAGAGGTGTCCCTGCCCAGGGCAGCGGGGTTGGAACTCGATGATCTTTAAGGTCCCTTCCAACCCAAACCATTCTATGTTTATATATATTCAGGAGCAAAAACCACCACCTAGCCCAGCCTGCATTTTCAGATACCCGGTACAGCACCATGCAGAACACAGAGCATCTTTCACATCACTCACAAGAGGCAGGTAACTGAAAGGATCACCCC
The DNA here is from genome assembly GCA_028565335.1 of Limnodromus scolopaceus. Classification (NCBI taxonomy): domain Eukaryota; kingdom Metazoa; phylum Chordata; class Aves; order Charadriiformes; family Scolopacidae; genus Limnodromus; species Limnodromus scolopaceus. Next base: position 29,364,611 of record JAOXNO010000013.1, read on the forward strand.
CTACTTTCTCATTACTTAAATGCAGGAATTTGCATAACTCTATATCCTTAAAATACATATGCCTCGCTTTTGCATCTAGGCCTGACCTAAATCTAAGCGAAGTCAGCAGGAAAACTGCTTTATGCTCAATTTGAAGTTCACCAGAACAGGCATTTCAGTAAAATACCCCAGGCCTGTCTGTCTGAAATGTGTAAACACTGCAGTGTAACCCATGGCTGAAGCCTGTACCATAGCAAAGAAAGTCAGGAGAGGCAGGGATCATTTGAAAGGGTCACCCAGCAAAGGGCAGTCAGCAAAAGAGACATGAGCTCTCCTCACACCTATCTGTGTGTCCAGCCTGCGTCTATGTACCTTGTGCTCAATGAATTCCAAGTGAGGTGGCATAGAAACACCTTTGAGGATTTGGCCAAGAAGACTAGCGGGTCATCAATATTACGAAGGGCGTCAAGAAATTGTTGTTATAACAGAACTCTGACGCTATAAAGAAGTTCAGGTCTAGGCACAAAGTTAGAGCAGCAGACCGGAGCAGGCATGACTCCACTGCCTCTTTTGCTTATGCCAAGTCCCAGGAAAGACAGGCTTGTACCTGCCACTTAGAAAGGGTTTGGAGTGGATGGATTGTGACTTCCAGATGGGAGGGATCCCCAAGAAGAGTAAGTCCCCACTCAACCCTCATTCCTCCAGGAACATCACAAGCAGTTAGTCCAATTTTCCATAGCCTATCTTGCTAGCTTTCCCCTTTGGCCATTCTAGCAGAAGAGTCCTGAACTTTGTCAGGTCCCTGCTCCTCATCCTTGGCACGACCAAGGAAGGAGATAAATATTACTTTTCTTTATGAAGATTTAAGACAGGCTTACCTGAGATCTCTGATATGTGGACACTGGTATGAATAAGTGCACAGCTGAAGAAAAAAAAGATTGTTCAAGAGAGGCAATGCATATGAAGCTCAGTACGCTGCGGTATCACACAAACAGGAATTACACCACTCTTCTTTAAGACAGTTTAACATCAGGGAAGACAAAAAGCACAAAAGCAACACATCATGTGTTGTATCAGTGTTTCACCCTGCTGCACGGAGAGGTGATGATGAGAGGACCAGATCTTATACTCCTCCTACAGCACTCACTTTTGAAACAGCCTGACTGTCCCTTCACATATGCTTTCCAGTTGTATACACCCACTTTACTGCACACTCCTCTTTTACATTTCTATCGGCCCCTTCGTTTACAGGTACGAGGCATAAAGTGGTGGTTTTCCTCCAGCTGTAGTAGTGCAGCACTTGTGCGGGACTGAGCACGACTGTCAGCTTCAGCTCCCTGCAGGTGGGTTGTACCTGGGGGGGTTACGGGGTATAGCTGGAGAGATTAGTGTAATTACTCTACCTGTTTTCCTTATGTGAACAATGTGGCACATAGTCCCGTTGGTCAGGCACAACAGCTTGGGTGATTAAGCTTCAGGATTTATAAAGCACCTAGTAATACCAGGGGATGCAGTCAGTTGTGCTACCAGTATCCTAATCATAATAAGAAATTTCATTTTCTTTTGGTTCATTGGTTCATTGGAAATTTCATTGGAAATTTCATTGGTTCAAAATGTCCCCTTTAGCCCTAAGCATAATAATAATAATAATAATGGAAGATAAAAATTTTATTTTTGTCACCAGTTTTTGGATGAAATCTTCACATACAAGACACAGCTTAAAGCAAATGCTTATTTGCAGATGGATTATTGTTCTTTGACATACAGTAACTGAAACAATATTATTTTTTTTTTGCTGCAAAGACAGCAGGCTTGACACTCCGCATGTAGAATCAATTTGATATTACCAGTATACATTACCTTACTGTAAGCTTTTTTTTTCTTCCTTTGGTTCGCTTTTTTTTTAATTTCAGGCAATTACAGTGTAAGCTTTGCAAGTAATCCTTCACAAATCATTGCCCATGTAGGGCTCTACAATGAAAAGTGATGCGGGTGAAACAATGATGTTTCTATAAAAGAATAACAGGTGGGGAAAAAAATTGGAATATACATGGCATTAGGGAAGAGATGCGTAATTCTGATAAAATTTCTGATAAAATTCAAAATAGCTGAAACAACAAATTCACCGATCACTTCAATCTAATTCATTTTTATATTCTTACAATGTTTGCTCACTTACATTAATAACATAATTCGTTACTTCTGAAGTCACTGCAGTAACTTAGTTTGACTCTTGTAGCTGAGTATGACATGGAATGAGAGAAAATACTTTCGCTTCAATTTGTCCATGATTTATGAAGAAAAATACTTTACATCTTATAGTAAAAACCTAAGGGTATTAACCCAAGAAGAGAGTAATTTTGGATAGGAAAGACCTAGCTATCAATATGATTGCCATTGTTATTTATACTGTGTTCTACCCTACAATTACAATAGACTATGTTTAAAATTCAGTAAATATACTTGAATATTTGCCGCCTTAGATGCCAGAGGCACTTTGTGGACTGAGAGAGGAATAAGTTCTTCATCAGCATGTATCAAGACGAGAGTAACCTGTACTTCATTTTTTTTCCCCATAACATTTCAATTCTCCCCGTTACGACAAATATATGGGACTGTTAGGTCATACTCAAATACAAACTGCCGCAGTCCTGTCTCCTCTGCATCTCTGCCCTGGCCATAAAGTTTCACCCCCTCCTTCTCACCAATGCTGGTGTTTCTGTGACCCGACACTGGTGAGTCCATGGAGCTGAGCCAGCAGAAAATCACTTACTTTTTAAAGTAAGCTGGGGGGAGAAACAGGCAGGCCCGCAGCCTTGGCTTGCTGTGAAAGGGCATCCTGAGCGATGGGGTAAACACACGCTCACACCAAAGCTTTGGAGTCTCCTTGTGAGTTCCCAGTGATTCATTGCACGTGCTAGTGTGCAGCCGGCTGCTCCGGTAACTGCCATAAAGGGGAACAGGGGGAGCACTTTCAGAAACTCAAAAAAGTTAAATTTAAAATTTAATTAAATATTTTCATTCTTGGAGATATTCAAAAGCTGTCTGGACATGGTGCTGGGCAACTGGCTCTAGGTGGTCCCATTTGAGCAGGGGGGACCACCTCCACTGGTCCCTTCTGACCTCAGCCATTCTGATTCTGCAAAAATTACCCATACTCTGATATTGATCTGTTCTCCAAACATGTTGCTTATAGCACCTTGTTTCATTCCAGCTGTACATCTGAGCTCACGCCTATTGGGATGTCTTATGAATCAGTGCACGCTCTTTAACTAGGCTTATTAAAAACCTAGGGATGCAGTATCTTCAAGATTGAGTCATGGGTCCTGAATCACCTTCCTAGAAGCAACAGAATTTAGAAAGTTACTGTATAAGCCTGCACTGTCCATCACCAATCCCAGCTTTAAAGAGGAAATTAATTTACTTTTTCCCTTATTACCAGGAATATATTTATTACCACTGCAAAGCAATTTGCACATATCAGCTTTGAAATGAACACAGAGAGGACTGGGCTTGCCAGGAAGAAGCCAGGCAATTGTCACAAGCAGGGCTATGATGTGTTAAGACCAGAGCCATCCTTCCACATCAGCTTTCTTCGTACACATAGGAAAGCTGAAGCACAGGGCTAATAGATTCCACTTTTTTAGTATCTAAACTGTGTATTGACAATAAGATAAAAAATTCAATATAACTAAAGTGGTATATAGTAAATATTTCATCTAACCTTGGTGCCAGACTACTGACTTTCTCTGGTTATACAGCTCTTTCTTAAGGTACCTCTGTTTAGGGTGAAGCTATCAAACTAACGGAGAATTTGCAGTGAGAGGATTTCAGAAGTTTTAGTAAGGAATGGTATCTGTTTCTCCTAATCTAAAAATATTACTTCCTCTCTAGAACAACATGGGTAAAACCCAGTATAAGAATGAGTAGATTAAAAAAACCAGACTTTCTGTATTTCCCAGAGTCTTCAAAAAATGACATTTCTTTGGAATAGCAATGTGAAAATTCATCTCTAAAAGGCTTCTCGGGGGAAAAAAAAAAAAAAAAGAGCATTATTGAAGTCATATCTATCTTTTTATCAAATAATTTTCAGGAAGATAGCTTGATCAGCCACAAGGATGCCTTCCTTCTCTGACCGCTATTACCTTTTTATTCCCAATGGAGTTAAAAATACTGGAAACTCCTGAATCTTCACATTCCCTTCCCTATAAAGACTTCCACTTGCCCTCGTCCCTCCTACTGTTTTATCTTCTCTGTCCTCCCAACTGTCAACTGATAACTGCTTTTCTTCCACTTTCCCTGGCCTACCCACCTGTCCTGCATGACACACAGATTTCCTATCTTCTTTCATACGTAACTCATCATCCACACCCTATTTGTCTTGCTCAGACAAATATTATCTCACTCCAAATATTTGTCTTTCACTCTATCAGGACCAAACAGCCTTTCTGTTATCCTGGCCAAACCCAGACAACACCAGTAATGCACCACTACTCTCATTCACAGACTGGGTTGAGCCCAGTAAGTCTCCACCCCTGTTTCGTGTCACCATCCAGGTTAGCTCTGCAACCCACACCAGATCTGCTCCTGTCGGGTTTTATCAGCTCCTTGTAGCCATCGCTTCTTCCTTCCCAAAACACCGAAGAAAGAGAGGACACACAAGAGAGCGTCAGGACTGGTTTTACTTCAGTCCCCCAAGATATTTGGTGCCACCAAGGCATTATCAGTGAACAGGAACCTCTACCTCCTTGGAGGAAGCCAGGATCCTCAGCACTCCTGGTTACAACATCTTTGTGTTGGTTTTGTATTAAAATATCAAATGAACGCAACCATGTTGGCAGATACTAGATGGGGCATATCCATCAGTCATGGCTCACATAGTCTTTATTGCTTGAACCAGGACAGAGGAAGGTGAGGACTTCAGAAAGCTGTTCCATGCATTTTATTTATTTATTTATTCATTCGTTCATTCATTGTGCAGACGGTACTGTCTCTCTTCCACATTTTCCCTCCCAGGAAGAAATTATGGTAATTGAATACAGGGGCTGTCTGCCAGCAGCAAGCAGACCAATGTTTCAGGAGCCACTGGAATATACCTAATGCAGCTACGTATGAATTTGTACAGACTGAGGCCTCAAAACCAGAAGACAGTAAACACGGAGGAGCTGCCAGTTTCTCTGACTTGAGATTTCTAGACAGACAGCTTGGAAGCTCTGTCTCTGTGAAGCTGGGGAGAGTGAGGGGATGAATTTTATCCAAAGAGAATTACTAGCAATCACAATAGCAAAAAAGTAAAGAAATTAATGGCCTTACCTCCTTGACAAATGGGAGCTTCTTCAGGATATACTCAGATGTTAAGTTCTTGCTCCAGCGTCTTCTCTGTCTGACGTGTTAACAGCTTTTGCAACTTTCTATTATTCGAGAACAAAATTGTTCAACAAGGAACTTCTGCTTCCTGGACTCCAAGACGTGGCAGTACTAAGAGCCCAACTTGGGTTCAGATTTCAAGCAGGTTGGTTGAGCTACAGAGAATGGATATTACAACACCAGCTTACAGGTCATGGCAATTTGTTGGGTTTTTTGCTGTTATTTTATAATTAATTTTCATACCGTCCTTGAAAGTTACAAACAGAAAATACTAACCAAGAAGACATTTTGCTGGAAGCTTTTGTGCTCTGAAAAATCATGATTTAAGCCTTGACTTTTCTTGTTATGTTGTCACTCTGTTCTCAGAGCAGAGTGATGACTTGCCAACTTTGCTTCTTGGAGAATAATGAAGTAAAGCAGCTGAACATCAGAAACAGAGCTCATGATGAGTTTGTCATTTGAGTTTAACAGCAGGGGCCTCGCACTTGGTAATCATTACTACAGCCTAATCTACGGCATGTTTTCTTAGTCAGTAGAGATTAGAGCAATGGTGCTTCAGACATCTATTGGGAATAGAGCTAAAAAGGAATCATGAAAATTATGTGTAAAAATAAGACTGTATAATATACACATGTTAATGTTTCTTTGCTGAATGTTGTTGGCCTAGTAAAAATGCTGCTTGCTGCTATGCTGGAGTCCCACCTTTGGGAGTTAACTGTAGACTCTAACAACAAAACATAAGACTATGGGCTTTTGAGGCTTCTATAAATTTAGAAACTCATTGAGAACACTTGTCCACACAGGGGGAAGTTTTCTAAGTTACGTGCTTGGGATTAGGCTGCATGATTGCCAACAACGTTAATGGGAGTTATTCTTGCCTCTGAAAATATCAGCCTAACTCTGTAATAAAGTAATTTCCTCAACTATTGGTTTAAGCGCTTCATGCCAAATTTCTGACCTCAGTTACTTATTTGATATCCAAGGCTGTTTTTGGATTGGGTTGTAATGAATCAGTGCCTGCAGGCAAGAGAAACAATTGCTCAATAAAATTCAGAGACAACCAGCACATCAAGGACTAATATTGTGTGCTTCTAATACATATTTTTGTACCACTATACTCCACGAATAAACCACCAGTAGAGGACATTACATGCATTATAAATAGAAAGCCTGGGAAATAACTTCACAGACAAAAAAAGTGTCGGCTGAGGGAACTGTCAGATGAATGAATCCAATGGTTAATGAAGGTTAGTTTCTGGCCCTTCTTCTTGAAGTTGGCAGAGCTGTTCAGCACGACATACAAGAAGGAGGCTAAAATGACAAATCCCAGCTTTACAGTCCAGGAAGTCCAGTATCTCTTGGGACACTGTGGCTTACCACCACATTGCAGTGAACCAGACGCTGGCCCACCGCAGCAATCCAAATGGGCTGTGGGAAGACTGTTTGCTGGTTTAGAAAACGTTCGCTAAGGTGCAACGGCTCTGACAGACCAGGAGGAAAAGGCTTTGAGAGCTAAGTAGGAGTGGGGAGATGGTGTATAGGCAATAGCCATATGTCAACATTTAGCACAGTTCCAAAGTGGGGACACAACTTGAAACAGAACTAGTCGTACAGTATAGTGCAAAAAATTTTTCTTTCATGGTACTAAAGGTGAAGCAATTTACTTCTGGTCATTTCAGCATCAAACTTAATTTCACTATGATATTTCATTATAGCGAGTAGAAGCGAAGCTGGCAGGCACTTTTATCTGTTTAATTTGATTAGGTCTCACAGAGTCACGTGATACTGTCCCACTCTTGTTGGATTTCCAAAGATGCTGTAAGCAGCTGGGATAAGTGGAATTCCAATTTCCAACATGGACAAGACAATGTTCTAAACCACCCAGGCCATGTAAAACTCTATTGCTTGAACTATGGTTCCCATAAAACTAAAACAGAACCTGCTATTTAACATTAAACTTATCTGAAAATAAATTAATTTGATCTAATTTACCAAAATAAAATTTTTTTGACTTAAAAGATTATAAAAGTTATCATACCATAATGTTATATGTAGTTTTGCTTCTTTTTCCTCCTGTGAAAAAATTACTCCTTTTATTTTTTTTTTCTGACATCTGCATTTTTCAACGGTATCAACACGTTACTGCAAAAGAACATGACTTGATCTAGTTTAAATGCTGTAAGTGCTTTGGGTTTGCATAGTGCTGAGCATCTTGGCTTTGGTCCTACAAAGCACGTAAGTATATTTAAATTTAAACAGAAGAGCAATCCAGCATGTATACTGCACCTGTATAGTCCGCAATTCACTGTGGTCTCCAGCTGACCTTCTCCCACCAGTGGAAACACACTCAGTGGGCCACCACACATCCTGGTCTTCTGGTTATTTACACCAAAGGAATCTGTTGGAGTCACAGATGCTCTGTTATTGCCTGTATATCAGTATATCTTCAAACAGAACAAGAGACCACACCTGCATCCCATCCCAACACCGTAGTCAGAAGTATGTTGACTAAGGCAAACGCTTGGGAAGGAGTGCAGTTTACACCTCAGAGAAGGTTCGCACCATAGCATAACATATCTACAATGTAAAGAAATCTTACAACCAACTGCAAAGCACATCTTTGTATTAAACTACACTAGCACAGGGTTCCTTTTTGATTAGGAGAAGCAGTGACTGAGATTGTCCCTGCTGCAGTTTGGTGCGTGCCGACAAAGGTCACCCAGGTGTCCTTGCAAAGGCCAGGAGGGGAAAAAAAAATAAATTAAAAAAAGACAAAAAGCCCAGACTATCCTATTCATAATGCCACAACCAAAACTTCCAAGTAAGAGCAACACAGCTCTATAGCAGTGGAAGAGATAGAGATGGGCTTTTAGGCAATGCAGCAGATATAATGCAGCCACTAGTTCCATTGCAGTGCTGAATTATCACTATTTTTAAAGCATTGCTTCACTTCTATTAACCTTTTGCAACAGAGACGTATTAAAAAAAAGTTCTTTTTTCCCAGCAAAGTGATTTTCAGTCTTTCAGTGTGTGTGTGCTTATGTATCCTTTTCATCCCTGTTCCTAAACCTAGAAGACCAGATCAAGAAAAGCAGTGAGACTCGGACAAGGAGACAGAGACGTGTACACTGAAGAGAAGAAATGGTTAAAGGTGTCACGTGGATCATGGATCAGACGGGAGAGGTTGTTGTGGTGTTCACAGTTGCTGGGAATGGAAAGAAGGTCCCATATTTATTATGCTGTTCACAAAATGTCAATTTGAGAAAATTAGAGAATTGGCAAGAATTAGAGTTAGTAGCAAGTTAGCAACACTAAATTTGTCTGCTGGGAAATTTGCCTTCTGTCATTTTCCCAACTAAAAATTGTGAAAATGCAAGTTGACTAGATTGGGCGAAGAAGAACCAGCATTTCCAAAGGGGGATGTTGCCTTATATCTGCTGATGAAAGACTAGATCTTTGGTCTTCAGTCTTTTTGCAGTATGTTATTTATGGTGTTCTCTCATGTCAGTCCTTTTATCTCATCAGGTTTCACATGAATTATTCACTGAAGCTCTGGCTATATGATTTGATTGCTCTTCTCGAATGTATGTTAAATTTAGTTATGCTGCACTTTTCTTAGTGAAGCCTTATTACTGAAACTCACAGTTTAGCAGGATACAATCCCCTCCTCCCACCTTCCAACTGTGGTTTTTGTTGTGGGTTGGGGTTTGGGGGGGGGGGTTTGTTGTTTTTGGGTGGGTTTTTTTTAAACAGAATGCCAACAGCATAGTGCTAGACAGATCCTCCATTATACTCTGAGGCTACATTTTCATCTAGGTTTTCACCTCTCAGAAAGGTCTTGAATGTCTTGAACTGTGTTCTATTCAAGTGTATTTCTTGTAGGATGCCAGCTGCTTTCCTGGCATTAGGCATGAACGTCGCTGCTAAATTATGCTCTCTAACACTGTTGCTGACATCTTGAATGCAATCTTTACAACCCTGACCCCCTGTCTGAATTGAAAGGCATGTTGTGGATTATTCCTGTTCTGGCCCATTCTTTCTCGCTTTCACTTGTATTGTGTTAGATAACCGAGCTAATTGCTGTGACTCAAAAATGTCACAACTTTGCATGTAGGGGCTTGCTACCTTCCTCCCAGACAACTAATATCATGAATAATGTTCTATCAGCAAGGTTTTGAAATAAGGATGATTTTAAAATATTCTTTCTAGCAGTGAAAGAAGAAGGTTATTTGGAAGATATCCCTTCTGTTGTCTGCCTAATGAAAATTTTATACTGGCATATAAACCTCGTGTATCTCTTACTGCTGATCTTATCAGGACTGAAAAATCTGCCCTGAGAAATCAGAAAAGCCTTTTAGCATAACCACCCGTTGAAATGAGGGTGGTCAATAAGCCCTTTTTGTTTAGCTACCGACTCAGTCAAGCGTTCTCACCTCTGAGACTACCTGTTCTGCGTACCCAAATCCTCTAGGAAGGCCTAGCTCTGGGCTTCCCTTTCTGACCTGAGCCGAGCGAAGACCGTGGCTTTTTACAACACCCTCAGATGGGAGGGACTTGGAAAAATACAGAATATGACATGGAAAGGAACTGAATGATTCATATTAATTGCATAAACGCTTCAACATTTTGATGAGGCTTGAGTGTGAATGCTTACTGGCCAAGATTAGCACTATATAACGTTCATATCAGGAAAGCCACCTGCAACTAACTTTGTTTCAAAAGATTTAATGCAACTTTCTTTTGTTTATAATTCCAGTTTGAAATCAAGAACATCTACAACCCCAAGCATCAATGCCCTTCAATATCTAATTTCACAGTTTTCTTAACACATATCTCATGTTATTTATTATAGTCAGTGTCATCCCAACACCTTTGTCTATTCTTGCTACATTTTAAATGGTTTAGCTGGCAAGCCATCAATCATAAATCATGAGACATATTTTAACTTCAACTAAGATCAGTTTAAAAAGAAAACAAGTCTTGTATGGCCTAATTGGGTACATTACTCACATCTATAAGTGATAAATGCCTGTTCTGGAAAAGAAACCTCTTTTTTTCAGAGTTTTGGTATATATCTATAGACAGAAACAAAATTTTCAGTTTCTCTGTAGCCTGGAGCAATGTAGTTATTGATAAATCCAGAGCTTTTAATGACAGAAAGTCTCTTCAGAACTAAGTTTTAGCGTTCAGAAATACATCCATTGTTTCATTAAACACAAACATATTTTTTTTCCAGTTATATTTCAGTCACTAGGTAAATAATGGAGGAATGATATGATTTTAGGAATAACTGAATTTCCTCTTCTAGGGACACGAAGAAGCCAGAATCAACTATTTACTCAGTGTGTTTTAAAGCTTCCCCTCCTGTAAGTTGTCATAATCAGACTTGTTCTGCAATTGTTCCTCTCTGACTAACTTGTGATGCTATACAAAAACAAAGCTATTTTTAAAATACGAACCCATATGTGAATTGATCATGTGTTTTTCTCTGCCTGGTGTTAAAGAACAACATTACAGCAATTACAAACTCACCATAGAAAATTATGAAAAAAATAAAATAATCAGTTTTATAGTGCAAAGCAAATAAGTATTTGGGAAAGATGGCAATCATTTCTATAATGCAATTTTAATTCAAAAGAAAGTAGATAATTTTACTTGTTCCATCAGGTCAATTGTACTAGCCACATTAACCAGGTGAAGCTCATTTCATTTTACAGGTAATTTATTGCAACTGCAACACTGACTCTGAGTCAGTTCACAAAAATAATTTACCTTAAGTAAACACCATTTGCCACTAATGATGGGGCAAAACAAACTTGCAGAGCATTTATGAACAGTAACATCTCTCTCTTTCAGTACACATTTGCAAACCGATCTCTGTTGTTTGCAGATGAATTAAGCATGGCTTGAAAAATCATTAAAGCCATCTGCTTTGATGAGAAAAAAAACTGCTGTGATCATTTTATTGCACTGACAGAGGCTAGGGACCATTTTACAATGTTTTTTAGCATCATTTACCCTAAATTTGACATCCTGTCTAAAAAATGAGCAGTATTATCAGTTCTCGTTGTGCCTATTTAGAACTACATTTACAGAGAAAGCAGCTTATACAGGTAACTCAAGGTATTTGTTTTGCTGGTCTCCAACAGATGGATGAGCCTGTTTTTCAACCATTAAAATCTGTAGTTACAACAAACTAAATGTTTATGGGTTCTGTGGAAAGCTTAATCTTCCTCTGAAATGATAGGAGCTAATAAGCATAAAAATATCGTCAGTGTTTTAGTTACAAATTGGTTCCCATGGTCCCTTTAAATATAACTTCTTTTTTTTTTTCCCAGAATTCTCTACAGTTATTCGAAGTGTAACAGACAAGTAGGTTAACTGCTGGTTTTTTTCTTTCCAAATGCATACTTTTGAGACCAAATCCATCTCATTTAGCCAGCAGCAACTTCTAATAACTTTCCGAACCTCAATGCTTCTCTTTTTAAAATCCCATTTGAATTCCTGTGATTTCAGCAGATTTTTGTCTCAAGTAGCTTTCAGCAGTATTTCACTGACTGGATTCCACCAGGACTGACCCACCTGAAAAACACCATGCACAATCACAACTTTCCTCCACCGTTAACAACACTGTCTTACTCTGGATTTAGCTTTTGTACAACAATCCGCTGCATATATGAAAGTTAGTAAAATTTGCTGATAATAAAACCAAAAGCCTTCTAACATTAAATGCGTCTAGCAACGGTGTTGCTTTTTTAAACTTTTTTAAACATCTAGGTGGGTGCACCACCTAGAAAACGTTGCTTATTCCATCAGCATCCTGGATAGATACTATGGGCCATATAGGACGAGAGCTAGGAATTGAGGAACAAGAATCAAGGAGCAGTTTGAGCCACTAGCTGCTGCCTAGAACCACAGAAAGTATTTCTAGGTGCTAATCATATGCCCTTCTGCTGTGGCCACTGTACTCATTTTGAGTCTTCTGGCAGATGGCAGACTCTCCAGTCTTTTGACCAATCTAGAAAAAACAGGCCCTGCGAATTTTTTTCTGTGTATCCATCATAGCTAAAAGTCCTTTTGGAAGCACAGAATCAACACAGCACAACACAACAATGAGACTGATGGTTTTTAGTTTCTCATGGTGATAACTTCACCTTGATCCAGTCTAGAACCACGTTTGCTTTTTCATGACCACATCACATCCTTCTAGCTTAGGTAAGTACTTCTGCATACAAACTGCTGTAAGGCCAGATGGTTCAGAAAAAAATTATTCATAAGGAGTCCTTGTTCATGTGTATCTGCTTCTTTTTCACTTATGACTCTCCCATTCTCTTCTCTTCTCTCCATTCTTAATCTTTTCTAGATATTCTCCTAACCTCTATTCCTTCTCCAACAACCCTTATTCTTCCTATGGATACAGTCACAGAATGATCCTTTCCTCCCTTTCTTTACTTTCCCTCCACTCCACTTCCTTTTTCCCTTTGTTTGCTCCTTGATAACCTCCAGGGAAGTATACTTGTTCCTCCTTCACCCACTAGTTGCCAGACCTCTCTGCTTTTCCCGTGGTGGAAGTGGTCATACACTTACCTGTGTCCTGTGGTTGTCAACAATCATGCTCCAAAAATCAATCAAGAGCTTAATAAAAGTTATTGAGTTTTCAGTACTTCTTGGATGCTTAGGTGCTCTTCCCTGGACCCCCACCGGAGCCATTTCTGGAAAACCTAAGCCTTCATAGAAGGCTGTATAATCAATTGCTATGCATAACAATAATATTCTTCATTTGGGAATACCAAATCAATGTAATTACTCCCATTTCGCAGACAAAGAACTTGAGCAGAGAGAAATGAACATGATGGCCATCCCTCTAAAGGAGGTCAGGTAAAGATCGGTATGAAAAGACAGGTCTCTGGGCACACAGCACCATCACTTGTTCATTGTTCTGAGCCGTCTGTAGTTCATACGACAAATATTTGACAACAGATTTCAAGCATACTTTCCCCTGATAAACATTAAAGAAAAGTCAACTATCCGAATTCTTTCATACCCAGTTGAAAATGCATTATCTAGGAAGCAGTTCCACTGCTAAGTATGAAAACATGCTGCACCATTGATAACATCGTCCAACCAAAGAAGTTAAACTGACAAGGAACACAGCAAATCAACCATACGTGCTCATGCTTCTGGGTTAGAATTGAGCCCTTGGGCTCATTCATTTCTCATCTTTTCTCAGGTGGTTGACCTATAATTGCCATCACTCTACCTTTCTGTCAGAGAAATATATCTGCTGATACACACGCAGACCTTTGCAAGGTCCTACAACTACAATCCAGCTGTACCTCTAATGGCACAGAGGGACTAGAAAGAGATCACTAGGGATTTCTTTGATTCTGCATAAGATCACATGAAATGTTTGATGACTGCATAAGAAAAGATTTTTCTATATCTCAGACATGCAATAGTAGCTATTAAATTCTCTGCAGTACCTACTATACAACCACAGCTCCTCATAACCTGGCACTCATTACCTATTCCACATTAATTCTAAGAATAAAACATCATATTTTCATGGGAATATTTTCTCAGTTACTCAACATTGTTTTTAAAGGCAGAGTTGGAAGTTAAACTGATATTCTTAAAACAGTAGAACACATATTGTATGAAATAGAGCAGAGAGCTGGGTGAGATAACCCATGTACAGTATTTTTCTGTCTCTAATGATATTTATAAGCTTCTGTACTCCTTGAGTGACAGAATTATGCAGTTGATCCCTGAACATCTTAACCTGAATTTTAAGATCCACTATTTTAACTAGGTAAAGTGCTTTGGATACGATTGCTTTTATCCCAAAATGTCAGCATTGTTCTCACATTGCATCTTCCTTTTAAAAACCTCTCGGGTTGTGTCTCATACATATAGATAGATAGATAGATAGATATACACATACACAAAACAACAACACAGGCTTTCAAAATTAACTCTGAGGCAGAACCTTCTCATGCAGGGTTTGTGTGAGAAAAACCTCATCACTTCAATACTCTTCCACTGTTCAGCTAGTCTCTTTCAAATAATTTATCCTTCCATTCCCTAAAAATGCTGCTGAAGGAAAGATGAAAACTGTACTATAATGAAAGCCCCATCAGCATTACCAGAAATCAAGATTCACATGCTTGGAGGAGATAGTAGTTGTTCCCCATGTACAGGATGCAAAATATAGAACATACAACATAATATATACAAATAAAGAATTTTATATGTATATTAACTGATCTTATAATTTCTTTTCATCTTCAAAAAGTTAGATAATATATTTTCTTTTTTATTCTGCTACCCTGCAGAATATAAATATTCTCTATTCAAGCCTACAGTCAGAGCCAAATTTTTCCAGCTGGTTAAGAGTTTAAGGAGCACTGCCAATACTTGCTGATTCACAAAGTCGTGTTACTCATTCTCTCTTTGTCTGTCTTCCACATTTTCTCTACTATTTTCTCTACTTTTCTGATCAGTATTGTACAAAAGAAGCAGTTTTTTCTTTGCATATTTGTTCCAGAAAAAAATAGTGTTGATGGTTCTGATAATGACCTGGGTATGATTTGTCTTGAAATACTCCAGATTTGTATTTTGTAAAAATACTTTTTTGCTCTCCACCCTCACTCTTTGAAGTTCTACACAAACAAGCAACTAAATGAAGGTTTATTTGATTTATTTTGAATAGAAGCCACCTTTATTTCTTAAGAGCCATCCAACATTTTCCATCTTCTCATTTCTTTGCTCTTCTTTACTTTCTCCTAACACTTAAGTAATTGAGCTTTCCTTGGGTGAATATGCAGAGAGAGTTACAAATGAAAGTTACAAGCTAGAAAAAGTCGGAAGCTACGACTGTAGGTTCCACAGTAAAGCTCAGTATTTGCAAAGTACATTACATCACTGCTATTTTTAGTGCAGCAGCAGTAAAAAACAGATTCCAGACCCCACTTCACAAAATGCTGTATGAATATACAGTAAAAAAAAGCTTTTACTTCAGAAGTCTTATTAACACAGATCAACCTACAATGGACGTCAGAGGAAGTAGTCCTATTAATTTTATTTACCTCCATGTTGATTTGGGATTAATCTGTAATTTGCATTATAATGGCTGCAACTCACATATACACCTCCAGAAAATTCAAAAGGTTTTTGTAAGCACTACTAAGACAAAACAACAAATAAAACAGCAGAAAATATTTTCCCTATCTGACTTTAGGCAGCTAATTTAGGCATGTGCATTGTCAGTGCTGCTTCTAAAAGCCAAGTCAGAACAGCAAAGATAGGAGAAATGCACTACCTGTTGGCTCCATGGCAAACCCTTGGGTTTTGTTCCAGGCCTATATTAAGATACATGATATAAGAAGGTGAGAATTACAACTACAGGAGGAATGGAAGCAGAAGAGAATATGATATTTGGAATGGCGTGTAGCTGGGATACAGGACTTCATGGCATGGCATGATCATTTGATGCTCTGAGGGCTGGAGCACTTCTCCTATGGGGACAGGCTGAGAGAGTTGAGGTTGTTCAGCCTGGAGAAGAAAAGGCTCCAGGGAGACCTTCGAGCCCCTTTCAGTCCCCAAAGGGGCTACAGGAGAGATGGGAAGGGGCTCTTTATCAGGGAGGGGAGCGATACAATGAGAGGGAATGGTTTTATATTGGAAGAGGGGAGATTTAGATTAGATATGAGGAAGAAAGTCTTTCCTGTGGGGGTGGTGAGATACTGGAACAGGTTGCCCAGAGAAGCTGTGGCTGCCCCATCCCTGGAGGGGTTCAAGGCCAGGCTG
>JAOXNO010000013.1:29380865-29416082 GCA_028565335.1 Limnodromus scolopaceus
GGCTTTGAGCAACCTGGTCTGGTGGGAGGTGTCCCTGCCCAGGGCAGGGGGGTTGGAACTCAATGATCTTTAAGGTCGCTTCCAACCCCAACCATTCTCTGATTCTATGCACCATGAGCACATTCATGACTGAATGATGGCACCTGCAGCAGCCGAGCAATTCCAGCAGTTACTACTGTCTTAGGAGGGTACCATCAACTACTGCAGCCATGAGAAGCCACAAAGGCACCAGTTGCTGTTTGGAGCAGCTACGACAACCAGTGCCTCAGTTCTGCTGGAGCAAATGTTCCACCGCAGCCCAACAGATCTGGCACCTGATGGTAAGTTGGACATAGACTTACAAAATTAATTGACTTATGATAAACCTTTAGGAATATTATAGACATTTGACCATGCCTAGATATGTAAAACACACTCTCTTCCATGCTTTTTCTGCCCAAATTTGAAAAAGTTAACTAGCTAATCATTTTTTCCTCTGTGAATTTTTACCTCAGTAAATGATAGAGGCATGAAATTTCTGAGTAAAGAAACAAAGGAAAAACTCTAGGAATTATTTTCTATCCAGTGACTCAAATGATTGCAATTAACAGCTTTCACATTTTCATGAGTTTAAGAATTTGACCTTCTTAACAAAGAATCTGAAACTGAGTACTCTTTCTCTTAATCTCTCTCTGAAGCTGAGCTAATTTAATTCCTGGATGGCAATGATTTCTTTGCTATTGCATGAATTTGCAGAATTTGACCTTATAACTTATAAAAATTGGGTTTTAGTGTAACTGCATTGGAGATGTTTTTATACAATATTAATTGATGCTTATTGAAGGCTGAAGGGCTGATCATTTAAAGTTGTGGTATCGGACATGTCTTGCCTGTGGGCCTTTGCGACGTGACAGCAAGTACAAAGACTATTAAAATGTCTTTGTGAAAACACCAAAAAATCAATCCTCTTCCACAAGGAGGTGCCCTCCAGCGCAATCAATACAAGCTGGTACAACAATATCTTATGACGCTTGTCAGCTGCCTTAAACCTTTTTGCTCGGTAAAGCTCACAAAGTGCTGCTGCCTTTCATCGGTGCTGGGTTGTGCCAAATGAAGATGCATTTCTAAATCAGTCGCAGGGGCAAATGCTGCCATCAGTTACCCCCCTGCAGATGACTTTGAATTCAGCAAGGTTGTAAAGGACTGAATCCAACTTGGATTTCGTCCAGTAAAGTTAAAGAAGATGAATTTGTTTACTGCTTTGAAACTTTTCTTTCCTCTGCTTCAGTTACGTTACAGGTTCTTGATGGAAATTTTTGATCTACGTTGTGATTCTTGCATGCTAGAGAGCCCAGAACACCAGAGGAATCTGAGTAATGACAATCAACAGGTTCTTTCACCTTTCTTCTATTATTAATCAATGTTATTAGCTCTAATTACAAACCAGCTGTTAGAAACTAACTTCTTCAAGAGCTATCTGCCTTAATCAAGTGCATGTCTATCAACTTCCTTAACTTTGTTTTGTCCCGTTGGGGTTGTTGGGTACCTATCACCACACTTTTAACACATGGCTGTGGAAAACTTCTGCAGTGACTTTCTAGCAATCAAATATTTTCCCCAGATAGCTATGAACTCGGGACGTGACAAGTGGAACTAATTTGATTCCTACAGCCTATTATCTAGTTCAATCAGTTTTCACTTCTATGTATTCCTTGAAAATAAGCACCACTAAGACCAGAGTGATAAAAAGCTCTAGGTTAACTCAATGTTGCTAAGCATTAGACACAGGAAAATACTCCAGTAGCCCAGGACAGCATACCTGCACACACATTTAATACAAAAAGACATTTGATAGGCTTGTTTAGTGAAAAATTAAACAGTAGTCTCTGTCCTTGTGCTGTATTTCTTTATGCAATGAGACATCAAACACCATGACTGAAACCAAATCCCATAAAATCTTGTCCAAACAAGCCCAGTCAAATCAAAATCCCTTTTATGGAAATTAACCTTCTGTGAGAAGAAAAGAAAACTCAAACAAATAGGCAGCTGCACGACACTGTAAATTAGTACATTAGCCTTTCGGCCTTAGAAGAACTGAGTTTAACTTCTGGCATTAGGTGCAAAAGCAAACAAATTTTGAGGTCTCCTAAGAGCCACGCTTATGCAGTACTTCTGATAGCTCATGTTCAAAGAAAGGTCACTGTGATTTGGATGGATCACATAGTAAATCTTTAGCCCCTGTTTCTATTAACTACTAAATTAATTTATTAAAAGTAAGAGTGAAAAACAAAGACCTGCCCTGAATTCCTCACTTTTATGAATAAAAACTATGCAAAAACATTACTTATTCAATATTGCTCCATCATTTCTCTGACTCTAAAAAATACCTTAGGGATAGATGGAATTGTACAAGGACAGAACAACCTCCTAGTAAACACAGAGTACGTCTAACATGCAAGCACCCTGGTTGACCTTTTCTCTTATTAAGATTACAAAGCCTCAAAAAACATCAATTTGCTTCTATCCTTTTCAGTTGACCAGGACTGCCATTTTGGGTCCTGGTTAGCAGGACATGCCCACCCCGAAAGCACTCCTGCAGAAATCAGGGATCAGCCCATATGTCAGATGCCAGGACATCCTGTGAGAATTTCAAATAGCAGTAGGACCAAAAACATGGGGGATACTTGGCTCCTGAAACTCCTTGCATCACATAGTGGCATGAAACTACTTCTCAGCCAAAACACAGCCCTGAGCTTTCCACAGAACCTGCACCTCTCCCTTCCCAGCGAGCTCCTGCCAGCTATCTTGACCTCCAGTCTAGGAAAGAACTGCAGTCTGGGAAATCACTTCTTCTAAATTCCACAACAGACAACCAAGGTGGAGTTTGGGATTCAGTGAAGGAGCTTTGCCTGAACGCACTGCTCCTTATGAGGTCACACACACCCCCAACAGAAGAATTCCTTAGAGATTCTGGGTGAGGAGAGGTAGGAAATTGCATCCAGTGCACAGCAACTGAATTGGATGCAGCTAGATTCAGATGAATCTTTGTGGGACTGTTCCTCATCACATCTCAATATGTACCTATAAAGCAGGAAATACACTTTCTGATCCCATAATATTGTGAGGAAAAATTATGCAGCACTCGGGGCAGTTAGGAAGCTCATAATTGCTCAGGAATATGGAGAACCTCAGGTAATTGCTTATCTGTTTCATGAGGCTGTATCTCCAAAGCACCTAAGTGACTTTGACTCAACTGAGATTGACAGACTTTTAGTGAGGTGATGTCCTCTAAAATTACTTTGTACCTGGCCAAAAGTTAATCATGTGCTGAAACACATGCTAGGAAAGCAATCAGCTTTGCCCGCCATCACTAATGCAAACTTATTTTTATCCTTCTCTTAAAAATCTTCTCTTTGAAATCTTATTATTCACAAAACAGATAGTTAATCTTTCTTTAGGAGCTGCTCCCCAATAATACTTCAGGTGTAAGCAGGACATGCCTCACATTATGACTCAATCAATAGGTAAGAAAAAGGTGAGTTGAGTGAGTGTCAGTAAAACTATTCACATATATAAACTATATGTTTCAGTTTCTCTCAAATACAATTGCAGGTGGCCAGATATCCCAAAAATTCTGAGACCTGAAATAAAATGATAGTTTTAGATCTTTTTAGGTTTTTCTTGTTTTAAGAAGAAACCTGTCATCCTAAGGTATGAGGCAGAACTGAAAAATTGTAAGTTGGACGTCAAAGGCTGATAGAACCAGTCAATGGCATTAATTCTTAGCTGCCACAGAATATTTCTATCTGTAGATCTCAAAGCATTTTACAAAGGCAGGAGAATACTGTTTGTCACAAGGGGCAACAGAAAACATGAGGAGCTTTGCAAAAGGGCACCAGCAGTGCTATAAACATAGCCCAGGCTGCCTGGGTCACAAGTCGATGATGAACATCCTTCCTCTTGATCTGGAAAACCGAGTAAGGGTTTGAAATGCTTCTGTCCATAAGTTTCAGCAAGGAAGATGCATTTAATAATGCATAATATCCTTGTATAGACTTATAGTGGTCTTTATGCTCAAATATTTCACACACTAAGACTAAGCATTGTAGATACGTGCATTTATATTGTTTCTCTGCCACACTACTCTCTGAGATATGTTGACCTATCTGAATAAGTTGATATATCTGCCTTAGCTTCCTGAAAAGGAGATTTTCACAATGAAAGAGAGTAAAACATGGAAGAAGAACCCACGCCAAGTGAAGTATATGGGATAAAAAGAAAAAAGGATTTCTCTTAGTTGAAGAGAAGAAACAGCAGATTACAGTGTTCTGGCGGTGACAGAGATACAGAACAAAAATAATACCCTGTTACAGCTTAAAAAAAAACATTCACAGAGGAAGAAAAACTCTTGGATTTGCATGGAGAAGACAGCAAACAACTGGTTGCCACAGCCCAGTTCTTTACTTTTTATCTTCATTTGCATTTGTGCTGATTGGTTTGACCTTGCTTGATTCACACCCTCTATACAGGAATAAATGTATAAAGAAGGGGCAGAGGCGGAATGAATCAGTATCCTCATAGCAAGTAAACACAAAAAACCCAATAAGGAATACTAGATTAGCTTCATCCATATGATAATGAGGTAGAGTAGGGATATCTTGGGCCCAGTATTGTTGAATGTAACAGACTCCAGGCTCTAAACCATACAGAAAAATTCATAGCACCCCTGTGAAACGCTGGAGATCTTACCAAGCCAATAAGTTGAGTTCTTCCACCGGCAAATGTTGACAAAAATGGATGCTTCTGATTGTGTTTGGCCCTTGCTCTCCCTCCATTCACAGTTCAGGCTTCCACCTGTGCAGAGAATGTTCACCCATTGAGGAAACCACACATCACGTGCGGGTATAAAAAAGGCAGAGGGACATCAAGCCTGTAGACCTTCAGGCAGACTCAGAGAAAAGCATTTGAACTGTGTACGTTAAAACATTTTGACTAAATACTCTTCTCTCTAACTTCTTTTGACAAAGACGATTATATTTGCAATCCTAAAGTCTCTGCTACATGTCATAATTATTATATTCAACCTTAAACTCACTAATTATTATTCTTTTTCTTGAAGCCTTGTGAAGACATTGTGTTTTACAATTCTTAGGGGAAGCTGAACATTTTTCTATTGTTATGCAGAAACTTGCAGCAAATAAATAGATTGTCTTATGGCAGTAACGAGAACCTGTTCTCAGAACTGCTTCTCAGTCCTTTTCTAATTTCCACATCCATTTTGAAGCAGGACAAAGAAGAAACAAAAAGTTTTCTACTTTTTGCTCTGAATATATTATATATCAGCGCAGTTCTCTCTCTAGTCTGTTCCTAGAGATCTAACTGTTGTCGGTATATTTTAAGCCCTCCTTGATCCACTTCCATATCTTTCTACCCGGCTCACCAAAAATCGGCCTGTGTGCTCCCTTTCCAGAGCAATGAGACTGGCTGCTTCTGAAATATCATGTAGCTTTATTAGTAGATTTTATGTAC
This sequence comes from Limnodromus scolopaceus, assembly GCA_028565335.1. NCBI lineage: Eukaryota > Metazoa > Chordata > Aves > Charadriiformes > Scolopacidae > Limnodromus > Limnodromus scolopaceus. The sequence continues at coordinate 29,386,374 of JAOXNO010000013.1, forward strand.
TGGGAAGAATTTACTCCAGCTATTTTATCTAACACTGACAGATCGGAACAAATGTCTTACGGGGATCACACTAAGTTGTACCTTACAGCTTCAGGATGGCAAGATCATTAATGACATCTCTTAATAGAAGCACTTGTATATTAATAATGTATACATTAATTACATGGCTATTATATAAAGTGCCTATAGAGTCTATGTACATGAATAGTATCCATGTAGTAAATCACAAAGCTATATGTCAATGGTAATTATCCATGCATTTTTAACTTTCTTTTTCCTGCTCCATTGGGCAACCTCAAATTCCAGTACCTTGGGAAACTCAATCTTCCTTTCTTTTCTTTTCTTTTCTGATAAAGTTTCCCTCCTCTTCCCACAAAATCTGAAGTTTCCTTCCAAAATGACAACAGACTAAAGATCAAAATAGACTAATTTTGTTAAAGCACATCTCCTTAAGAATAGCTTTTCTACATCTAGAAACCCATTCAGAATGTTATAACTGACATCTTAGTAAGCTCTTACACTCTGAGGTTTTCAGATAAGGAAAATACAATTTTAAGTTCTCAAAGTCTACATTCTCAAGGTATTTTTAGAGCTTCCTATAGCCTTATCATGATAAATTTACAATGGGGTGCATATTTCTGAGTCTGTCCACAGACAATAGATGATGACAGTGCAATACAAAAAAGTCTCAAAAAGGAACCATCAACTTCTGTCTTATAAATGCCTGAAATATTTGATAACTTTTCTTGAAAGAAGCACTTTGAATATGTGTGTGAGTGCACAAATATTAGCTAACGCATCAGTACTACTTCTCTAAGACATTCTACCTTGATCTCACTTTCAAATACTTTGTCAGGACTTGAGACTTTCCATCATGGTCATTAACCTCATAGGCAGACCAACAATGAAACCCGTGCCATTATTCAAAAATTTCTAAACATTCAATTAATAGATTTTTCTCCTTTTTTTTTTTCTTTTTTTTTTTTTTTCCAGCATATGAATCTCAGAGAAAATAAAAGATGCTTGGGAATGTTGCTATAATAGCTTTTTTTATTTTGGAGGGAGGAGCTGTAAAATGTACTTCTGCCATCACAACTAAACAGCATGGAAACAACAAGCAGCTCAGGCATGGTAATACATCTCCTTCACATTCATGTCAATTAAAACATTATATCACACTGCGCCGTGATGTATTCTATAAATATGGCATAGCAACAACTGCATCCAGTAAAGAGAGGGTTACAGGCTTCAGCTTAAAGTCTTAAATTCATCTTTCAGCAAAGAGAATAAAGAAAAAGATTAGAAAGTTTGGTAGCTATTGAATTTTTAAGGAGAAACTTATTTTCCCTCATAAAGGCGGGTCATGCAAAAAAGGAAGCTACCCTATACCTGTATAAATATTTAAAACCTTAAACTTTGGACTGACTGTCCTTATTGCTACCTCTAGAAGCCCCTCAGGATTCTTTTCTTTAGCAATAATGTTGCTGTCTATGTACTGATTCCCATTTTTTCATCTTATCGTTATTATAGAGAAGTGCGTTTTTTTAACATGATGACTTTAACACGTCCGGTTGAACATTCCAGGTAAACTTTTTCCTAGCATATTTGAGACTACTTCGTGTAGTGCAAAAATTCATTGGCTTGAGTTACTTACGTCTCCAGAGAGAAGGATGATCCTGGGTGTGCAGGCCGACAGAACTTGAACTCACCTGATGCCCCAGAACTAAAGGTCTCTGATCAAGCCATTCCAAGATAATTTTTACAGCTCATGAGTTACAATTTACAGCTTGCCGTTGCCAATTTGTGGCAAGACAGAGCTATAATCTTGTTTTCTTATACTTAATGGTCTCGAGATTCTTTCTTCCTCTATTCTACTGGGTACAGCTATATGTGACACTCTGCTAATGTATGGAATGGCCGTCTGTCCCATTTAGGGCTTGTATGAGAATTCAGCTCACACTTGCAATGATATTTTAGACAGATACCATTTTGGGACAATGAGTCAGCAGGTCACGCTTCTCTGGCTAGATCCTCTCATATAAATTTTCAGAAACACTGGCTTCCCATTACAGTTTATGCACAGGGTCATCCCCAAGTACCACAAATCAGCCAAATAAACCTGCCTTTTTTCTTCCAAAAATATTGCTAACCGAAGACAATGCATACACAGTATTCCCAGAGCTTTTTCTATCATTTTACATCAGAGATATGGGTCTCCTGCTGTCTGTGTTTGACATAACCATCCCATCAAAATCCAAACCATCTTGTCAGGAGAAATCTCCGTGTGGATCCGCACCTGCTTTCAAAGAGTCAGATGCCCTGGTCTGTTGATACAATTGATATAAATGCATGAAGTCACCTAAGGTTTTGAGCAAGAGTCCAAGTCTGATGAAATTAGGATATGTACTGCTTAATGTTATCTGTTGAGGATGGAACTTAAAGCATTATGGAATATGTTATTGATAGAGTTAGAGGCAATATGAGAAGGGAAAGACATTCATTATTGTGTTTTTCTCTCTCTCCGTTTTTTGAGGGGTTATAACTTCCAAGTCCTGCTTCAACCCTATATGTTACTAAATAACCTTGGCTTGCTATATGCAAAAATGCCACACAGAGAGAAAACATCACGGTGAAATGTTAGGTGTTAAGTGGAAGGGATATAAGTGGGCATATTACTCACTAATTGGTCACTTTTTTTTTTCTTGGGTTTTTTTTGTTTGTTTCTTCTTTTTTGAAAGACGCGCAGTTGCCAGTTCCACACAAATGAGGCAATGTTTCTCTTCTCCCTTTAAAAATAACTCCGACCCCAATGTCAGCAGTTTAGTGATCGCACACGAGTCGACAACAGCTCTTTATGAAAGGTGTGTTTGTTAGTAAGGAAAACAAATCCCAGAGGCAAAGGATTCCAGGATCCCAGGTTCAAACTTACAGATTTAGTGTAAAAACACACAAACTACTGAAGCCAGTTGGGTTACACCCTTTTCAGTTCAATCACAGGACCCAAACAAAATGCAGGATACAGAACCTTGTACCACCAGAACTTTGCGGCTTCATTTCCAATAATACTCACTTCTAGGAGACACCAAGTCACCCGTAGCCAAAGGTCCATCCATCCCAGGATAGACCAGCACCCATGTTTAGAAAGAGAGTATGGGAAGAGGGTGACTCTGGCATGTCCTCTGAAGGGTGACAGTCTCTGTATTAAGCAGTCTGATTTGAAGAGTTCAACTTCATCATAGTTGAGAATCTCTGTTGGCCCTTTCTTCCATGAATTCATCTAAGCAATTTTTCTTAATTCATTTAAGACCTGTGCCACCCAAAACAGCTTGCGTCAATAAATTTCACAAATTAATGATTGTGCTATACGATAAAGTACTTCCTTAATGTTCTTAAAGTGCCTCAACTGCTTTTTTTTTCTATTGTCCCCCCAATAAATTGTTATGAGACCCAGTAAATTTTAATTCCCTATTTTCTTCTCCAAAAAATTCATGATTTTATAGATCTTGATTTTATTCCTTCTCCACTACCTGTCCCAAGTTGAATCCTTTAAAGTTGCTGCTAATACAAAAGTCATTTGTAAGCCTTGCTTACTCTTATAACAGCTCTCTGTACCTTTCCAGGTCTCCCATAACCTTAGATGTGGGGATTGGAAACACAGAAGTGGTCAGGGGGGCAAGAGAAGGTTACATGATGCGTTGAGCTGCTTTCCTGGCATTTAGCTGGCAGACAGCATTAATAAGCCAAGCTGAGGTTCAAGGACTGGTTTTGCCACTTACCCGAGGCAAGATCATGATCATGGAAACCACTCAGTTCCATGGATTGCACAGCTGCAGGAATTTACCTTTCCTTAAACTGCAGTGCTTCTTCAGTCATTAAGGCTAGATTCACAAAGAAACTTTACCTACTATAAAGTAGAGCATTAGAGTGTCCAAAAGAAAACTTGTTACTGAGCAGAATATTCCCCTATGTATTAGGAGGAACTAAACACCAAAAAACAAATTCATGAAGGCTTGAATGCTGAGCAGACACATGTATGTGCTGCACGAAACTAAACTGACAGTCCTTTTCTGGGTGTAGGCATCTATTCGGGGCTCCAGGGAAACGTTTCACTGCCTCAACTCCTATGAACTCCCTCCTCCAGTGTCACACTGAAACTCTAAAATAATAATACAAAGGTGTTCTTCATTTTATTTCTCTGTAGATGCAGATCTAGGTCTTCACTCATTTTGTCTCTCCCACATTTCATTCCTGCAGGAAGCAGAGCAGCTCTGGTTCAGCTGACCAGCTTTTGAAGGATTTTGTGGAGGCCCTTAGATACCCTAGGTTCTTACAGCTGGGCTCACAGAGCCTGGTAATTTGGAGCAGAGCAGTGGCTGAAGTTTCTTTGCAAGTCTAGCCTTTGTAGCTAAATCCACAACGTACCTGAAATTTGCTAGTCCTGAGAATGGCTGGAAGCTTAGTGCACTCCTTAAGACTTGGAAATGTCCCCATGGTCTTCATGAGCAGCTGGAAAAGTAGCCTGACCCTACAAATCACAGCCACCTCTGCAGAGACCATCGCTGAGTCACCTGCAGCAGGGACTCCAGCACAGAGTCTGCCAGCACTGGTCACAAAAGATCATTCTAAGGATTAAAGGGGTGTATGGAGCTCCAGGAAAGAGCTTTATACAAAAAAAGGAATGAGTTACCTACATCAGTAGAATTCAGAGGACATACATTTTTGTTTAATGTCATCTTTTATTATTGGTCTCATGCTAGGCCCAGGTCTTGATCATTTGTTTATCTTCCTGAATAATGTAACAAGTAGAAGTGCCCTGTGGTATATACCACACTAGATGGGCACACACATTACTAAATGCAGGTCCCAGACTCTGCTGGCATAAAGCTACTTAGCTGACTTCAAGGAAACCGAGCTGATTTACACCAACCCACAATCTGACCCATTATCCTGTAAGGTATTCTTCAATTTTTTGTTGGTTTTTTTTTTTTTTTAATATGGTGGGACAATAAAGTCACTACATTTATAGCCCAGAACACTCTCTGCATATTCCCATATCTTGTTTGCTCTTTTAACAGCTACCAAACACTGTGCAGATGGTTTTACTAAATTATCAACAATCGCTCCAAAGTCAGTTCTGATATTCCTGTCCTTGGGGATATACTACCGGGGCCAAGCACATCCCTGGTGCAGCTCTGGCAGCCTAACACATTTGGCCCACTGACCACAAAGTGCACTGCCTCCAATTACCTTCTCTCTTTTGCTCTTATCTCAGTTTACTGACTCTCTACTTATCTTAGTCCCTTCCTTATCTAAAACACCGCAATCTTCCAGGTCCCCTAATGCAGCTCCATGATTTGACTCCTGTTGTTCTCATCTAATATTATCGTCCCTTTCTGTGTTTTACTTTCTCTCTTCCTTTTCCTGAAGCGCTCCCACAAGCACTAGGGTCTTAAAAAAAAAATCACTGCTGTTTACAGAGTTTATTACTTTCCATCATTTCTTATGATTCTCCTGCAGCATGTCTTTCAAATAATTACCTCTGTGATTTACTGTATCGGTCATATAACCTCCTCCTTCCTGTACTAATCAGCTCTGGATTAGTTGGTAGGGCCAGATTGCCCCTGATGGACTTCCCCCCCCCCCCATCTCTGTGTCTCTGTACCCGGCCAGGCAGGGATCATGCTCTCTCTGGCTTTCTACATGCCCCCAGAGCTACTTGCCAGGTCTCCCAGGGCAGGCTCGCCCCAGCCGGCCCCACAGCAGCCTTAATTGCCTATTTCAGCCAAAGTCTCAAAACTGGTACCTCTAAAAACCACCTCCTTCTGCCTCTATTTAGGTCAGGTAGCCATATGCCACTCCCTGTGCAAGGCTGTCACTGAAAGCCACCACAGAGAGCCCTTCGCAGGACATCTAAAACACCCAGCTCTCTACCTGGGCTTCTATAAAGTGCCACCAGTCTAAATATTGAGCAAACTGTTCACCAAAATACCATGGGTGAGTGAAGAATTGGTTTAAACTATCTGCAGGTAGATCAGCTTGGTTCCATCCCAGCGGGGACATGTAAGCAAACAGTGAAATCTCTCTCCTCTGGTCTTTCCTTTTTACGGCAGCAGCAAGGAACTGCCACAGTCTGTACTGTGGATTCCACAGCAAAAATGTTACTTTGGACCCCAAGTATCTACCTGGTTACCTGGAGTGTGGAAAGAGATACACAGAGAAATTTCTTCTGAAATAAAACAAAGCATAGCTACTCATAAACTAACCAAATACGCCAAAAAACGCCACCGAAACACCAAAGAGTGACTGTAATTACTTCTCTACCACACAACTAAAAAGCATGGACATGGGCAGAAACCCCCAAAGAGCTTCGCAAGGGCAAAGACCCAGAAGATCCTAATGCTTGATTGCGACCCTGTCTCAGCGATACCTTCCTGTAACCTCCATTAACAGCAGGAAGCTCATTTAAAAAAAAAAAAAAAGAAAAAAAAAAAGTAGTTGAGGGTATGCTGGGCATTTCTGAGGACAGTCCAATGGAAGTGTGTAGTTAGGATAACACTGCAGCAGTATTAAGGATGTGATACGTTTCTGGGGCAAAGAAGGCTATAGTTTGGGGGAACACGATGTGTGGGCACCTTCTTGGAGTTTATTTACCCCTTGCTTTGGTGATGTTTGCTGTGTTGTCCTCGCACCAAAACAGTTCTTTGGGAAAATGTCGCCGAGACCCTTCACAGGCAGTTTCAGACTAGTACATAAGAAGATGGCACAGGTATTTCCTTCCCGCAGAAGGTAAAATTGGTGTTGAAAGGGGAAACCAGTATTTCAACCTCCTGAAGTAAAACATGGAGTTAACCTTACCTACCCACGCAGCCAGGAGAGCCGGGTGGTGAGGTACAGCCCTTTGCTGACGCATTTAGGATTCTCAGGGATCTGACAGACGCCCTCTGGGTAATCTCGTAGTTTTAAAATGCTACTGCCCCTCACCTTCCATTCCCCTGCTCTGCCAGAGATCACCACCTCCTCCAGCAGAAGCCACAGAAGTCGATGCTCTGCAGTTCCCTCCTCCCTAAGCGAGTAAGCAGGGCAGGGCTCAGCTACGCACTGCAGATGCTCCAGCTCCCAGCCTGGCACCTTAGCCAAACCCAGGGGACTTTGACCAGGCACCTGCTCCCAGCTGCCCCCTCCTTTCCCAGCAGAGCAGCCTCCGATAAAAGAAGAAAACCATACAACCAAAACCCCAAAACACACACAAAAAACCCACCCCCAACCAACCAGCCAAAAGAGAACTGAGAAATTAACCTCCTAGACTCAAGTGGGGCATTTCAGAGTGACGATTCTTAGAGAGCAATATAACATATTAATTAAGGCTCCCAAAACATCTTTGAAGGAGATTATTTGGAAAAGTCCTCCATGCTATTAATGTGAGCCCTGAAAAGGGCTGTTCGTGGCTGCTATAACCTGTCCTACGTGAACTGAAGCTTATGCTCTTCAGAGAAAGCACAGCCATTAACAATTCAAAGATTTCCTCCTAATACCTTCTGCACACAGCGATCTATTTCCTGCTATTAAAAAACAAACAAGCAGAAAAACCACAAACAAGGCAAAAATATTTACTAGACGATATTGTCCTGCGAAGATGGACTTGCAACCCAAACAAGTCAGACCTCGAAGGCAATAAAACTCTTAAGTGCTAATCCCTGGGAAATAGCCCCAGGTACCAGAGAATCTCAAAGATGACAAGATTCTGAGCAAAGGGCTCTTTGCAGGGAATTCCCAGAGAAAATGATCCTTAATGTTCCTGTATCCCGATTTCCCCCGGTTACCACAGCAGCCAGCTGTAAGTAAGGCAGGATTTGGTCTCAGAAGCATATGAGATTCATGCTTTCACAGAACGGAACGTTAAGATTCGCACCGTAGTTAAGCGTGGAGGAAAGTCGGGACTGGGGTGACCCTGGAAGGAAAAGGCTCAGGCTCTCTGTTCGGGGCAGTCACATACCCACAGCAAAATCTGTGCGTAGCCCTAAACCCGTCATCTTAACTCAAACGGATTCTGAGGGGATCTGCCAAGTCCTTGTCTAATTTCACCTGCGTTCAAGCAACTGAACTGTGACGGCAAGGGGACACCCCGGCACCTCCAGCCGTACCCCAGTCTCGCAGCGACGCCCCCCGGTTTGGCTTCACAGCGGCGCTACCCTGGGCAGCAAAACGATGCACACGCAAACACAGCCTGCCTTTTCTCTCCAGCTGTGGTACAGCTTGAAAAGATACCCGCCCCCACCCCCCGACACAAATCCCAACCAAACGACAACCCAGCACCCGCACCCCAGCCCCCAACGCCCCACATTCAAATATTAAAATACCCTGTGAAAATGTGCAAGTGTTCTTAGTTGGAATCAATCTTTCTCTAGATGTACATAGACCATCCCCCTTCTCTTTTGTCAGTCAAACATGATGCTTTGGCAACCTAAATCCTGGCTATAATTCATATAGGAATTGTAGATACGCCTCAGTTTATATATTTTTTGTGGTTACATTTTGCAGGAAGCTATTCTAGGCACTAGGAACGGACCATCATCTCCTCTTCCAAAAGAAGAGCCTTACTGCAGGGGCCTCTCCACTCCAAACGGTTAGGAATCCAATACACAACAATCTTGCAGAAATCAGCTGCCAGATTTATTATTCTACCTGAAAACCCCAAACAAACGGGAAAAAAAAAAAAAACCCAAACAAACAAAAAAAAGTGGAATAAAAACAGACTTTAAATAAACCTCTTAGGTACATTTTAAAAAGGGTTAATCAGTTCAGTGAATGACTTTTATATCTTCTGCTGAGAGATCTTGTAATGTTGGTCTGATTGCTTGTTTTGTTCAGTGAGTCACTACCGTATACATATATATATATATTTCTTCTTAAATATTACACATTTGATGCATTTTTTTCCTCTTTTTTTCTTTTTCCCTTTTTTTTTTGTTTTTTTCCTTTTTTGTCCAACCCCTTTCCCAAATATCCACATCCTGCCACAGGCAAGAGGCGCTCCGTGCTGACATTAAAGAACCAAAACCAATCCAAGGACTTTTCATCAAAGCATGTTTCATTTGAACCTTATTTCAATGGAAATCACATTTTTTTTTTAAACAATCTTACTCAACCTCTTCCCTTTCCTTTTTGCTAATTCTGCAATTTTAGACTTCTGATTCTGGGTTGATCACTGAAATTTTAAGTGCCATTGAGACTTACGGATCACAGAATGAGGTGACATATTAAGGCATATATACACTCCCGTAAAATATGCTGTCTTATGGATCTGAGTAAATTAAATACCTGCCCAAATGTTTTTCTATGCACCTGTGGTTTCTAGTGACCACTACTTCTTTACTTTTGATTAATTGCAATTTAAAATATTCAAAGCTTCTCTAGCGTCTTAACTGACAGAGGATGGAAAACTAACCCACCACCTAGGATTGTCTTTGAAATTCATCCATTATGATGAAAATTAGTCTTGTTGTTTTATGGTTGTGCATTCATTTTCCTCCCACTCCTTGGGAATACAGGAAAATGAGGTACTCCATGTCACACCTGTTTTAAATTTCACTGGGCAAAAAGAGAAATCCAGATCTTACCCCCCTCCCCTTCAAACAAGGAAATATTACATTTCAGAAAAGGTGCTCATAAATATTTAAAACTTTTGGGGTTTTGTCAGGGCTTTTTTTTTTTTCATCTTACATACAGAATAGCATGTGTGACTTGGGTTCGAGACTACCCCTCTCAAAAAATAAAACAATTTGAATAAGTAACAACAACACCCACCCCCCCCAAAAGAAAACCCTCAAAAAAACCCTCTTCCGAGCATATCTGATCACATTTACATTTAGTGTCCAAAACAAGTTGATTGGTAACATCAGTGCCAGCACTACAACGTCATACAGCGACTTCATGGTAATTCTTTTTTGACAGTTCGTCTTAAGTCTCCGTTCCACCCAAAATTACAAAAAGGTTCTGCAGAGCTTTCCTTAGCAAGCTGAAGCTTACTAGTCATTTGTGGATGCGCATAAAAGCTGCTTATAGCACAGCTATGGCGTAAGCTATTTTCTAAGCAATAAATGGTTCAAGTCATCTATTTTGTCCTGAAATGCTACCTGTAGTTACAGCATTGCTTATAAATGGTCATAGTAAATTCAGCATCAAAGAGAATATTACAGAAAAAGACAGCAGCAGAAGCATTAGCATTATCTAGTATTTATATATGTTATCAACATAACACAGCAGTAAAAGGTTTAAATGCATATTAATGGGTACCGTGTCTAAAAATTACTAAAGTACCTATTTAGTGTATTGGATATTTTTCTCAAGGAGTGCTTGCTGTGTCTAAACAGCATAATTAGATATGTGACTTAGTACAGTTAATTCCTATTGATTAAATAACTTATTTATGTACCAAAGGAAATGGAAGGATACAAAATGTTTTCTCCCTCCCGATCGTGATCCTGTATTTAATGCTGACATGATCATCAGAAAGCCTACCACATGTAATTACTACCCTCAAATGGATCTGGAAAGGTCTAAGCCATAGCATGGGGCCATGTACGTATAGCAACGTGGCTCCAGCTGTGGCATGTGGCTTGCAGTCTGAAGTCAGGGATTGTGCTGCTTGGCCATCGTACTTATGGCCACTCTGTCATTAAACAGGATTTTTTTTGAAGTCGTACCAAAGAAATAATAAAAAAAAAAAATAAAAAAAAAAAAAGGAAAAACTCTGGAGATATCTGGTTGGTTTCGGAGGCAAGGTGCAAGGTCTGCCACTGCAAGCTTCTAAATTAAATGCTGTGGTATATGCTTTGCTTCTCTTCTCTTTTATAACTGCAGAAAGACAATTAAGAATGGCAAGGAAAAAATGCCCTAGGCATGCTGTGCTGATATCATCATCAAGTGGTTATTTTGCACAATGAGAATTAACTGTACTATGGATACCCAGAGAAAATGTACAATATCTTATGCTGATATGAAACAAACCAGACATGATATAGCTTTTTTTTTTTTTTTTGTACTTAAAACCTGTATGTTCCCTTCCCAAACTTAAGTAAAAAGCAAACCCACCCTTTTCCTCCTGTTACACAGAATAACGTTTAGGTTCCAACCCTCCCCTTTCAAATAAAGTGCGCTGTCCATGGCAGACCATAGGAGTAATGCAACAGGAAAAGCCCCTTTTAGTGTACTATTTAAAAAACAAACTGAAGTCGAGTCAGCTTTCCTCTGGGTCTTGTGAAAGAGGAGAAGCCTAAGGGAGGGGGGGGGAAGACACCCCCTTCACTGTCACTGTTGTTAATAGACATAGCCTTCGTTATAGGGGTGGGTGTTGCAGCAGCCACCGTCCTGCATGTAGACCATGCTCTCGTCAAAGTGGGACAGAGGGACAGTGTCCTCCTCATTGATGTGGCGCTCCATGTCAGTCTTCAGCAAGGGGCGCTGGTTGTCTGGAAAAGCCATGGAGAAAAGCGCTTCAGGGTCGCAAACAAACTTGTAGACGTATCTCTCTCCAGCCACCTTGGGACAACAGAAGGGACACACAAAAAAAAAAAAAAAAAATGGAGCAGCGTAAGGCCTTGTGGTTTTGCAAGTCCAAGTTCAACAGTCTTGAGAAGGACTCACCTTTGTCACGCAATTAATACTGCAGCAGCAGAACTGGGAAGGCAATGACCTAGCAAAGACAACGGGCATCTGCAGAAGCAAGACTGGGCAGAACACTCTTGGATATAGAATGCCCCACGTGATATATCCTGTTGGAAGAAGGACTAGGTACTCCACTTCCAAACTTGTGTTTGCCATCGCTTCCTAGGCTTAACCAGAAATGGAACTTTTCTTACTGGACAATGTAAACAAACTGTCACTACAGTGGCAAAATAAAATGACTAAGTCCAACACGCTGGGTGCGAAGTGGAAAAAAGAACCACGTTGCACGATAGAGATCTGAATTTCACTTTACGCAGATTGATTCATACTTAAGCATAAAAGCACTTAGTTATAGCGCACGCTGATTGCACAGGGACAGCGTAAGCAAATACGCAGGCTAATATGTACTTAGCAATTGCTCATGCAAAGTTGGGACATTTGGATTTGCTTATGGAGGGGCAATTTGTCCAAAGATCCTAAAGTTTTCCCTTATTCAGAAATAGCACTGAATGTCTGCGCTTCAGCTTCCTAAAAGCTGAAGAACGATAAAAACAATACAGAATTATTATTTTTTTTAAAAAAAAAGGTCAATATAGTGTCTTCTCAGGCACCTTATTTAAAGAATTAGGGTAAAGAATATGACCCATTTTGCATGCTCAGAGTTTATTAAAATTGTTTTTAAATAAAGATCATATTTTCCTCTTCTTGCAGCTCCAGCTAGCACAGTACTGGAAGTGAGGGAATGAAGGTGGCAGAAGTGTAGCAAACTTTATTCTTACGGGTGCAAAATAGTCTGAAGCACCTCCTTAAATTTTGAGCTTATTTATTCTAGAAATCATGTAAAGTTTTGGTAGAGGCTATATCTGCAATAGAAATTTTTTTCATCAAATTAATGTCATCAAGTTTGACAGACTGGAGGCTGCATTCAGAAAGCGGGCATTTGCATAACCTGTTATCATTGCTTAACTTAAAGAAAAAGGGCAAAAACGCGCATCCAGACCTTGCAGCAAAGAAACCTGCTCTGAATCTACAGCTGCCATTAGTTTTTAACATACACGAACCGCCCAGATAGGGTGATCCCAGGGCAAACCTCAACCTTTGCTATGGCAGAAAAATAAGCATCCAAACTAGCTTTTAAAATATGTGTTAAATACATTCTTGTAGATAATAAAGTAGTAGTTTCAGAGGTAGCAAGCTGGCTGTCAGAAGTACTTGTAAACTTTCCAAATGCAATGGGTGTGTGGGTTGGGCAGCGTTATCGGCCTTATGGTATTCCTGTCCCCACCTTTTCAACTCGTTTCACCCTCTTCGCTACTTAATTTTTGCCTCTGTGCTGCCTCTGAACTCTGCTGGTGAAACTGTGAGTCGTTGTCCCGGTTGACTCCAGGATAGCAAAAAAGGAGAGAGCACTACAACGATCCCATAATTAAAGCAAGAGGACCTGTAAAGGGCAACTCTGAACTGAGAACTTCACAAAACCCACTGGAAAAAGTTGCCCAGTAACTTTAGCTGAGAGCATTGTTTCCATGAATGGAACTGGCAAATGGCAGGTTAAAACATGTTAAGTCCCCACAGGTCACAAAGCTAATGTGAAAAGATATGGAACAAGTTTGACAGCACAAGGCGCTCATTGGCATCTTTGATCACACCTGTAAGTTTTGGAGACGCAGCAGACAGGTCTCTCCTATTGATTTCTCAGTCCATCTACATAGTACCATGTAGCATGATTTTAAAAAAAAATACATTTACACCAGCAAGCCACAGTAGAAGGACGAGTTGAATACTGTCAGCAAGACCAGACTGTTATATATAAATTATTGTTAAATATTTCTCATAATTCAGCCTATTATAAAATATTAAACTCCACTTAAAAATGGTATTATTACAACACTATTGGTAAAATATTAAAGTATTTGGTATGTTAATAGGTATCATTTTTCTCCCCTATCTTGCACTTACCAAAGTACCCAAGCGCTGGGCAGCTAATTTAGATCTGCCAAACATTATTCATGCCATACTCTACTGTTTGCCTTTCCCAGGTGCCAGGAAGCTCTTTTGGATATTTTTGAATGTTACCTCTTTCCCTGTAATCACACCCTGCATTGTGTGAACTAAAACCACAGACATTTTTAACATAGAAAAATATATCTTGATGCATACACTGGACTTGATAGGTGAAAAAGCTTAGTGTTTGCCTAAGTAGATGAAAAACCTACCTACGCAATGCAGTTACGGGTACTCCCCCTCATAAACTGACTTATGGATTAACATGCAACGCTCTGGTGAAATTTAATATAAAACTAGCTACTCACCTTTTGCATGATTCCCTTTTCATAATAATAGCGAAGTGATCGGCTAAGTTTATCATAGTTCATAGCTGGCCTATTTTTCTGAATCCCCCAGCGACGTGCCACCTGCCACAAAAATGGATTAGCATTGATTTGTTAAATGCATTTAACAAGCAGATCTTATCATCAGATACTTTATTTGGGGATGGGGGAGGGGGAAACCCTGCAGGTGCAATGAATAAACACAAGAGAAAAGGTTGCCATGACCTGAATTTCCCATGTACTACGAGGATTTTTAATTGGACACACAGTCATGCGTTAAACCTGAAGAAGACTTACTTATTTCCAAACGTGCTGGAGGGTTGGGAGGTTTTTTCTGTTTTTAATAAGGAAAACCAATAAAAAAATAAAGATACACAACAAATATTTATCAAGTTCCACCAGAAAACTTTCATGAAAAATGAAAACTTTTTTTTTTGTTTTAGTTTGATACTGTGGATAATTGTACTATTCCTGTGTTTTCCCTGCTGTCAGAACACTAAGTTATATTAAACACACATGCATACACACTTAGTTCATGAACTGATACAGACTGTACTTGGAACGACAGCGATGTTGAGATTATTAGGAGATACAAGTCAAAAGCCAGCTCCCAGTCTTAAATATTACTTCAGCAAAGAAAATGAATTATCGGAGAAGGCAGGGTAATTGCCTGGAAGAACTATACGGTAGCATGAAAAATGGGACAGAAATGTCATCGTTGCAGTTGTACAGTTTCCCTCAAAAAATAATAACAAAAAGGGAGTTGCAAGCAACTCGTGAAGCCATTCCATGGTGAACAATATGTCTTCTGCTCTGACTTATGATTTCTACTTGCCTTTATGCTTCCTGTTTTATTGCCAAAGGTAGTTCTGGACAAAGAGACCTTTTGTTTAAAGAACTTAACTGCTTATTCTGCACCTGACATTATAATTGGCTGTTGGTGACATTTCAATTACTGCCTGTACAAATGACTATCATGTCACCAGAGGGGAAAAAAAAGGCAGAGCTGATGAACTCTTTAAAGCACATTTTATAAATATGTTTGAGAGGTGCAGATCATACACCTCTGGGAAAAGGAGAAAGTAGCCAAGCAGTTTCTCCACACGCTGCTCTACAAAACATTCCCATAGGTGTCTGGAGCCTTTCGATGCAAACCATCGATGACGTGCAGCACTGAGAGTTGAAGGGGACTAAATAACAACAGCAGAATCCGTGACTTTGATCTCCATCTGGACAACGATTTTTAAAGTTTCTTTCGAAAGCATTATTTGCTTCCAGTGGTGCAGCTTTTTCAGGCTTACGTAAATGATCATGGCTTTGCTAACTTCAGCTATGTTATAGCTGTACTGAAACATACCTCCAATAATGCCAATTTATTCCAGCTGTAGATTTGGCCTAGATGTGTAACCTTGATTGGCCTATTCATCTTTGTAACACGCGCCTACATCACTCTTTGTTTATATCTGCCAAGATTTTTTTCCTGCATTAATCAGAGTCCTGAAAGTCCCCAACACAACAGGCTTGCATAATAAATAAATACACAACAAAGACAACTACAACAAAATAATGGTTGAGAATACGCTACATCATGTACACCATGTCATATTTTGACATTCCTAAATAAGCAAGCAGGTCCAGAAGTAGTCTTGGTGAGTCCTCCTGTCCCTGAACTGCACAGCATTTCTCAAGTCTTGCCCCGTGGAAGGGATTCAGGCTCCTAGCCTTCCATCTCACCTTCCTGCCGCTCATGGCTTCTGTCCCCATGACAAGAGAGCAGAAATGCACCCACACCCAATTCTTAGCCACCACAGTTCACAGTCACCTACTTTCTGAATGAGCTGTGGTGCTCAAAGGAGCTGCTACATATTCATTTTTGGTGTCACCCTTTCTACAAGGGCATAAACCTCCAGAAAGGGATGGGATGGAAAGGTCATGTCATTGACGACCCAACCTGCCACAGCTGAACCAACAAGCTCTTCGACTTCCCTTCAATTTACACTTGGCAACCAGCAGGAGTGTGCAACTTCCCATAGGCTATTCTTATTTTAATTGACAGTTTCTGTCAGGTCCATGGCATTCATATGAAAACAACTTAGGCTCCTTTGTACTCCCTCAGAGCACACAGGGGTGAGGAAAGTTTCAAGGAGCCTGCCCCCTCCAGATCTTGGATGCAGAGCTGCTCAAAAACACAAAGCAACTGTTACCAAGTCAGACAGGCAGATGATCTGGTTAACTTAAATCAGAATATCCAGTTCTTCAGGGAATTACACAATAAGGAAATCTTAGGGGTTTGTTTTGCTGCTTTCCCTTCCTTAGCTAATAAAAATCTATAAAGTTTTTGCACCATCTGCTAGGAACCATTTTGCAATAAATTTCTTTAATCTTGAAAATCTTTGGGCATACCTTAAAGACGAGACAAAACTATGAGGGTAAAAAATACTGAGACTGGGGCAGCGGGAAAAATTAGGGAAAATCTCATTCACCAAAATCAAACAAAAGCTTTGCCAAAGATTTCACATTGTTCTGGGCCAGGTCAGGCAACTAAGAAGTCCACATAACCTGCTACGGCTGCAGACTGGCCGACAAAGTTTTGGTATCAAATTGACCAAGACTGTTCCGTGGTCAAATCCTCCGAGGCACAAAGCCAGGATCTGCCACAGTGACTATCACTGGTGCAGGGGATGCTCGGACAAAGGAGAACCACCACACGAGAGGTCCTTGCAGCAACCTGTCCCTCAGCCAGACCGTGCCAGGAAGCAAAGGGACATCAGTCCTGTCGCCATCTCCAACTACTCTATCATCCCCTCGGAGCTGTTGGCAGGTGATGTAACTTAAATGCTTAAGAAAGCCTTCACATTGCTTATGCCAGCAGATGGATGGCAAAGAGCAGAAATAGCTGGTGGAACACAGAAGCCGTCTTACACCCCCGAACGCTCCTACTCAGCTCTAACTCAGAGGGGAACCTGACGGAAAATTTGCTGTGGTCTCCTCTATTACCCAACCCTGTCCAAGGGGCAAAAACAGTAAATCAGAGTGATGCTGCTTTTTGACAACCCTAATCAAATCATCTACATCGTTATCACAATAAAATTCACGCACACCACATTTCCCAACAGTTTCCCTGGCTGTTTAGAACACAGGACAAATTATTTAATGCTACCTAGTCCAAAAAAGTTTATGTAATAAAATGTTCAATTTATTCCTGTTTATCACACAAGTGAACTAAGTCATGCTTCAGCAAATGTTCATGAATACGAGTCATTTTATCTACCCCACGAGTCCTTCATGGTTCAGGAGAGACATGCACGAGCGTTTGCAAGCCTAGGATCTGAGCATGCACTAAACAATCTAACAACACAGATAAGCTGGAAGACTCTGAAGAAGACTCTAAAAAGAGGGGGGGGTTTACATAATTTTGATGGGATTTTACTGCCTAACAATCTTAACCTCCTCCTTTGCCATCTGTCAGACTTGGGGTCTTTCACTCTACAGCCTAAAAGTTCCAAGTTTGAACCATTCTATGATTCTACGATCTCCACACTGAAGAATATTCTGTGCTGAAAAGACTATTCAGGGACAAGTTTTCCAAGGATTTTGGAACACAGCTCAATCCACAGAGTGGTTCTGAAAAATCCGGGCCGCACAATTCATGCTGAGTATTTTGTGACTGCACTTGCAGTATCTTTATTGTTTTGTGGGACTGGGAATCAAGTCTATGCTTAACCACACCTCTGTCCTACTTGAAGCACTTCCCTTGCCAGCCCTTCATGTCACCCTCCAAAAGTGCTACCGAAGCAAAATATTGAAGGAAAGCAAGCCTAAATCCGAAGGAGCAATATTAAATTTGCAGGACAAGGCAGCGGGTACCAGGGATGTCTAACCCACCTCCTCCGGCTCGATCAGCTTGAATTCCATGCCTCGGCCAGTCCATGCTATGAAGTGAGAGTTCGATGGGTCATCAAGAAGAGCTACCAAGAACTGCCACAGCTGAAGCGAGCCTCGCCGCTGATACGTGGGTCCCTCGCGGTACATGCCTGGCTCCTGCTTCACGTCACCTGCACAGAACAGCAACAGCGCGGGATGAGCAACACGCCAAAAATCACCATCGCTCCCTTCGTCGGATAAACCGGCAAAGCCCTCGTTAGGGTTAATAAAACAGAGGGAGAGAATTCTTACTACCCAGCCACCCACAAATGCAGCATTCCCCTCTCGGCTGTTAATTGTAAACATTCTTACAGTAACATATTCATATACTAAAAAAAAGTACCTAAATTCAGTCATGATTTATGGAAGTCTCCCTAAGCCTATCCCCATTTACTTTTGATCCATGCAAATCTCTCTTGCAAACCATTTTTGCAATATCCTCTATCCAAAAGAGCATGAACTATTTTTGTAAGCAACTCTGATGTCTGAAGGACCGCGTTTGTGTACTATACTTTGCACAAGCCCCAGTTTTGGAAATGTAATGTATGCTTCATAAAGCTGCAAAACCCTATTGAGTTAAACTTCTTTTGCATGCAAATGCTTCTAAGGAAAATTTGACAAAGTATTTGACTTGGACTTAAGCAGCGTGTGCTTTACGTATAGGTATGCAAATCCTGCAGATATGTGAGTTCCTCTGCGGCATACTGCACTTGCATATAAGCACATATTACTTTTACTCGTATCTACATATTAGATTAGTGTTCCCCCTGAAAAGCAGTAAGTTAATTTTCCTAAAATTTCGAGTCCAGAGGAAGCATTTAAGAAACAACAATAATAATATTCTGCTAGCTGCTCCACAAACTGCCAATGAAAAACCATCCTGCTACATCCATACTGTGTCTCTGTTGTTTTTTAAATCACATTCATATTAAACAACTCAGGCAAACAACAACAGCTGAAAGGTCTGATGCTGAAGCATAGAATGTTTTTTTCTGCCCACGACGACGGCAATCCTTGATATGCTGGTAGAACTCCTCCTTTCAACTACCAGAACAGCAATACCAAAAAACTGAAGAATAAACAGTGTGACCTGTTTTAATACAGAAAGCCAGGACTTTACATTCAACCGCAACGTTAGGATGCTCTGACGGCCATTACAGAACAGCTCCGCGGAGTGAAAGTAAGAATAATAATATTAAAAATGGAGCACTTCCTTTTGTAATCAGGAAAGAAAATTGAGTCAATAGCTGTGGAAAACAAATAAATCAACACAAGGCTTTGTGGTTTATGTGAGGTTCAAGTTCCAGCCCTGAAAGGCCTTCTTTTTCAAGGACAGGATTTTTCTCTTAATGATAGCTGAGCAATGCACAAACACCAAGTGCAGTATTACAGAGGATCAGATTCTTTGCCTCTGATGATCTTTGATTTCAATCAGAGCAGCTGAGAATCTACTACTGGAACATCAAGACTAGTCCTGGGCTTATCCCACTTTTGCTTTCCGGACCAAAACATGATGACACATCTGCTATTTTTTTCCTCAAAAGTCATAATGCTACAAGCATAAACACACCTATTTCTATCACAACATCAATCTTCTAGAGCACAAGGTGTTCTCTCAATGGAAAGTCACAGAAGCCAGCAGCAGACTGCTTACTTTGCAAGCACACAGATATTTCAAAAAATATCTCTTTCTTTCACTTTATTTGTATTTATTTTCCATTCTCATTTCCATTTTCCCTTCCCTGTACAAAACCCAAACAAACAAATCAGGAGTTTTGAGAAAGACATAGATGAATGCTACTCCTAAAGTTTTAGCTTCTTGTAATACAGGGTCTGATCCCATTCCCATAAATGTAAATATGAATTTGCCACTGGTATTGTAAACAGATCAGGTTCATAATTATTTTTGAGGAAGAAAAAAACCTGACAGTCTCCCATTCTTCAGCAAACACAACAAATGCTGCTAGATATGTAACAGTTTTATAATCCATGTAAGTGATTCTCAGGGGAAAACAAACAAAATAAAGCAGGAGAAAACGCCCAAGAGTTCTCCAGCTCTACTTTTGGCTATGGTCAGAGAACTGGTCATGAGTTTATCAGAAAGTGTCTAATCATTCTTGCAAAAAAAAAGCAAGCTGGACATATACATACACTAAGAAGCCACTCTAGCAAATTTAAGTAATTGGTCTCCAAATTACTTCCCAAAGTTGCAGGCTAACAGAGTCACAGGCAAGAAATACCAAGTCCATCTACTTTCTCTATAATGAAATAAATCTGAAATCAACTGAGTTACACCAGGAAACTGATTTTACATCAGAGTAACTGAGGATAATTTGGGCCATTTATTTTAATTGACCTCAGAATCCCTCTTGAAAAAAAAAAAATCTGTTGTAATGGGTCGCGTTGAGAAAAGATCATTGATTTGTTATCAATCCCACTGAAAAATAAACTACTAGTACAATGCTTAAGCTAGTGCAAATACGTTGACACAAACACAAAAACGCCCTATATGGTCACTCCCCACTATTCATCACTTCACAGACAGCGAGACAAGAGGCTTAATCCTCAGTAAAACCAAAGCTGTTGCTTTCTGCGCCGTTTTGTTAATTATAAGAAAAGCTTTCATTAAATCTCACACAACTAGCGGTATGTGATCATCAGTGCAATGGAAATCCTCCTATTACTCCTCAACGGTAGAGGAACTGAGCTCCTCTGCCACAACTCTGGATACGGCATCTTTCACTGGCAAAAGCCGGACGAGGACATCCTACTGAAAGGGAGACTTTGGTTTCAAGGGACAAAGGTCAGCTTTGGTTGGGCGC
The DNA here is from genome assembly GCA_028565335.1 of Limnodromus scolopaceus. NCBI lineage: Eukaryota > Metazoa > Chordata > Aves > Charadriiformes > Scolopacidae > Limnodromus > Limnodromus scolopaceus. Next base: position 29,407,114 of record JAOXNO010000013.1, read on the forward strand.
ACGGCAAATGGTGTGTTAAGGAATCCCAGATTGGAACGCTACCGAGGTATTTTTTTGATCAGCAACAGAGAAAAAGTCCCTGATCTCTTCCTTTTTCATCTCCCCACACAAGAAAAAGAGAGAGATGTGTCATACATACCGTCAAACTTCTCTGGAACAACGCAAGTGTCATCATAAAACTGCCTAGGTCCCTTTTCATACATGCAGCCTGTAAGTTAAAAAGAGAGAGGCGTTTATATAAAAGATGCACGGAGAAAGAAGAGATCATAGGCTTAACGCCAGAGGGAACACTAAGTCATAGAGGAATCAGATTAATATCCCACATCCTTTACACGCCGCCCAATCGCAACATTTTGGCCCCAGTACAGGGGTGTTTAATTAATGTGTGCATTCCCAAAAGACAGTTAATCTCCACCTGCAAAAAATAAAAAAGCACCCATTTTTCTTTATGATTTATTCCAAAATGTTTGTCTCATTTCCTGTTTGAACTAGCATGGCTTTGACTCTTAACCATTAGTTCCTGCGGGTCTTCTCCCTAAGAGACTAAAAAAGCCCTTCTCGGCATTTCCTCCTCACACTCACAGAAGTCATCCTCCCTTTCCCCTTGATGCTTCTTCCAGTTACGATCATTCTGTAAAATTTAAATTTTGTCCTTAAGAGACACTCTCTGCAAACCTGCATCCTTTCTAGCACTCCCTTCTGTACACACTCCTACTTTTCAGTATTATTTTAATGTTTTGCTTAACCAGAACTGTATTGCAGGCCACCATCAGCCTCACCAGTGCGACTCAGCAAGACAAAACGTCTCCTCCTCTCCTGCCTCCCTCCTTTTGACTGGGCAAATATTACAGAAGGCCTTTGGGCCGTAGGGTTGCAGTGTTTGGTTGGGCAGGTTTCCCGCTGTGAAGCCAAGGAGAAAGGAGGGAGGCCCATCTCCAAATCATTTTTTCCAATATACCGTTTCCCGGTTCCATAGGCCTGGTCTACATTCAGCATATTAAAAACCCATTTTGTTTAATGTGCCCAGATTACCAAACAATTCAAACTGCTTTGTGTGACTGCCCTGTCCTGCCCGTTATTTACCACTCTGCCTATCTTTGTGCCATAAAGTTATCTATTAACTTTGTTCCCTATCTTTACTGAAAATGTTGAATAGCAACACTCCAGATATCAATTCCTACAGAACTATAATAGAAACAATCCATTCCGAGACGATTGCCCAGTGACAGCCACTCTTACACCTGTCAGTTGGCCAGGTCTTAATGTATTTAATGTGTACTTTATTGATACTGCTTTGTGCTAATTTCTTAATCAGAATGTAATGCAGTGGCAAACTGAATGCCATGAAAAGTCTAACTATACGATATGAGTATCTTTATCAATCAAACTTCTAGTCTCAGCAAAGAATAGAATCAGATTTGACGTGACCTTTATGCCATAAAATCACGTTCACTGATTTCCAAATACAGAAAACAAACATTTATCGAAGAACACTGCTTTTTCTACGTCATTCATAACAATTTTACCATCTCCAGGTACTTATGAGTGCACAACATGGCTAAGATTGTTTTTCTCCTATCTGTGCTGTGATTAAAACTCAAATCTGTTGACCTTAGCCCTGCAGTTTGTGGATTTTTCCCTGATGTCTTTCACCTCCCTTATCAAGCTTCTATACTTCACATTATTTCATATACCAAAACTGTTATAAATTTCCACCTCCTGTTTCACCCTCCTTGTTAAACGCTACCTTTTATTTCTATTTTCTGCCTTTATTTTACCCCAGAAGCAGTTGGACTTTTAGCCAGATTTGTTATCTTTCCAGTTATGTCTTTTGACTAGTGAATGAAGTCTTACTAGAGGACTTCGGTGAGAATTCAGACAGATATATGCATCAATCTCAAACCCAATTTCCCTCAATGTTTGTGAAATTTGCCCCTTGGAAGAAAACCAAATAAACCCTAAATAAATAAATAAATAACAAAAAAAATCATATATTGACAAAAAAGACAGACCAAATCAGAAGAGTGGAGGGTACAACCTCTTTTTCAGTTCTGTTGGCCTTCTTATTTTTAACACATATAAAGTGCTTTTTACTCAGAATTACTAATTTTGACGATGATCTAAGCTCTGCCCTACTGAAATCACTGAGAGCTTTGGTATGTATCACCTGCTATACAACTTGGGCCTAAGCAGCACAAAAACATCCCAAAAATCATAACAAAAGGAAAAGCCAAAAACCTTCCCTGATTTTAAAGGATAACATGGATTACTTAACAGTTAACTGAGCAAGTCACACCAATAGCCTGGAAAATACCACTTGAGCAGAGTGGGTGAAATGGACAAGTTTTTAAGCGCCTCTTCCTTTCAACTGCTAGAGGCCCTGAATAACAGAATGAGTAAATTCATAATAAAATGGCTTCTAATCCTGATCAACCAGTGGCACTACAAGAAGCTACAAAAAAAATAATCAGTGCATCCGAAACTCTAGACTGGAAAGGCAAAGATAGATGATGCCAGTCTTCCCAGCAGCAGATTAAACAAGTGACCCCAAATCCCTCCAGGCTTTTTAATTTATTACGTTTCTCTCGTACAAAAGCGGTACATAATATAGAAAACTTAACTTCTGTTCTGTTTGGGTGAGCCAGGAAGCCTTCTTGCCTCATGTAAATGGAATGGCAGCTAGGCACTTCTGAAAGGAGAAGATGACAACACTAGTCAGAAGACTGTCCGGAGCTGAAAGCGTGCAGGTTATCGGCGAGACAGGCCACAGGCAGAAGAGCACCAGAAAGGACCCAAGTTCACAGCGAGGGGGAACCTGCCAACGCAGAGTCAGCATTTCCGAGCATCACGCACGAGGCTCGGCAGAGGGGAAAATCAGAACGTGAGGACCACAGACCCCACCTAACGCCGGCACTCGAACTCAAACCCGTCTTGTGATCAGCTTTGCTAAAAGCTGCCTCCCGTGACAATTACACTTTGGACCATTCGCAGCCCCAAAAATTCCCACAGAGCGGCAGGAATATTTCAGACCCTGCGCTTGCGTATCTGTCTTTGTAACTAATGCGACTTAATATTTTTAATCAATTACACAGAAAAGCCTGCCCATCGCACTGGAGACTTATAAACTCTACATTAATACAAAGAACGTTAGAATGAATTTAGAGTAGGGTAATGCTTTTTAGACTCTGGTTAAGGATTTGAAGGGTTAATGAAATTGTCTGTGATTGTCAAACATTTAATCTGTTCCTATGCATCAGTTTCACTCTCCACCTGTACACCCCCAACCAAAAAAGAACTCCCCTCAAAAGAAAAAATAAATTACTGTGCACATTCTAAGTACTACAGACATTTATTTGCCATTCCCCACCTCTGCTCAAACCTGCAAGAAAAATGAGAAAACCCAAGGAGAAATAATGAAAACGGTGTTTTTTAAATGCCTATTTCCCCCCATGTTTTGCACTGTCCCCAAGTAGCCACATCCTGTGCCCAGGGACTTGCAAATAGAAATACACCATAAATGTTTGCCCTCCTAGACCATGTTTAACCCACTTCTTGGATATCAAAAGTCTTGCTTAGCAAAGTCTATTTGATCTCGTGATAAACTCCTACCCCAAGCTATGCAATCTGTTACCAGTAACTTGTAACTCTTTCAGAGATGCAAACAGAGGTCGAAAGAGCAGACATTATTTTTCCAACACTGCCTACAGACTCTTTCCGACCGTGATTCCAAATTTCACTGTTCACTGACTAGTGATGAGTATCAAAGATTTGGCAGGATAAGAAAATGAGGTTTTACACTGACTTCACAAAACAAGCGAAACCCCGGGCAGTAATAATGAGTTTCCTCTAACAGTCTGCCGTCTCTCTTGCACATCTGGGCCAAACTCTTCATCACCTCCTCCTCCTCCTCTTCCTCTCGATGAAACGCTCGTGCCTGCCTGCTCAGGCCTCAAGAATCTCTAACGTCCCAGGCAGCTAATTCCAAGCAACCCCGGGCATCAGTGACTCGGCGGTCACCGGAGTCAAGTACAGCTCTGCAGACTAGAAGTCGAGGCTACAAGGAGTGTTTCACCTGCGAGGAATCACTCATGTTACCAAGTAGATTGAATTTTAAGGAGAATGGAAAAATCTACGTTTAAAAAAAAAAAAAAAAAAAGAGGAAGCAGGAGAACTGAAACAGATGCTATTTTCTATTTTAGGTAAAAATTCACTAGTATTGGCAGCAAAACCCTTTTTGACTCATGAACTCCACTCTTGCAAAGTGATACAGCAGAGTATACGGAATAAAGAATTATGCACGCATCCAAGAAGCTGTGCTCTCAGCCAATTTGGGGTTTCATCTCCCATGCTCCTAAGTCAATTACAATTAACATCTGGAGTCTTTTTAGGGCGAGCATTGTTTGTACCAACATTACTTAATCTTCTGGTTAGCTTGTGCTTAAACAGTCCACAGAGGACCGAAAAATACAGCGAGGAAGAGTTTATTTCTCGTAAAGTAACTAGAGTCTTGTTATCCTAAAGTGCTATCAGTTAATTTATGACTATCAGAGTGGGTCAGACTCTAATCAAATTGTAGAAACATTTCCAAAGTGATTATTCAATCAAATGACTAACATGGTTAATTAGGAGCCATAAACATTGCTCTGAAGTTCATCAAAGTAATGACTTGCCCAGAAAAATTACTGCTAATTAAATTGCCTGCTGCTTTCATTTCTACCTTATCTAATAAAAAGTCCAACCAATGAAATTTAGCATTGCAGTTTTAAATTGTACTAAATGCTTGACTAAGACCCAGAAGTATTTTTACTAGCTAAGCGGAGCTACTTCAAAAGAAAACATTTCAGTGCAGAAATTACAGAGCAATTATATGTTTTCTTCTCCTTAAAGCATTGTTTCAATACAACAAATAAGACAGAATTAGGCATAAAATACATCCAGGGCAGGATCCAAGTGTTTGAGGTGACTGATTCTATCAACTTTTAGCAATTTTTACTCTTCGAAGAAAGATGAGCCTGGACTTAGGACACACAACAAACTTATTTCAGACTTTTAATGAAGTAATTCACATTGTAAAGTTACATCATCTCAAGAACAGCAGAATCCCTTTAAAAAGAAAATCCTAACTTAAAAATATGGAGACATAAAAAATTAATTTATCTTTTATTACTAATTTGGAATACTTAGGGATTATTCTTCATTGCTCCTCTTGCTAACAGCAACATAGCAGTCATCTTAAAACAATGAATACGGCCTTCTATCATGTCGGTTTGAAACCATTTTTTCCACAGTAGGTGTTATTTTAAAATAGTGTGTAATCTAGACACTGCAGAAATGCTTTCTCATTTGGGAATGTCACAGAGTAAAATACCAAAAATGAGCTCTGCTGTGCCTTAATCAAAATACATCAAAGCAGAAAAAGCCCAAACAGACTTCCTCAGGACAAGAAAAATCTGCTACTGAATTTAGCAGGCACGGGTTCTAGGTTTCATTACCATGTAAGGTGCTTGAGTGGTCCCTTGGTAAGGAAGTATTTCATATTAATTACCACATCAGAATTTAAAGGCTTAGGTTGTCTCAGCCCTGTATAACTCAAAATGTGTAAGGAATCCTTAAATCCTCTTTTCCGATTGTTTTTCAGAATAAGGACCAGGTTTTAGACCCACAATCACACCCTACACAGAAACAAATAGGATTTCAGCCCATGTCCTTAGCCAGGCAAGACACGGGTAAAACAAAGCTTCTGAAGGCAACAGGATTAAGTGACTGTCTTCTCCTGAATGAAGCAGAGCAAAACAGGAACCAGAAACCTGGACAAGGATTTATTCTTCAGCCACTCCTCTGGTTCTGGCCTTACATAGCCTTCCTAACTAAGGACACGTCATTATATTACACTCTAACTCCGGATTACTTTTTAGTTGACTTTATCAACACCATCTGAAGATCTGGAGGCCCTGGTCACTGCCCATGTGCACGTGACAAAGCACGGTGTGATACAGAGGGACCATGTTACACACGTGCATGTGCAGAGAGAGGGATGGAAGACCAAGGTTTAGAAGGTGTGAACAATCAAATGGCAGGGTGGGTAAAGAAGTATGAGCCACCTGCCTGGCCTTGGGCCTGCATGGCAGCTCAGGTGAATGGCACAGCATACTGGTGAGTGGCTGACTTACAAGTCATGGAATCAAAATCATTTAGGTTGGAAAAGACCTTTAAGATCATCATGTCCAACCTAACACTGCTAAGTCCACCACTAAACCGTGTCCCTAAGCATCACTTCTATACATCCTTTAAATATCTTCAGGGATGGTGACTTCCCCTTCCCCAACCACTTCCCCAGTCAGCCTGCTCCAATGCTTGATAACCCTTTTGGTGAAGAAATTTTTCCTAATACCCAATCTAAACCTTTCCTAGAGCAACTTGAGGCCATTTACTTGCTATCGCTTGCTACTTGGGAGAAGAGACTAACACCCACTTTGCTACAACCTTCTTTCAGGGAGTTGTAGAGAGCGAGAAGGTCTCCCCTCAGCCTCCTTTTCTCCAGGCTGAACACCCCTAGCTCCCTCAGCTGCTGCTCATAGGACTTGTTCTCCAGACCCCTCACCAGCTTCATTGCTCTTCTCTGGACACGCTCCAGCACCTCCATGACTTTCTTGTTGTGAGTGGACCACAACTGGACACAACACTCGAAGTGGGGCCTCGCTAGCACTGAGTACAAGGGGACAATCACTTCCCTAGTCCTGCTGGCCACACTACTCCTGGTACAAGCCAGGTTGCTGTTGGCCTTCTTGGCCAATTGGGCACACTGCTGGCTCATATTTAGCCAGCTACTGACCAACACCCCCAGGTTCTTTTCCACTGGGCAGCTCTCCAGCCACTCTTCCCCAAGCCCGTAGCGCTGCACGGGGTTGTTGTGACCCAAGTGCAAGACCCGGCACTTGGCCTGTTGAACCTCATCCCACTGGCCTCAGCCATCGATCCAGCCACTGGAATTCATCTCAAAGTCACCTGAATTCATCAAACACCTCAACTCACACATGAAACCTGTCTCCTTCTTTACAGGCATAAAATAAAGTGATGACACTAAAACTGAAACCTTACTGTTTGCCTACCTCTCGGGTTTACACTTCATTACCAACTAAGTCACATTAAGAACCGAAGCAGTTCCCAGTGGATCCAGCCAGTCCTGTAATTTAACTTATGCCATGTCCAAGTGCAGAGAAAAAGGCAGCCTTTTTAAAATAAAATATTCGAGCTAGAACACAGTTTGGCCTCAAACTTCGTAACATCACAATTACACTGCAAGTAACTTTTCTGTTCATGGATTTCCAAGAATACTGACAGACTGTTTCAAAGAAGCGCTTCATCCATTGCAGAAACCCATTTAGCCTCCTGGTGGAAAGCAGCTGCTGACCACCACTGAGAAGCTCTGACCAGCTCAAGGGTGAAAAGCAATACTAAAATCACGGCCAAATGGGAAGGGCTTTTTAGGTAAAGAAAGGCAATTCTTCAAATTAGGTTGCAACAAGTGGCTAAAGTGGCACCAGGCATCACTAAGAAAAAACCCTTGATCCTCTCCTTTGCAGGGAAAAGTAGCAAACGATTCTTTTTGATATTCTTCTCTATGGTATTTTAAACCTGCAGAACACATTTCCATCAAAATTCGTATGTCTCTCCAAAAAGAGACATTCAGATAGAAATACTAGAATTAACTGTAATCTCCCGATACAGGAATTGCTCGAGTGTGTTTCACACCTCAAATGCCAGTGGATCAAATTTTACTTCAACCACCTTTAAAAGCACTATCCCCTCAGAACCTGTGTAATTACAACGCAGTCCTACAAATGGGTAAAATCCTGGCAATACAAAAGTCAGTATTATTTCTTCATTAGCACATTCAGCATGAAAAATGTAGGTGCACTGAAGTTACGTGGGTGAAAACGGAGTCATGAAAAATGTAGGTGCACTGAAGTTACGTGGGTGAAAACGGAGTCACTATTTTTAAAAATCAACCTGAAAATTAAGTCTTCTTTCCCCAAATCATTATGCAGTTTAAAAACATTCAGAATGGAAGGTTTTGCTCTTTGTTTTGTCCGTCACTAGCCTTCCTACCAGCAATTAGGAAAAAAAAAGTATGTGCACTCACACATACATTCCCTTCTAAAAATAGCTAATTAAAATCTGTTAAGTTTAATTTCCTACATCTCACTTGACAAAAACCTACCAGAGAACTAGATTCAGCCCCACCAGCTCACGTCTAAGTGGAATTATTACACACGTAGAGAAAGAAAACCTTAAGCAGCTTCCTTTCCACAACTTTGGTTTTTAGATCTATGACAACATCTAATGCATTTTCTGAGACCAGATGTCAACAGCCTGTCTAGGCGATGTGTAACTTTTTATACAGCAGAACAGGAAAACAAAGGCTCATACATTCGGCTCTGAATTGAAATTCCACATGGAGTTGATCTTTCGAGCATGCTTTAAAATCATGTATTTGCTTTTATTAACCTCGGTAACTGTAAAATGTATTTTAAACACCGCTTTCCTTTGAATTCAACAAAAGACAGCAGTATTTTCTCTCTCCTTTTGTTGGTAATCTCGCTGCAAAAAAAAGGTCTGTGTTGTTTTTTCTTTTTCCCCCTCCCGCCCCATCCCCTGCCTGTAAAATCGAAGTTGGACAAACACTGCACGGCTGAAGTGACATATTTGAATGGAATTCAGACCAACCAGTTCCTGTTTATGTTTCTGATTTGAGAATGTAGCCTTCTCATTCACTATACATTAGAAACACACCAAGGCCATAAATGGTGTCAGGTTCCAGGCAGGCAGGGCCAAGGAGCATTAATCATTACTTTAAGGCAACTGGCAAAAGCAGCAGCTGAGGGAACACTACACCCTTCAGCTCCGCATAAATGGACATTCCAGGGTTTGGCGTGTGTGTGGGGGTGGTTTTTTTTTCCTACTTCTTT
>JAOXNO010000013.1:29416182-29441374 GCA_028565335.1 Limnodromus scolopaceus
TACTTCTTTTTTTTTTTTTTTTTTTTTTTTTTCCCCTTCAGCATCCATTTTATGAATGAAACTTCAGGCTGCAGAGAGTCCATTCATATAAAAGCTCTGCTCACAGGGCTCCGTCTCTCGGGATCAATCGGTCTTGGGTAAGGCTGATGTGATTGGTTTAAGGCAGGCTTCAGCCTTCCATTACTGATTTAAAATGCAGCCTGTGTCCATTTGACCTGCGTTAATGCACAAAGAGTAAATCCAGACTGCGCTCTCAATCCTCAAATCAAATCATTAGCCAGTGCCACTTACTGTAACTGTAGATTTAGAGGATATTTATCCATTTCTTTGAAAAACAGGGACTGCAGGACAATTTTTCAGATCATATTGTCTGCTTTGAAAGAAAAAAATAGACGTGCGGTCTCCTGCCTATATGGCTCACATTAACTTGGTATTCCGGTTTTCCTTTGTTCATGAAGATAGTATTACAAAATGTATTCTATTCCAACTACAGATTTCTTTCAGACAGAATTAGTGAACAGAGGAAATCAGCTAGATAGGAAGCAAGTGAAAAGTTAAAATTCTGCCTTCCATAGCAATCTTTGGAAGTCCAGGTTTCCCAAGCTCCCCCCTCAGATGCTATTCGCTGCCACCGTCATACCATCCACCAGCAGATTTGTGTTTATGTGTTTTAAAAGCAAGCACAACGTGCAGTGCCGCTTAACTACTGAACAAAATCCATGCTCATTCACTGAAGCAACACAGCAAAGAGAAGCTCCTGAAACAAGAGGGTGAAATATTTTAAACCACAGAAGTGAGACTCGGGAAAACTGCAAAACCAAACAGGAGGAGGGGAAACTTCTTAAACCTACCGAACTCCAGAGCAAACGCCCTATCCCTTGTCCCCTCCTGCCCCTATGCCAGCCAGATTTTCACTGAGAACACTCGTACTGCTGCCTGAAAGAACTTCTTTAAGGACATAAGGAGATGCAGTTTTAACAGGTCCGTACTGAAGCACCATATCCAGGAAAAGGACGGAGTCAGTTCTGTTTTACAGAGCATTTTATGAAACTGCGTTCAAAAATACTGCAAGTATTTGCACCCTGACACAAAAAAAAAAAAAAAAAAAAGAAAACCTAGAGAGAATTTGAGGAAAAGATTAAGCAGCTGGAGGATTTATGAAGCAAGATCTCAACAGACATCCTAAGAGCATACATGCAAACTGTCTACAGAGATTTAGAGGTGGTACGTTAATACCAAGGAATTGTTTAGGATGAGCCAAAGAGGTGTAGCTACGAGCAAGGGAATGGAACTGATCAAAGGGAAAATTTAGGCTTATGATAAGAAATATTTCTTGACTGTGAAGTCTATTAGTCTGTGAAATAATCTTCCAGAAGAATAATTGTAGTAATAGTACTTAGCGCTCGTACAGCGCTTTACGTATTCAAAGCACTGTACAAAAATTAGCCAATATAATTAAAGGCAGTAGTAGAAGCACCATGAGTTGTGTCATTTTAAACGCTGCACTGGTCAATGCACTAGAGAATGCCCTGGAAAATGCAAACCTGCACCGACTTCCACTGACAGCAACAATTTCCTTTTTCCTTCATACTAGCATCTCCAAAAGCCTAAAATTTATCTCCAAGAAGTACAACAGAACATCCAACAGTTGTTTAAAAAAGGGAGGGAAGAAAAAAAAAGCAATCTGCAAATAAATATACTTCCAAGAAATAATTTGGTTTTTTTTCCTGGAAATTTTAATTCAACACAATCACTTATGCAATTCTGCAAACTCCCAAATTTAAGGACATGTCAGCTGATCTCTAGGGAAGAATGTGCCGGGAGACATCTTCTTCCACATTAATTTGCCTTGATTTGCTTTTCAAAAAACACCAAGTCAGGCATTTGAAAGGACCCCTGCTTTTTATTCTCTTCCATGTCATTAGATAAATGCACATTTACAACATGGATGGTGAACGCTAACAACATCCTATACCTATGAGACCAAAGGCAGGAGGTTAAGAAGTGTCATAATTACAACTTCCTGGGCAACCTTGATCCAACTCCTGTGTTGCAAATAAATTATGATACAGCCCTTTGCCTGGGCATTCTTGTCCCTTGAGTGCACAGGTCAAAACTGTTTCGGGGGTGGGGGGAGAACCAGGCAGTAAACAGCTTCGCAGGTGGAGCCCCCTGTTTCATGGAAGTGGTGCACTTAATGAGGCAGAACATTTCAAGAAAAGAAAAGATGACTTCAAGATTAATACAGCTGAATGGTCAGTTTTAGGCCTCAACAAAGCCCATTCCAGCTCCAACAAAGTTTTCCAGAGTAGTCACGTCGTTTCTGCCAGATTTTTCGTATTATGCATTTCTTATTTTTCCAGTGCTTACAGAGAGACCCTAATCTGATCTTCCCTACTTCCTTGCCTAGAAATACAAAGGAAGTCCCTAGGAGGTAAACTTTAAACATATGTAATACATAACATTCTTTAAAAATTACCCAGTCCTAATTGGGCACCCAAACCAAGGAGGTATGTACATGTGACGTGCCTCTCTGCCTCTGCTCAGCCCTCTTAACAGAGGAGCGGTTCCTCATCCCTTCTAACATACCACCACAAGGTATTTATTGCCTGTGAGGCCTCAGGAATTAAAAGGATGCGCAATGCAAAAAGTAAGACATGGAGGCTAATAATTCTGTCTGGAGAGCTCATTCTTTAAGCGATGTTACCAGGATCTTGGAAAAAAACTTTGGAAGTTACAGAATCCAAATTTTCTAAGGTCCATTCAAGCATATTAAGTGTGAGGCTACTGGAGATGTAACTGTGAGAATAGCCTCTAACCTGCTCAAGAAAGAATGAATCTATCTAGATTCCTGGCAATCGGGACTAAGTAAATGCAAGCAACAATTCCTCCTCTACCCATCTCTTAACACTGCTGTGTGACAAATTCCAAAGTTCCCACTCAAAGACATGGTCACAAAAGAGCTTTCCAACCAGAATAACTATTTCAATTTGGCAAAACGGAATGCAAGATTTAAATTTAACAACTTAAGATACCGGTTTAAAACTAGACTTTAAATATTAATTGATACATGCACAGTTAGAGTCATACCTTAGCAAATTTGCAAATACACTACATTAGGTAGGGAAGATCAAGCCTGCAAAGATCCTGCTTCAAAATGAAGCCCAGAGTCGATAAAGCATCTCAAGTTTGGCCTTTTTGATTAAATAACTGAATACGTGAATTGAATTCTAGAAGTGCTGGCTGTAGAGGAATGCCCACTGTTAACCCTTGTAAACAAAGGTCTTGGGAAGCCTCCTGGGGTATATTCATTAATGATGTAAAATCGCAATGCTCCCTAAGTCCTTGGCTGTATCTTTGTGCTTAAAGTTGTTAGATACAGCTTCAAGTACTACATACATCTTACTGGCAGCCATGGAAGAAAAAATAAGTCCAAGGCAGAAAATAAGGTCTGACTGATTGAACATGTATGATGATGCACTGTGACTTCTGGAAGTGCGGATGGATAAGGAACAACTTCTGCTCTGTTGACATTTTTCTTTTTCCATTATCTCAAACATTCTGCAGTAGAAATTGCATACCTGCAATTACAATTACAACTAATTGATCTGCCATTTCCCATGTCATAATTAATGTCATGTTTTAATAGAGTTCTAATCATTCCATAATAATGCTTTTCATTCACCAGCTTCCCACGAAGTATAAAAGTATAGTGCACAAAAGCAATGAACTTTTACGAGGCTCTTTCAAAAACATCCCAAAAGGAACATCTTGGTGTATTACAATGAACTTTTTAAATATGTTTCTATATTCTTATCTGAGCTGCAATAAAATACCATGCAAAAAAAGACTCTGCACTCTGGCATTCCTCCTTCCCTGAATATCCATAGGTGAAAAATGAAATCAATGATTCAGTGACAAATACATTATGTTTCCTAAGGGGTTATTTAATGTACTCTTAGCAAGGATGGAAAATGATGGTTTCTAGAGAACAGATGGTAACAAGACAAAATATCAACAGACCACAGTTGTTGACGGCAATTTATGGAGTGTACAGATGTGTCAACTTAAATGCAGTGATTCTGAGGCCAATAAAAGTACTTCCTGATACCAACAGATTAATTTTTCATGACCACTGGTTACACAGCTATTACATTTTTAAAAACTAATTATTCATCTACAAAAGAAACAACAATTTTGCTTGAACGTCATTACTATAAAGTGGAATGCTGTTCTTGCTGGCACAGGAAAAAAAAAGGCATGACAGGCTTGGATACAAGTTTGCACATCTTCCTCTCAGAACAAAATTTCCGTTTTTTTTTTTTTTTTTCCATAAAGGATATTCCAAAGAAAGATGAGTGCTAGCAGCCAACCCAGATTTAAAGTAATAGTATGCAATAAGGAGATCCCACTTCCTCGCCAAATATGAAGCATGCTTACAAAGGGCCTTTTTTCACCCTTTAATTTAGCAGTATGAATAACGGTGCTTGTGAAGGTTGCGAGGGACTGGCAGTGCCTGAAGCTGCAGTCCCCTATTTATTATCCGTGGCCACATTAACTATGCCGACAGTCTCTCCCATGCTGCTCTGTAAGACTAAAGATACGCGACTGCCAAAGCCACGTATCTCAGAACCGTCATCAATGAACGGGTTTAGTTTTAGAGCTGATCCTTGTAATCCAAACTCATTTTCATCTTGTCTTGTATTTCAACTTGGAGAAGTATTTCACCCTCGGTCCCCTCCCTGTACAGGCCTTACTCAAATTTACCTAAGGACCGGTTCTTTACTTCTCAAGAGTAAGAAAGGAGAAAGCAGCTCTACTTTCCAGATTCCCCTGTTTTAACAGAGATAAATTCAAAACCAAGCATTTTACACCAATGTCACCGCAAAATAGCCCACTAAAAGGACAACGTTAAGTTAGCTACAGAAAAGACAATAAAACAAAATTCTCCAATGTACCAAACTGGAAGATAGTTTGTCATGGGCTAAACGTTCAACGGAGACTTCACCTCAGCTGCCATGTAGGCTTTGGGAAATAAACTGCAAAAGCACCTAACCAGAGGTTAAAGCAGCGGGAAAGCACTGCAGGTACCACAGCATCCAGAAGAGAATCAGACTGAAGTCAGGCAGGGCCGCCCATTGCCCCCACCCAAGTCAGGGTACATGTGTACAAAAGCCATGCACCCTCCTCCAGAAGCACAATAAAGGAGCCGAATATCCCTGATTTTCACTGAAATCCCCTCCCTCCTTTCAACACTGTGGCACACACAAAGCAGGGCAGCGGCAGAGACAGGAGAGGAGCTGCAGAAATCACTTATACCGGAACTGAAGAATGTGTTTTGATTGTGTTTTCTCAGCTCGGTACTGATCAACTGTCTAACCCATCCAGCCCACTACACGCTGTTTTAACCTCAGCCTCTCTACATGGCACCCTCCCAGCTTCCTTCTCCTTGGCACTTGCTACTCATCACTAAACTTTTTTTTTTGCTTCCCTAATTCTCTTTCTTTTCCCAAGTACAATATAAATATTATATTTAAATTGTGGCAAACATTCACAATGTTCTTCCCTGGATTTATGCTTTTATCCTTTCTACTGCTTATCTTTCAATTTTGACCAGAAGCTACTGAGAGCAGGCTCTGCCACCCTCTCCTCTGTTTTGTACTGTCCGTGGAGCCATTCTGTTTGCCCTATAAGCACAATCATAATAAACATTATTAATAGCAACAGCGTATTCTCTACATCAGCAACCTGGCATCACAGATTATGTACCTCCACAAAACACAGCAGTATGCACAAACTGGGAAGCCGACACCAATTTGGCTGATTCTTCTCCCTCATTGGTTTTATAGCTGTATAAACCCCACTTCAGTGGAGTTACTCCTGATTTAAAGTAGTGCAAGCAAGAGGAGAAAGAGTCCTCTATTTCTGGCAGATAAATGAAAGAGCTCGTAAAACGGAGCACGCAAATTCACAGGTCAGGGATGAGGTAGCACAGAACAAGCTCCCCCCCCCTTAAGCGAAGCTCAGTTTTGCACCCATGATTTTTTCTTTCCCAGGTTCTTTAACCTGTGCACTGTCTGCACAGAGAGTTCTGGAAAATGAAATCCTTTGCAGAGCAAGCAACGGTGGCACGAGATACGCTGTACCACGTAGCAATCTTACTACTGCATAAGCTATATCAGAGATCAATTCTTTCAGGAGTCTTAGGAGCCGAAAGAGAAAGTTTCAATTCATACGATCAAAACATCAATAGCACTAGCTTGGACTCATTTATTTACTATGCAGAAGTAAAGGAGAGTCTCACCTACCTGAATCATATGCAAAATCTCTAGGTTCCTGTTTGATCATCAGAGGAGGGGGGAAATTTTGACTGGCTGCGCTGCCAACCATAGCATTGTGTTCATAAACTGGATCGTGGTACTCCTGCTTAAAACCTTGAGGCGGGAAAGGGATGTTTGGCTCAGACATCTGGCGCTGATATATCGGACGTCCTTCCCTTGGCATCGCAGGCAAAGGTGGGAAAGAATTGCAAGGTTCAGAGAGCTGGCGGCGAAATCTAGGACACAAGGTAGAGAGGTCATGTAAAAGACTCGAGCTACATTCCATTTCCCAGAGATCTTCACAGGTCGTAATTAGTAGCTGTATCACTTTCTCAGGAGCAAACATTTGGCTTATGATAATGCCAAGTGGTCCCATCAGGATCCCTTGCGTTGTAGAACACTAACAAGCAAAGAAACAAAAAAAAAAAAACCCTACGTATTAATCCCAGCTCTAAGACCCATCCCCACCAGCATCCCCTTTGCTTCCAGTATCTTCTCTCAACAGAAGAGGCAAATGGGAAACACACCAGCTTCAAACCAGTAGAAAGCCTGACATCCTACCACAGTAACAAGAAGGAGGCTTAGGTAGAGCTCTCCGTTCCTTCATGAGAATTAGCAACAGATTGCTGGTACTCTAATTTACTCTTAACATTGTCACTGTTACACGGAAACCATTCTGACCACAACAAACACAAACATTTCGAATAGAGAGTATTGTCTGCCGTGTCATCTGGAATGATTCCAGTTTAAAAGTCCACTGTTCTGTCCTCTCGGGGATGGTGCTGTGGGAGATCTACCTGCAAGGCTGGCACCACGTTCCAGCTCTGACTGGGAAGGGAACGTTAAGCACCCCAAAAAAAAGGAGAGGGTGCAACTTTCTGCTAAGAGAAACAACGCCTAAGAATTCCCCTCCTGCCTTAACTTGGTCCCTTGGTCATCTCTACATGAAAGAAGTCATCCACATTCAGCCATATTCATCAGTGAATTCAGCCACGCTGCCATTCACTACTCCCAAATGCACTTCACTAGGCATAAAATCGGAGAATTCAGTTTTAAATTAACTTCCTTTACATGTAACACTACGCAAGAACCTGTGCTCGTTTCTTTCACAGAATGGATCTCCCTGAACCAAAAGGCCTGAATGCAACTACTTGGGTATCTGCAGGTTCAGAAGCACAGAGGAGGATGCTATTTCCCCCCCCGTGCCCCGATGAGCTGCACAAAGTCTTCCTGTCATCTCCTGCAGATTCCCACAGTCGTGGTAACCACCACCGTAGTAATACCGTGTCTGCACTAATCCACAACAGACGCAATGGTCTTGCAACGAACCGCTTACCAGTCCTGTTATCACTCAGCATGAACAAGACACACTTAAAAAAAAAAAAAAAGAAGAAACCTCTGCCTTTCTCTGCAATTTTCTGTCACACTAAAAAAAAAAAAAGGATAAAGAATTAATCATTCTTCAGCTTTCGGTACTTTGGGTCTGAACTGACTTGGGTTCATGCAAGCAAAAGCAGACATCCTCTCGGAGAAGACTGGGTGAGTGAGGAAGAACGCAGGAGTTTGATGGCACAGACAATACAATCCCTGACTACCAACTTGTAGGTAGTACATGTTTCTGAAACAATTTAAACTCCAACTACATCTGTCATAACACTGCTGTGAACTTGGTCTGACAAATATTTACTGACATAGCTTAATTACAAATACTGCAGGAGCTACAGAGACAGAAACTATTACAATGTAGCAGCGGAGAAAAAAACGAATTGTTTTTAATGCTGCTGTAAATATTATATTTTGCAGTAGGAAGAGGACCACACTGTAACACTGGGTTTTGCAATTCCACCTACACCTGCAGAAAATAAACTTAGAAACTCAAATGTATTATGAAACAGTTAGGCTGACTGGCACTGCATTCATTTCCCTCTTTTCCTTTTTTCATTAGCCAAAAAAAGAAGCAGAAATTATCATTAAGAACTGTCAAGGAGTGAATCAGAAAATTGCAACTTGAAGTTAAAATAAGAAACAGGCTCACTCACAAAGCCTCAAAGGAAGTTAATAATACTTGTTGTACTGGAAGCTTTGTATGGAATCAAGCCATTTGTTTATACAAGTGGATTTGATTCCTGTTGGTACTTGTTAGGACCACTTATCGTTCGTATATTCATGCCCTGTAGAAAGATATATGGGGTGTAGGTTCTAGATATTAACGCTATCTTATACCACCAATGCACGTTCCAAAAAAATATGTCTTCAGTTATAGATTCATATATGAACTCGCGTCCATAGGTCACTTGTTTAAATAACATTTTCTGAATACACTGATTGTAGCAGCATTATTTTCTGAATACACTGACTGTAGTAGCCTATCACCTTATAAACCAGGAAGATTTGAATTTCACAAAAATATGAAGTACATATTTGCTTCAATCATATGGAAGTAAGAAGATTCAAAATAAATAAAAAAATGGGGAAAAAAATCTTCCACTACAATTACACCTTTCTTTAAAAAAGGAGAAAAATGAGATTATTTTGGCCTGAGTCAGCTGTTTTGGACTTCACTAGAACACATGATGTTCTTTCAGGGAAGGGAAGCATTAGTGCAAAATGCCCTAAAGAACATGAATATCAAAGATAGGGAGAGGAATCATGTAAAGATCCTACAAAGCTTGTGCAGAGCAAGTGTTGTGGGTATAGAAAACTATATTAAGGTGCATGCAAACCTCTAGAAATACTCAAATTAAGGCTGACGGAGAGCTTCAGTACTCTCTTTACAAGTTGCTCTAAAACAAAAGATTTTTTCATCTGAAAAACCTTATTACTGCTCTCGGCACAGAAGCCATTTAGCTTCTACAGATTGCAGTCTCCTGACAACTTGACTTTGGTGTATGTACAGAAACACATTTATCCACCATCCTGTAATCAAAACCGCTGCTTGTCTTCACTGGGGGACTGCGTGGTTAGACCACAGTCCTCAGAGGGGGAAAAAGATGGTGACTATGGCAGCTGAAGGGGCCAATTCAGTGTTTCCTCCCCGCCAGGAGGGCTTGTAGAGAACCTGGAGTGGTATTTCGAACTATCTCAGCAGAGCTGCACAAAACAGCAATATAAACCTTAGCAACCCCCTTCGGAAGTGATCTGCACAACTCCCCAGAGATAATAGCCCTTATTAGAGCAGACGCAGGCAAATCACCCTCCCAACAACTGTGATTTTTCTTTTCAGGTGCTTCTCAGTTTGCTAATGCTTAAGCACCAAGTCGAATTTCTGAACATCTCTACCTCTTTATATACAGCTGAAATATTAAATGCTCAGAGCAATCACCACAACACAGCAGACAAAAACAGGTTCATGCAATAAAGGTTAGGAGAAACAGAATTCCACAAACAAGTGTTTGGTCTCAAAAAAAATAAAAAAAAGGGAAGTCCACTGAGCATATCTGTTGCAAAACTGAGCTAAGAAAGACAGTCAGTTGTCTGGGGATTTCTAACATATCAAAACAAAACAGGGTGAGTTAAGGACAGTTTAAGCTTTAATTCTAGTTTCTAGCTCTTGTGGCTTTTACTCAGACTAATGTTATTTAAGCACAGTTTATGTTGGCATTTTAGTTTGTTTGAAATGCTATATTTCAAAAGGGGCTGGAAAAATGATTCACCCTTCCAAAGAATATTCTGAAGCAGCAACACCGTAGCCTGGCTACTTATCTCTTAGATAGGTGAATTGCTTAGTGAGAGGCCAGATATTTATAGCCAGGATCATGCCTGCCAGTGACTTCATTACCTCATAGGGCTTATTAGCCTCAAGTGAATCATAGAACAGCCCAGGTTGGAAGGGACCTCGAAAGACCATCTGGACCAACCTTTCATGGGAAAGGGAGCCGAGATGAGATTATCTAGCACCCTACAGTCACCCTCACAAGCGAGAAGCAGCAGGTCGTTAAAACCCTGTCGCTGCCAATATGAATTCCTACTGAAGAGCCCATCAAGTCGGGTGCCAGCCTTTCCTAAAACACACGTATTTCTGACACTCTGAACCTTGCTGGCTTTCACCTTGGTCCCCCAACCCAAAAAGGACTAGCTGTGGGCAGAAAGCCAGTGCTACCCCTATGTAAGGCACTTGCAACCACAACTGAAATGCCTCCTGTGTGGGTCCCTCGCGTGGTCTTTGTTTTTACCTGTGGTCCATAGGGAAGCTGTTGTCTTGAATGGACTGGGATGGAGGGAGGTGGGTAGGAAAAACCCGGTCAGGTTTCGGAGTCTGAGCTGAGTTTGGGGAGGCATGGTGCAGCGGTGACACGGGAGTGCTGGATGGCGTCGGTGGGTTGGAGGGCCTCATTCCCACTTGTGGCTTCTGATCATAGGCACTATCAGTAAGACAAGGGGAAAGAAGGTTATTTTCTCTGGAAAAAAAAAGATAACAAAAAGTAGCATCTATATCCACGGAAAAAAAAAAAAAAAAACATCCAAGTGTCACATTCATAAGCTTTTTATTCTAGTTACCTTATTAACCAGTTTGGGGCAAAGGAATTCTCTACTTTACATTAAGAAGAGCACAGAAAAAAATCACGTTAGAGGCAAGTGGTTCAACACAACATTTTCTTCTCCGTGGCACAGAAATGTATTTTTAAAGGATTCAGTCTTACAGTGACATTCTAACAGGAGATATACAAAATACATAAAAGTAGAAGCACCTGGACTAGAGCACAAAGAGCCGGCAGTGCCTGTCAAGACTCTTTTAGAGCTTGCACAAACCACAAAATGAGACAGTAAAACAATACAGCTAGAGGGAAGGGATCTGACCCAGAAAAACAATGGTGTGTTGGCTTAGCTACCCACACCAGGATGTCAGCAGCCTCTCCCGACAGGTTGGGGTTTCCCCCCCCCTTCAAAAATAAAGTGCTGGTCCTGCAAATACACAGACACTATTTTCAAATGTGTCTCAAATTGGGAAAGGACTTGAGCACAGTTTGATCATCTCTCTTTCTAACCAGGAAACATGCAGACAAGAGGCAGACAGTAAGCATGAACTTGCACACTCTCCTGTCAGCACCCATCAAATCCACCAATGTATGCTTTTGATTTTTAAAATCAAAATCGCTCCTCTATGACTGGCAAAGGTACCAGTCTTTTTTTCATTTTTTTCCCCTTCTTGTATCCAAAAAGTTAAATGTATATGCTTTAAGTGCTAGCAGTTTTGGTAGTACATTAATGAGAATAAAAACCCACAAGCTAGATGAAAGATTCTAAAATAGACTGAAATGTCAATAAGAAAACCTTCACTGCTGACACTGAAGGAAGGAGTGACGCGTAAGTGCAAACCAAAAGAGAGTCAATTAAGAATGCAGTGGGATCGAGCCCTTCCACCACCTGCAAATAAAAAACCCTTTTATTATCTATCCCTATAAAAGACAACAATGCGCTTTTGAACAGCAAACAAAGATGCAGAGCCTAATGAAATACTATTTTAAGTTGTAATCACCCCTGAATACACACACATATAACATCTGCAAAACTTATCAAATACCTAATGTGTTGCTCAGACCTGCCAATCTCTGGGCTGTTACACAGATCTCTCTTTCCTAATGTGTGTAATGCATTTTGAAAGTACTTTCAACACAACTTGCAGAAAAGAAGACACTCCTCCCTTCTATTTCACGCTTGCACCCTGGGTTTTTAAACTCTGGCTATCTCCCATTGGAGAAGGAATGGAGAATATGCATTTTGATGAAAAACACTGCTTTAAAATGGTTATGTAAGTGTTTGATACAACTGTAAACAACTCCATCAGTGTTCATCAGCTAAATGCATTATCTCATCAGTCTGTTATCTGCTGAAGAGGTAACTTTTATAAGATCTCTATTATGGTTTTATTACTCTTTAGTCAGTCCTCATTTAAATCAGCAGTTCTCACTGTAAAGGGGCTCCTGATTGCTTTACCTGACATTGTACAGGCACTTTTCCCCATAACTGAACTTGAATGGTTGCTCTTGACTGCAAGCGGAGCCAAGTTCTGAACATGGGCTATGGGGTTCCTTCTTGATTTTCACAGGGAGACCATGAAAAGCCACTGGAAAGAGAAAGAAAATGTAATTAAAACCCAAGTACAATATTAACAATAAGCCTTCTCAAGTAAGCTAGACACTGCTAATTAAACACACGATTAATTAAACCATCGTAATACTAAAAACAATATAGGAAATAAACATTTCAAATATTTCTTCGGGTGTCAACTGAAAAATAGACACCAGAAATCCTTCGCATTGGCTATTAGCACTTTTATTGTTTAATAGAATGATGGCCAGGATCCCATCTCATTAGCAGGAAAATAACAGCCCACTTATATTTGGCTTAACTACTGTAAATGTTGTCAGAAGCAAAATACTTCCCAGGCACCAAATGTTTCTAAGTAGTATTAGTGAGGTAGCTTTTAGCTATAAATGCAATAGTAGTTCAATTCAAAGAGTGCCACACAAACGACACCAAAATAAATTTCTCATGTATCAGGCTCAAGGATATGATCAGTATTCTTTTTGTCCCACAGAATGCATGAATATTTGCAGTGAAACTTATGAAACTGGATGATTACATGTGCCTTTAGTTATAAGTAAAGTCTGAAAAAAAATACACAAGAAATGGCTTCAGTAATTTTTTCTCAAAAATACGCAAGAAAAAATCCTGGCCTCACCGACGTCAACAGTGAATGTGCTAAGAGACACACACTAAGAAAAAAAAAAATCATACTTTTTTAAAAGTTAAAAAGAACAGAGGGAGCGTGGCAGAAATGCAGCATTAATTAGAAGCACAAGTTGGTCTGGATTAAGAAAAAGGCCAAAGGTAAAGACAAGGTTAACCAGCATATTAGTTTAAGCCAGTCAGCTTTCCTTATTTCATACCCAGCCTTAACCAAAATTAAAGCAGAACAAAATTCAAAGTTCACCTGACATAGACCCAGCTAAAGTAAGTGGCTAGGAGGACAAAGGACTAAAAGACAGGTATGTAACAGCTTGAAAACACACCCCTCAATTTTTAAATAAAATGAGGTTGTACAGTTCTGAGAAGCCTAGAGTTGGGAGATCAGTTTTATCACTGACTTCTGACGTTGTCACCAAACACCGTAGTTTGAACATCACGCCTGACACAGACACTTGTGCCTCCGTGGAAATTTGCCTATGTGCAGCAGTCCCTGCTAGAGAACCTCGGCACTAAATCAGGCCATTATTATATACCATCAAGTAGCATCTTGCCCCTTCCCTTGCACCCGAACTTCGGAAAGCTAAGTTTTTACATACTACGTATTTTGCGATACTAGTGCACCTGCATTTCAGTGGGGAGGAGGAGGTAAATGAAATGCTAAGAAGTGGGCATCATGACCAGCCAACTCAGATTTACAAGTCTCTGTAGCATCTGGATTCCAGATTCTCACCACAGGTTCTCCCACGTTCAGAGAACTCTCACAAAGGGGTCCTCTCGTACCCTATACCTGACAGGTCCTACTACTGCCTCTCCTCTCCGACACCTGCAAGAGAGCACTGTGTTATTTTGCCACATATTTTCACTAAGCTCACAGGAATTGTCTCCAAAACTGCTACCATCCAGCTATTCAATTTGGTGGGTAACTACCTGGAAAGATGACAAAGGAAAAGCAGGTACACAAACACATGGGCACAGCACGGGAACTTAAGAAACAGAGATGAGAAGTGGTGAAACGTCACAAGAAGGAAAGAACTCTTTCTGAATAAAACTGTCTGAACTTGCACTAGAATAGAAGCCCCTACGGACCTTCTTGAATCAAGATTCTCCAATCCAATAATCTGGGAGAATGCAGCCCGGTCAGCTTTCCACCGTAACGGCAAAGCAGGCTGACACCCGGGAGTTTGTTTTGGGTTTTTCCTGCTGAACTTTTACGGCTGCCTCTCCTCGGGTGTCTCGGTTAGATAACACCCACCACGCATTCCAGGCACACGACGGGACGGTGCAGAGGCAGGCAATCTCTTTTGACTTGAATCAGAGAATTAAAAGACAACTGCAAGAAGGTTTGGGTTTGTTTTTTTTTTAAAGCCGGTATCACATATTTGCACAAAGGCCACACGCTGCTCTATTTTATTTGTATTTTATATTTTAACTTTGCTACTTCCTCGGAGTTAATCTGTTATTTAAAAATAAATAAGGGAAGTAATTTTTCATAAGGGGAGTAGAGAGACTCCCACACCACAGCCCGGCGTGGGGAACTGGCTGGGTATTTCATCACCGCGCCGAGAGGCTGAGCGTCTGCTAACAGGCAGTTTTCCAGCTCACTGGCACAGGCACAAGTGAAAGCAGCACATTCATTTTGTGCAATTTGCTTTTACCTTCCCACATGGAGTTGGTGCATGTAAAAGGCTGTTAAGTACTAAATTATTCCTTATCAAATCACCATCATCTGGAGTCATGATCAACACTAATTAAATTACTTTCACTGAACACGGCTCCAGCCTGCTGCCTCGGCTGCGAGGTACATTTTATTTTGCTTACTGTACAGTCCTAGCAAGGTACAGGGCACAGTGCTAGAAGGCATCCGTGCTGTAGTTTTAATTAAAGTTTACCTCACCTTCCTCCCAGCTTTATAAGCTAGGGTAAAGTGTATCAAATCAAGTAGGTTAACGCCTTCATTTCATTTAGGGAAAGCATTACAGTCCAAAGTGATTTTATATTAGATCTTTATCTTAACTACGGCCAGAAAGATAATGTAGCTGTAAAAATTTAAAGCCTTCCTCGGGCAGTCCCCTGCCACAGTCACCACGCTAAGCTGTAGCTGGAACTCCTTAAGAGTAGCTTTTGGAGGCAAAAAGGAAAAAAGCCTGAGAAAAATACTTACTGCATTTGGGGGGGGACGCTTCTTGACCTTTCAAACCACATCTTAAGCGTGGCTGAAGATGACAGACCTATTCCAACACTAAAATTTCAAGCATTCAAAACAGATCTCGTATCATCACCGAAACCCTCACCCGGCAACTCTTCATTTTAGTGTGACACTCATTTTATAGTGCACCTATTAAAACAGATTTTAAACATATACCGTTCTGCTAAGCTGGATTTTATGCTATGTTTTCGACCGTTTTCTTTTGAGGAGAGCGAGGTTGCTTATTTATACGATCTAATTTTAGTGCGGCGTACCAAGCTACCAACACAGCCAAATTAACAAACTGACATTTCAAGCAACCAGCTCCTCACCACTTCTTTCTTCCTGACAGCAAATTCATTTTACTTAACCCCCAGAACGGAGTCTCAACCCTATTAAAGTAACGGGCACTCTGCCTTAATAACGATCTTATTAAGAAGTGACCAAGGGCCAAGATTTCATCCCGAGTGATTACTTACAAGATAACTACCTCCGAACTTGAAAGGCAAAACAATCTTACAACGTGTATTTAGATGGATGGCTTCAACACCTCGGCTCAACTACTGGGGAAAGTCGGGTTTATCGCGATGGGAAGAAGACTCTGTCTGGATCCAGACCCTGTCTGGAGCTCTCCCAAGCCAACACGCAGATAGAAGGCAAGCAGAAGGACTGCTACCATCTGTGGCAAACTGATTAAGGTATAATACATCACTGTATGCATATTCTCCGTGCGTAAGTATATCTATCTGTATCTGCAGAGTAAGAGGGCTTGATACATAACGCGCTGTTGTACAGCCCTAGATTTGATACAAAACCATAATAATTTCACCCCGAAGTAAACTGGCACAGAACGCGTGAAAAAACAGGGTGAAACTTGCTACCTCTGGTTCTAAAGTGCTGGTCTCCTTTGCTATCCGTCAACATCCTAACGCCCAAACATTTTGTTCGTAACACCCAGTTTAAGATGCAAACGAAGAACAGTTTTATTAAAAATTCTGAAATTAAAGGCAGAATGGGTTTATCTCAGAGGAGACTGATCTGTATACTTTCTAGCCTGAGAAACAGGAAACGTGCCACCTCTGTGCAGATAGGACCGCATCACTTCTTTTGAGAAAGCCCCAGAAAGGCACTGCATCAAATATAAAAGCAAAGGTTTAAAATATTTTTCAATTCAAGAGCTGATTATTCAAGATGAAGAAGAAATGAGGCATATTTTATGTGAAATTATCCTTTAAGCAAAAAGTTACTTCATAATTTTCAAACTTCGGATTCCTGCCCAGAACACAAAATAAAATCTGGTTTTATTTTCCAAAGAAGAATCGATTTAAACGTATTTTTAAAAGGTATGAAATATTACTGGTAATTCAATGACGCTGGCTAATGGCAGGCAATCTTGACTCCACCGACCAAAGAGAAAAAGAGGTCTTATTATAAAAGACTTGTAGGGCAAGAGCATTTACTGTATGGTATAAAATCAACTGACAGCAGCAACCTTGCCTGTGCTCGTGAACTCTGATGTCTCCTAAGTAATACTACATTCCTGTGTATTAAGTTCGAGGACTTTGTGTACCTGCAGAGAAAAGGAAGTAACCAAGGAAGTCACGGTAAGTCATGCCCTGAACTCTTCTGCTGCACGTTTCTGAGCTGCTTTTCGCATTTATGCTCTCAAATCACCCTCTAAACCTCATTTAATAAACAGATTCATTCATTTTTATGATCGACTGAGGCAAAAACCGGTAATATCCAGTGCAAGTTCAGTGAGATTTCTTGAACACAACTGAAGAGAGGGGATTTGATTTTCCTAACAGCAAGATGAGGAGACAGAAGATGTAAAAACATGTCAGTAAATGCCCCTACAGCGCCAGGTGCTAGACTGTCTGAGGTGACCCAAGTTAGTCCTTGGTGAAATTTCAAAAGCAAGAAGAGAAGGCCCCTGTAACTGATAAAGCCAATACTGTCACACTTTAAATCTATCTCCCAATACACACAGAAATGCAGCAGGCACTTCAGATACATCAGAGTCTCTCCAAGATTCTTTTCCAGTACATTTACCTCTGCCAAGCCCTCCCCTTCCCCCAACACACAAAAATCCATTACTAAAGGGTCTAATCTCAGCTATCAGCACAGAGTGCCTTTTATGGAGCCATTAAACCATTTCTCTTGTTTACAGTGCCTGAAGAAAGATGTGAATTATGTCTGTGACAAAACAGGCGATAACATTTCTAAACTGCTATCAAAATGCAAACTGAAATACACTTAAGGACAGGGACCCTAATTCGTGTTTTCGCAATTTTCCTCGCTCACTATAACTTAACAGCACTCACCTGATGATTCAAACAAATTATTTACGCTGTAAGTACAACAGGTAGGCATTTTAATAATAATAAAAAAAAAAAATCTACTTTCAATAAACAAGCGGTTTACTGAACGGTTCATCAAGGAGGGTAAAGTGCTGGTTGCTTCTCAGGTGATAGTAATGACCTGGGCGCTCTTATCAGTAGACATTTAAAAAAACAATCCAAACACAACATTGAGGGTTCATACGAGGCCTGAAATGCTCTATTTCTGCAACAGCTACTTACCATTTGAACCATACATTCAGTAGAGGTATTTGAATAGCTGATGAAATGAGCTACAAAACTAAATACTTTCTACATGACCTTCTAAGTGGGAATGCCAGGCTTTATACATCTTTTCTGAAGAGGTTTCAAAAATGTGTATTTAACTTAGCCTCCAGAACACAGGAGGCTATTGTTCCCTATTTATTGATTATTTATTTCTAGATCATTTTGATTTGAGCTGCAGACCTCTGTAAATAGCTGCACTCTGAATTTCAACAACCATTTAATGGGCATCTGATTAAAGACAACAGGATGCCGGCGCAGGGTGCTCTTTCCATTCCATTCCACTATACAGTAAGATGAGAAATTTTACCAGTAATCTTCGGGATGCACAGGAGGAATTAGCTAAAGCAGGTACTAGACCCAGCTGACCATTCCTTCAAGCTCTGGAGGTTTACTCCTGCTGCTGCAGCTGAATGTGGCACGCAGCCTAGTATCCTAACAAAAACTGAAATAAAAACACCGTATTGGAGAGGTGACAGATGAAGAGAGGCAGGAGGACGGGAAGACAGGCAAGTCTTTCCAGCTAAACTGTTCCCCATCATTTTGAATTAAAGCCTACACATACAGGCCGCTGCAAGACCTGAAGGCATAAGTAACCCCAAGCATGGACGATCAAGGCAACCTATTGCCTAGACAATGCCCCAAACCCTCTTTTGTTTCTGACCGCTGCAACAGCTGCCAAGACGAGAGAGACTTGAAGACTGTGGACTGATTTAAAAGTGGCTGAAGAGATTACATCTACCCAGGCTCCAACCAAGTTCTTCAACCATTTGATCTATCAAAGTCGCCTCTATCAGATCGTAGCTGAGCTCCAGTCAACCGGATTTCATTTAGGTCCTGCTCTCTGCCAGATATTGGAAGAAGCTGGTGACAAATTGGATATCTGACACGCAGATGTGTATCATCACTGTGGTTTCAGAGTCTATCCTGGCAGTTTATATAAAAATCTGTACACGGACAAGAGACCTGAGCTTTCACTATCTCACAAAAGAAAGCTCCTAGAAAAGCAAGGGGAAAAAAAAAAATCTAAGCAACCCTGTCAAGTAGCTTTTTGAAGAAGTGCATGATCTTGGTATTATTCTCCATTTTCTGGTTGCATCTAGAAAACTAGAACTCGCTTAAGACGCAGAATTCGGCCGTAAAGACACCTGGCCTCCATCTAGTCCCACTGGGGTGACCATTCACCCGAAACAGAGCCTGCCTGTGAGTGTTTGGGTGCTGTGTGTGCGCACACCGAGTCAAAGGGAAGCAATGCAATGATTCTCCTCTGCAGTCCTCTGCAATGATACACCACCTACGGTCAAAATACGTGTAATATCATAGGAAAGAGCACTAAGCTTTTTCCTCTTCAAATGCCTACCTCTAACTGGGGAGAAAATGGGGAAGAAGCGGCATGCAGAAGAGAGGAACAAGATGTAAATGTGTAAAAACGCATTTAAAAAAAAAAAAAAAAAAGCTAGTTCTTTCCTACTGTTGACCTGGCTCTAAGTCCAGGGAAGGAAATCTGAGGATAGCCGGTATCACGGGAAATGCTCTGCCACCCCTCGTCTTGGTGCTCTTTCCCAGAAAGTGGAACTTCACGACTGGGCAGTACTTGGCAAGGCCAGTAGATATGATTCCATCAATTCAGTCTTCGCCTTGGCTTCGGATCAGATCCTTCCAGCCCCTACCAGCTCAATAGATAGAAACAGCATGGGACCTCATTTTTTGGAAGCTAGTTCTGAACGATGAGCCCAAGCACCAGCTTTCAAAGCCAACTGGCAAGAATAGAATACGTGGGCAAGATGGATCTATTTGAGAACCTTGTTTAACAAAAAGAAAATACCAGCTTTGAAGTAATCTGTCACCTTTACTGGAAAATATGCAACTACAAATGCACTTTAATAACAGTTAGAACTCACTCTGCAAAATGAAGCAAATTGCTTATTTTCTCTTCCAGCCTAAAGCACACAATACTGTGCATGTCAATTAACGGTCTACTTGAATACTGCGTTGCACGAATGCTACATAATAGTATAGTCTTTAAAATCCTCAGGGGGTGAGAAGGGACGGGGGGGATGGAGGGGAAAGAGAATAAAAAGCAGCCCAAAATTGTGGAATTTTGCCCTCAAAGTCTACATGGACTGTTCTCAGATGACATGGTATAAGAAGAAAAAAAATTTTGACTCTGAATTTGAATTAGGAAGAAGTAGCAAGCAGGTGAAGATGAACTGCACTGAAAGAAGGAATTTATTCCTGTTTACTACTACAGAGTTTCAAGATGGAAAGTAACAGCACATTTTCCTACAACCAATACTGGAAAATTCTGGACCTTAAAATCTGCAGTAATGCATCTGTATTAACAAGAATTGTTTGTTAAAATAACTTTCTCTTGCTTGGGAGTACGAGAGGGTTTTTTCTTTCCTTTTTTTTTAAGCAAAAAGCATTACAGATTAATGACTAGAAGACAAAAAACAAGTGTTTACGAAAATAAATTTTAAATTGAATCACCTGTTTATCTCTAGTTTATGTTAATTCTATACGTCCACCATAATTTTTCCCAATCTTTACTACCATCTGGCATTTATTATAAACAGGTAAAGAAAAACAGGAAAAGCCAAAAAAAAAAAAGGTTGAAGGGGACAAGAGAGATGGGTTCACTGTATCTACAGCACATCAAAGTTGCAGCACGACCCATAAAGCTGGTTTATATGGGGGCATCTGTACACAGGGAAAAGTGGCCAACAAAATCATCATTATAATGCATTATAATACATCCCACTTCCCTACAGCACTCTTAAATACGATGCTCCTGCCCCTGTTCAGCAAAGAAATTCTTCTAGATGCTTCTTCACAAATGGAAATCAAGTGTCCTTCTTTAACTGAAATGTGCTTTTCTAAAGCTTATGTGCTAAGGCACTAAAAATTTTTTGCCAGTTTTGATACTTGTGGGCAGCTAAGCCAAGACACCCCCCCCCCGCCACGATGGATGCAGCCTTCCTGAGAGGTGGAGGGGTTCCCAGCCAGCGTGGAAGAGGGGGCACAACACCAGAGGTTGCACCCACACAGCTTAATAATGGGTTCAAGGCTATAAAACCCCGTCTTTAGTGCAAGATATCCCTCATTTGCTTGTCTGTGCAGTTGCAATTTCTGAAACATTCATTAGAGTTACGGAGGGCACACCTGCAGCTTTCTGCTGCGAGAAGTGCCGAAGGCACCACTGAGATAATTCAGGTATTTGTAGCCACTTGGCTTCTCGCTGAAAAGGACGGTGCCAGCTGAAAATTGACGGTCTGCGAGTACGTTTGGTGCAGCAAAAATGAAGAAGCCCACCCAAAAGGGTGAGCCACCTGGCTAGAGAGGCGGAGGGGGAAAGGAGGGAGGGAAGCTTTCAGTAAACATCAATAAAAGTTAACCTACTCCCAAGGCAAACTTTTCAAGAGGCTGCGAGTAAACACCTTGTTAGGACACTATAGGTCCTTTGGCATAAACTGACCCTCTATTTGGGCAGCTGCTAAGCCGGCTGAATGGCCACACAGCATTTGAAGACTATGTCTGTTCTTCTACCCTCAAGCGAAGGACCGGTTTGTCACAGTTTGGGTTAGCTGGCCCCTCTTCTCCCCCACCCCCACAAAGATTTCACCAGATCCAAATTCAGATTTCAAAGATTCTAGTTATGAATCGTCCAGGAGGTATTTTCACCCAGTGGGAGCTGCAGTCACCGCCACAGCTTCTTGGCCTCACAAAGCAGCAATCTCACAAGAAATGCTGTCGCGGGCACTGGTTTATTCTGATTTAAGATTTAAGATTTATTCTGATTCTGTCCCCGTGGTGCAGCGCTCTCCTTCCTTTCCAGGACAGTCGGCACCTGCCCGGCTGCCGAGGGGAAAGCGCTGCCAGAGGGGCTCTGCCTCCCAGCAAGTACCTCTCTCCAAGGCAAAAATTAACCTGGTGACAAATGCCACGGATGCTGGAGAACTCTGGGAAGAAGAACACGAGGAAATCTGCAGAACGTTGGCGGGAGGGAGGAAGGGAGGATTAAGCCAGGAGGAGAGAATTGAGGTGCTTTGATGTTGGAGGAGAGTAGGTGAGGCAGGAGGAAGAGCTCTCCCTCTGCCCCTGCCCCCAAAATAAACACCGGCTTTGGGCTCTCTGGAGGAGGAAGCAGTAACCTAATAAAAATTAAAGCAGCTGGGTTCTGTAGTAATTGATCTAAAACCCGTGGATAGCGCAAAACGATTGGGGGGTGTGGGGGAAATCTAAAGAATCTTTAATCCCTCTATAGTGAACCTGCAACCTCCAGGACCCCACAGAGAAAGAGGGTTGTTCTTCATTAGCTTTTGGTGTTAAAACTCTGGGAGATTTGTTCCTCCAGTTACTTCTAAGGTATGTGGCTCCACAGGCTCCCAGACAGGGTGCAAGGACAGGCCATCCACCTTCAGAGCTCCAGCTAAAGAGGAAGGTCTTAATGTAAAACCGAGCCTGGGAGAAAACTTAAATTGTATTCCTACCTGGGAATTATCAATAAAGTTAAATGCAAAGAGATGGGCTGGCCACTAAATCAGGGTCTGTGTGCTTTTCTGAGGACAGGATTTCCATTTGCAGCAATTTCCAAAATTTAATTTAAATTGTAAGAGGTAATGGCTAAGTACTACGTAACTTCCATTACTAAAATATCCAAGTGAGATAATATCCCAGCGTTTTACACACACGCTGACTTTCCACTTCAGGTAAATCTGCAGCTTGAGGGTTTTGGGTCTGGATTTTAATAGGCTTTGTAGAAACAGAATTAGGAAGAAAACTTTGCAAATTATAACAAGTATTTTTGCCAGAAGTAACAATTTTGTATTTTTTGTATTTATTGTTTTAAAGGTATCACCAGCTTGGTATTTAGGAAAGCCTGCCCACAGCAGAAAACAAACAGGATCCCATTCTGCCTTCTTTCCCTTCTTATGGAAAAGTTTCGAGTTACATCAACCTCGGCTTTTTTTTTTTCCCCCAGTTCTTTTCTGATGTATTCATGGCGAGAGCCAGCTATAGATGAGAAGGCTGCTGATCTTCTGCTTGCAGCTGGACAGAAAGTGAAAGAAACTGGATTTAATCTCTGGTTCTGCCATTTATTGTTCATAATGTAAATAACCAGTGTCAGAAGGCTGATTCTAGTTTGAAGCAGCTCAGTCTGGGGAGCCTACCTTGAGACATCCATAACCAGTGTCTCTGTTTGCTTCCCTGTAAAAACAGGAATATCCTCATAATAAAAGAGCATCATAATAAAAGATTATCCTTAAGGATAATCACGCCTGTCTGTCAGCTATCTACTCAAGAATATGCGAAAGCAAGAGAAGCCAATAAATAATGAAATGGACTAGACAGTGAGCTCTCTCTAGCATGAATTAAACAACTAATTTAAAAGATTATTTACAATGTCTTTTTATTTTAGCAACTCTCAATGCCGGGCACTAAAAGGAACAAAACTGCATTTTGAGAAGACAATTTTTAATTTCATTTTGCCTTTAACAATAAAAATATCTATTCATTCATAAAAGAAGTATACACTAACTCAGGGTAGCTAATGGGATTTTTGTTTACTTCGTTGGAAGGAGGAGACTGTTACCACTCTAAATACACGTGCCCTTCATGCTTTAACATTAAATTTTCACAAATCCTCACCAGTAAGGCAACTCTAACAGAACCAGTTTGTGGTTCAGTAAAGCGAGGCTGAAATCTAAATCTTCAGTTCACTAGCAGAAACCACTGCAAAAACCACAGTCTCCACTGGAAAAGGTGCAGGCCACTGAAATAAGTCAACAATAAAATTCAGCTCACAAGTTTTATCACTGATTCAACAGGGAAACAAAGAAGCCATTGTCAGAAGTGGTTACCTCTGGGAATGTCAAGTCAGGACTTAAAGAAGTAGCCCCCTATTCAAAGAATCTTAGCAAAGTGCTCTTTGTGGAGCCAGTGGAATTTTGACCACCTGCAGCCAGGCTCTGGCTCTCAGCACAGATATTTAAGGCTTCTGCCGCTACTTAAAGCGTTCTTACTGTATAGGAGACTCCCACTGGACGTACACTACCCATACACGCTCTGCACATTTCTTCTGAAGCTAACTGTTCCTGAAGTTGTATCATTATTTTACACGTGCACGCAATCAGTAAGACTTGACAATTACACAGCAGGTATTTTTCCGACATGCATACATGCATATATATACACACACATACATGCATGTACAGAATATGTGTATATACACACACACTGAGTATGTATTGTGTATATACACACACACTTGTATAAATCCAACTCCCAAATTCTAATCCCAAATGCTTGAAACTTTTGGTCTTTAGTGAATACTGACACTTTTCCAAGTCTCTTTTGTCTCCATTTACGTTAGTGCTTCGGTCATGTGAAATTTTATTTACGGATGGGTTAATAAGGAAACACTGGACTCGCTTTCAGCATGAAGACAGAGTATTAAAGAAAATTAAACTGTTTATCTTTTTTAGGTATACATTAGAAGCAGAAAGGAAACAACATTTGAGCAAAGAGGATCAAATTAGCAAGACTGGGAATTGTTTCTGCACATGTAATTTTTCAGATGTCCTTGATGACGACTCATAATATATAAATTTCAAGACAAAAACCTGGCCAGTCAGTAACCTTCCTATTCAGTGACTGCAGGACTTGGCAGTAAATGTCACTGCTAAAAAATATTTCACTACATTAACTTACTGGCAACCACATTTGCTGAATAAGTTCATAAACAGCCACAGGAAAAAAAGACAACCAGAAATAAAGTTGCTAATGATTCACTCTTTTCTAACATGCATAATCCTCAGCTTACAGAGCAAATAGATACGTTAAGAATAAAGATATCCTTTACCAAGACAGTTCACTTCTCTATTCACCTCATCAAGGTCAAACTATAATCCAGGAATGGGTAAGAGCAATGTATCAAAGACAAGGAGAACACGAAGAGTAAGTGAAAAGAAAAGAACCGTTCTCAGGGAAAAGAGTGGACCACATGCCTTGAAAAAGCAACCAGTTTGCCATGTAGCAGTTTAGGCTAGGCTTAGATCATTCCTACGAAAAACCACTGATGACTTCTAAACTAAAAAGAAAATAATAAATAACATTATTTATGCATATTTATCAGCTTATACTTGGCTCCACTGTAATTACCTCCCGGTACCGAAACGCACAGGAGCAAACCAAAAGGAACCTGAAACAAGGGCTGTTTTCCCTGTGGGCTTATGAGGGCTGGCGGTGTCAGTCCCACACCACAGGAACGTGTCACACGCTCTCCAAGGCTTAACTGAGGCTTTGAGGACTGTCAGTCTCTCCTCCCTTTCTTCCCCCCCCGCCCCCCCCTCCGGCTTTGAAAACTTCACGGC
>JAOXNO010000013.1:29441474-29460769 GCA_028565335.1 Limnodromus scolopaceus
GCCACTTGATAACCCAGATGTGGGCACTCACCACCAAAAGCCGTGCCATCGCCACCAGCTTAAACCCAGTGACACTACCCTCCGGCTTTGAAAACTTCACGGCAGTCTGTGGGAGAGCCTGACTTCTGTGTTCAAGTTGCTGAGGGACGAAGCAGAAGGAAAAAGACCCCCAAAAAAATGATATGGACTGTTATCATTCTAACCAAAGAAACATACGAAATAAATGGAAGTGGATGGACTCAGCTTGCAGGCTGCCTCTTTATTTCACGTCACCTCCGAGCTCACGGATTTACAAATCATTATTTCGGCTGCTCTTGGAATACAAAACACATTCTGCAAAAAGCCTGTGCAGAAAGCAGCGTAAGGAGAAAAACAGTTTTGTATCAAAACAGAATCACGAAGACCCTTCAATCTGCCTTGTTTGGTTTCTGTGTGAAAATGCAGTTGAAACAAATTTCTGCATACTTTGTTTAATACAACTGGAACCCAACAGATGCTCTAATACATATACATACTCCTGAGGAAATTAACTAAACAACTATCTGTTTTAAAACAGAAATAACTGCAGTGTTAAGAAAATACTGCCATGACTGCGAGTTACAGTGTGAGGCTCGCCTGTATTTCCACAGATGGGATCTTCACCGAGTCCTTATGGGGAAAAGGAGGAGGGGAGGCTTCCTCAGAAAGGAAATGGAAGTTTTTTTCAAAACTGAAAATTCAACGTTTTGAATAAAATATGTTTAATGTTTTTGTTTTTATGTAAACAGAACTTAGGAAGTGATCTGACAGCCTTAAGAAATTACCATTTGAAAGAAAAAAAGGTCTACATGCTCCATCTTTGATCTACGAGACAGATTTATCACAGGACAGGATGAGTGAAGTTTATTCATTAGCTGATAACCTCCACATGCAACCTAAGCCTTTAATCTGCAATAAAACAGCAAACAAGGATGGGGCTACGAGGAAAGGAAACCAAGTCAGCTCGGGCGAGCAGGGACACGGCAGTGGAAGGGCAGGGGACAGAGGGGGGGGGACAAAACCTCACAAGAAGAGCCCCATCCAGCTGCTTGGGTTCCTCCATGGGAAGTCTGAAAGGAATAGCTTCCACCTTAGAAGTTTTAAAAAAAAAATCAAAAGCTACATACTCGATGGGGTCCTGTCATTTGTTTCACGGTGCTATGGCCACCATCTGCACTTACACATTCTGTGAGCCACTACCACAGTCCAGGAGAACCTTCAAAGCTGGAAATTCAGTATAAAAATAAAAGGAGAAAAGCGAATAAACAGAAACTTCTCATTAAAATCAAAGCAAATCCACAAATTCTCCACCATTAGAATCACAAGTTAAAGGCATTACGGTCGATAGCCTGCCCTTTGGTAAAACTTTTTCAAGAATTAAATCTTGTAGTTATAGAAAAGGTCGTGACTATGGCACATTTAAATATTTCCAAAAATCCTCTTGAGGAAGACAGAGGAAAAAAATCCATATTAGCACAGGCTAATGCCCAGCCATGAACCACAAAATGAGCCCACAACCAACTCCTAATTTCTTCTGAATGAGAATTTAAATAAAAAAAAAAAAAAAAGGAAAGTTACCAGCTGGTAACAGTTTCAGTCCTGCTTTAAACAAAGGAAACAAGTGCTCAGGGACACAATGAAAGAAGTGAGGCTATCTAAGGCAACTATGAAGGGAGATAAGGTGGTCAGCATCGACTCCTCCGTCTGACCTCTCCAGCTCCTACAACAGCCGTTGCATTGGACTCTCTTTGTAAAATGCTTTTGAGATCTCTAGGTAAGTGATCATTAAGAAAGCTGTGTATCTCACAGCAGAGTGACACATGCATTTCTGTACCTACTTCAAACCCAGAAACAAAGATGTTAAGCAACATGCCCAAGGTCATGCAAAGCTAAGGGCAGGAACAAGCCACGGAGCCCCGACTCTCACAGCCCTTCAGGAAGAATCCCTCACAGCCGGGCACGGACTAATAAATAAAAATGTCTCTGTATTTGACAACGTCTGACCTACGGAAAGGAAGCAGTTTCAAGACGAAGTGGCAAGAAACAAAACACAGCTGCAGCAGAAAGCCCTACCAGGGAATGGCACCAAGAATAACTAGCACCACCTTGTAGGTATATTTGCCGGACTGCCCGCTGCAGTGCCACATTTGCAGAGCTACACTTAAAGACAAGGTGAATCCAGCCACACAGGCTCCAAAACAAAAAAAAAAAAAAAGAAGGAATTTTTTTAAAAAAATAAAAAAATAAAAAACCAAACCTGAAAACACACTGGTATGTGCAACTTGCCATGCACAGAACACCAAAACACTACCAACTGCAATTTCTAGGACATCGTGCGCTACTGAGACGCGAATACCAGCTGCCTTCGCAGTGAATCATCACGTTAAAAAAAAAAAAAAAAAAAAAGGTTGTCTTTTTTTTTCAGTCCACTAAATTTTTTTTCAAGAAGCTGCAAAATTAAACCATTCTGCACCATAAACAAAAATAAACCCAGTAAACAGATCTCCTTTTAACTTCAGTAGGCCCCATCAGAACCTGTATTTTTCTGGTGTTTTCTGCTTTGTTTTAATTGTGTCTGGGGTTTTCTCCAAAATGTGTTAAAATAAGTGGAAATTAACCTCTACCGACTGCTCACCAGCACTCTTGCTATAGTACAGCAAACAGAAAGTGCCCTTCTAGTTCTAAAATTCGCTTTTGAAATTTAAGACATAGAAAGAAGAGAAAGAAAATAAACTGAGCATTTTTCACCTGATAGTGAAAAAAAAAAAAAATCATTATTTTGTGTACTGCAAACATGTGAATAAATACTAAAGCTCTTCCTCATTTAGACTGCATTTGGAATATCCTAAGCCATTAGTTAAAATGACAGAAGAATACAGCTACCTGAAGCCTATGTAAAGAATCTCTCTTTAACAGGCTTTTAAAGATTGCAAGCCAGAGCATCTAAAAAGCACATCCCTGAATAATTTAAGGCTCCTGGCATCTACATTGAAAGAGCTCCTTTGCTAAACCTGGAGGTAAAAAAAAAAAAAAAAAAAAAAAGGACAGAGGTAAGAGAAAGAATAAAGGTCATGAAAGATCAGCAACAAAAATCACTACTAAAAAAGTATTTTTCCTCTCTTAAAGTTTAATCAGACATGGAGGACCAGGGATTTTACAGCCAGCCCTTCCCATTTACTGTCAACAGCTGTGGTCTAACATTAACATTTACCCCTTGGCAGTGTTAAGGCTGTGATGGCCAGGGAAACAATACAGAAGAAAATGAAAGAGAAGGAAGGAAAACGACCAAGAAGGTGAAGCACAGCACAAACCCACATTAGCAGAAATTCAATATCAAATAAAAAGCAAAAAGCTAGAGCTTATCATGAATTTTAAACGAGTAACCTACATTTTTGGGCAAAAGAAGAAAGAGGAAGAAAAAAAAACAAACTCTGGAATAACAGACCAATGTAAATACATATTATTAAAAGAAAACAAAACATGATTATGCTATTAAGACACCAGGCAATCTGGTTTGGTGCAGGGTAATCCCCATTTATAACCAATTGTACCAAGGTCAAATTACAAATCAGTGTATTGTTGACAAGACCAAGTTTTCTCTGCCAACTACATCCTTTTAAACATCAGCAAATCCTACCTACTTCCTCTTGTGTCTGTCATAGAAACCATCCAAACAATGGGAGCAAGCAATCTTCACCTCAACAGCTATTGACTTCGAGCAAACTTGAGCACTCTATTCATTTTTACTCCTGGATGGGAAAGTCCTCGCTGTTCTACAGTATCTGAAAGCCTGGCCACTGATTACAACCAGTTCAGGATCTGGCTCCTCCTCAGTATATGAAAATGGACTCGAAACAATAGGAAACCTTATCTGAGGAAGTTAACACAGGTCACCCTTCTCCACACGTGAATACTGACTTTGTAAGGACAGAAAAACAGCTTAACTAAGCCTTAGGAATTAGGTAAGAATTTGGAAAAGAAAAAAAGCATCACATACAGAATGCTGATTTTTTTAAAAAAAACAACAAGCATTCACCTCCTTGGAAAAACAGATTTTGCATTTTTGCTTTATGCAACTTTGCTAAAAAATTGCTAAAAGAAGAGTCATTAGGAAGTAACTTGGATATACAGCAAACAGGTCAGCTGAAGAATGGAAGCAGATTCAGAATGGGGCAAAACCAACCTGCCTAACACAGGGCTTCCAAGTAACTGCCCGTAAAAGTGATCCCTCCTTCTTTTTGTGGAATTTTTGTTTCTTGCAAGAACGGAATGGAAATGAAAGAGGAAGAAAATTACACTATTCAATATGTAATTGTGATATTTTTCCAGTTTAATTGCAAGCCAGAAAAAAAAAAATCCTTTCCAATATACATTTTTCTCCCTTAGAACTCAAAAAGCTCAGTCATTGCAGAAAGCAGGTTATGAGAAACCAAACTGGAGTTTGTTTTTCAAATTTCATCCGAACAGGCCAGTTGTTACCTATTCTTTATTCCACTCACTCTGAGTTGAACTACAAAAAAGGTTCCTTGTGATAGGTATTCAAAGTTTTAAAAAAAATTCATAGAAAGTAAATACAAGATGGACAAGATGGGGCTTTGGATGCTGTGACAAAACAAAATAAAAGGTTTGGAAGTGCAGACATTTCTAAGATTATTACGGTAGGAAGGACCTCTTTGCAGAAGACATAATGGAGTACCAAAAGAAATTCAACTTTCAACAGGTAAAGTGAAGTTTAAAGCATTAAAGGGAAGCCTGACGTGCTGGATCCTGAGCTAGTAGAAATATGCGTAATTGCAGCAACGTCAATAATATCGCATGAAGTTATGCTAGTTGTTGATCTCACTCATAATATCTAAAGCCCACACCTAACTATAAATATATATATATATTATGTTTGCTTTTTGAAAACTGATTGAAGTTTAATAGCAACTCATAATTGAAATACTCATGGTCCCAAGCTAGCTTTGAAGTTAAATCCCTAAGTGGATGAAGTGGACTGTATATCTAATCTAAACTAAATGTTTCCCTTAGTTACTAATACCACTGCAGTTTTACTCGTTAAAATCATTATTACAGAAAAGAAACACAAAACCCACGGCACTTGATCTTGGCAGTATCGGTTCCTCTGCCACCTTCCACATCTTTGCTTCAAGAGTTGACCGATTTGATGATTTGGAGGCAAGAAAGCCCAAACCAGAGCTTTCCAGTCCCACTGCTGGTACCCAAGTTTCTCACCACCCCTTTCAGCCTTACAAGTTCCACTCAAGACCACAAATCTGCTTTACACTTCTTTCCTTCGCTATTTTTGACTCAATTGAGGGTATTAAACACTGAACCTATGAAAGGTTGCCCATCCTCTCCCACCTTTAAAAAAAATAATCACAATTTCTTTTAAAAAAAAAAAAGCACCAAGTGCTCCTGCCAGTAACAGGGTGAGTACTGTACAGACCTATAGATTATATATAGTAAGTCATTATAATAGAGTTTGAAGGCAGGTTTGGATCCGAGAGAAAACAGCCACAATTGTGCTACTTCTGCAGCAGTAATTTCCCCACGGCTTTGGTTATGTTGATCTCCGCTCCCGTTTCACAGAGCCCACAGCTACATACATTATATCCAAGCGTATGTCTGAAACTCCATAACCTTTGCCAGAGTAACTCTCCAGGAAGCTCTCCTGACCTTTACTTAAGATAAAGAAACCAACTGAAATGAAGAAATAAATGTCCCTTTGATAATACTGTGTAAGCTGTGGCTAAGGAACTTTGAAATACAACAGCATTAATAAAATAGCCATATTAGGAGAATTTCTTTATCACCAAAAGCAGTGACCGGCTTCAATAGAGCTTTTCATTCACAGTTCACAAATTATTTTCCAAGAATCATTGACTTGTTGTGTAACGATAATTGTGGGTTAATAGAAGCCCTAAGTGAACTTTGTACTCTTACACAAAGGACGTATGCATACATGACTATATTTGGATGCAGCGCCGTATGGAGGATAACGTATCTGAATTTCAACTTACAGAATAGCTTTGGTTTTCACAGTATAATTTAATATTTAAAAAAAAAAAAAAGTCTTTGAAGCCAGAAGTGGAAAAAAAAAAAAAACCAAGCTGTTACAAAGGGCAACTTTAAAAGTTTAAAAGTGACCATGATTGTTGGTCAAAATACGACAGGAACTTCTAAAATAAAACAAAAATAAATTGTTGCTGTGCAGTTATACATCCAGGGAACAGGAAAATCTTTTTTTTTCCCTTTTTCACCCAGAAAATGCTGTTATGAATACTCTTAATAAATTCTTAACACAGTTTCTAAATAACTGGAAAAAATCCTCTAAAAGATTTATAAGAAAACTCACCAAGTCTGAATTTGTTTTTTTGCGTTAAAGACTATTTTAATGCAATTCTTTCTAATCTCTCTAATTTTAGTCCTAACATTTCAGTAGGCGAATGCTGTATTTAACAGTTATCTGGTTTAGTGAACTGCAGTAATTCACTCTGATAGGATAAATTACTTAAGTTATTTAGCAAAACGGAAAAGCTACCATGCGCTCTGCTGCGATCGGCAGACACTGTTCAGAAGAGACCTCTGATGATGGAGAGAAGCCTCGCCACGAAGAAGAAAGATGCATGAAGACGCTCCAAGAACTCCGTGACTTTAGTCAAATGACATTTCTCGTGCCATTTCTTTACTACGCCCTTGCAACCACCCAGAACAGCAGACACAGCGAAGGGGAGCCAGCGTTTAACAGAATAGAAGCGCTTCAGCAGGTAAAGGCAAGATTTGAGGGGTACAGGCTTAAAAAAAGTGAGTTTGGGCACATGTTAAGTGAAGTAGCAAGCAATGCACAGCATCCAGCTTAACCTAACTCCTGCAATTCAAAGGGAAATTTTGCCTGAGCAACGAAACGCCACGTGCTAAGATGACTTAAAAAAGCTTCAGCAAGTGGCTGCATTTGATTTATTACGTGGAGATTTTTATTTATTTGTTTAGACACAAAAGGGACCGAGCAGCCCCATTTCTGCTCAGCGGAGGTGCCTCCCTCCATCCCACACCCTCTGATCCGCTCCGGCTCAACGCACTCCTCTCCCGGCTCCTCGGACACAGAAACTCCTGCCACCTCCACAAACTGGGTGTCTCCTTCCTTCCCTGAGGCTGGGGAGGGGGGGCGTGGGAATTACAGGAGAGGACCCCCCCCCTCCTGCTAAAGGTGACACCTTCAGCCCCAACAACTTCTTCTGGCCGCAGGCCAGAATGCCACTGGCTTTATCTACTGATGGCACTGATGTCACCGACGGGCAATAGGGGCTGTCACATGACCGCGGGTGACACAATAAATAACAAATACCGAGAGCCAAACATAAATATACAAACATGTCATTTTGAAGAAAGTGATGATTCGTACTATACTTACAACTTTCAGCCTGATAGTCTGGCACAAACTGCTCGTCATTGTCAGGTACCTGAGCTGAAGAAAGGAAAAAAAAAAAAAAAAACCAACACAACACAAAAAACAGACACAAAAAAAAAAAAAACAAAAACAAGAAAAGAATTAAAAGAAGCCATTAAAGCATAAATAAAAACTCTTGTGCTTAAATTGAAGCACGGCCAAGGTTAAAACTAGGAATTTTTATTACGTTTTTTTTTCTCATTGTTAGGTATGAAAGTCAGGCAAGCGCATCATTTTAATACCAGCTGAACCCCAGGGTGAAGCCGTGGGGCGCGGCGAGAGCCCGGAGCAGCCCTGGCAGGGAGCGATGGGGACGGGAGGACAGGGAGGCTGGCACTGCCACTGGCCCTGCCTCGCTCCCCGCGGCAGGGTCTGCACCTGCCCTGCCCCTCCTCAGACCCAGCAGCGCCCATCTTCCATCTATCTGCCGGGAAAGTCTGCAATAAACCCAAATCCCACCGTTTAAGGCTTGATGCATCTTTAACCCCAAACTACCACACCTTCGGCTTAACTTTTAAGGTGATTCCAATTCTTCGTGGCCGTCAGCCAACACGGTAGGGTTTGGGTTTTTTTTTGCTTATTGTTTTAAACAGTCAAGAAGAACTCTTTTACCAGACCACGGAATTCCTGGTACAGTGACAACATTTCAGACATCAAAAAAAAAAAAAAAAAAAAGACTATTTACTTAAAGCAAGCACCGTTATTAACATCCATTCACCTTGTTGGAAGATCATCTTCGCTTTTAGGAAACTTTCATCACAAACCTGAGCTATAAAATACCATCGTTTCATGGTCTGCTGATACCTAAGTTTGCGTCTGTGGTACCACAGTTCCTTTTCATCGTGTACCTAAGACGTATCTCAAACTGCGTTGTAAACTCATTTAGGCCATTTCAGCCACTGAACGTCTATTACAGGTGAATACAATCGAATAACTGCAGAACGTGATGCTGAGAAGCGGCATCCTCAGAGGACGAGCAGTTCTCTGGGTACTTCCCGAGAGAGATCCAGCTCATCCTCCCTCAACTTCGGCAGCTGCTCCTCAACATACACTAACTGGAATCCTCCCCGAAAAGCTGCTCGGAATTATCTGTCCGAAAATATTTCCATTTACACGGTTCTCGTCTAAACACAAGGAAATAATTCATATGGTCTTAATTAAAAGTTAACATCTGCCGTGCTCTGGTTTCCCAACAAGACTGGAGAGGTAAATACTGGTTACATAATCTTTTATCGAAACAGCGACCATCACACCATTAAATACATTAAGTGACAAAAACATAACTTTAACACCATTCGGAACACCTTCTAAGTTCAGGAAGCAGACGCTCCCCTTTATATATGTGCAAGTGCTACTAGTTTTAATAGCATATATTTGAATTTAAAATACATACTTAATTATAATTACTCACAGTTACTTTGAATGTGCACTACAGTTCTCTTCATGGACCAGATCTCCACTCCTTAACTCAGGAAATATTTCTAATGACTTAACTGAGAGGTTTTTTTCCAAGTTCAGAATCAGGCTCATTATACCAAAAAATTATTTGTTCTCGGTTTTAAAATAAATGTTTAAAGTCCTACTGTCTTAATTGCAGCAAATATACCTTAAGAATAAATGATCTTGGGAAATCTGCAAACACAGATCTGAGAAGTGCGAGTAAGACAAATACACAAAGTGTAATTAGTCTGAAAAAACCCATAGCTATTGCTGATTTGCTAGTCTTTCTGGTTTTTTTTTTAATAACCTATTCTTTCAGAAGAAACCAGTACCTCTGAGTACATGTTAGCTCCTCAAAGTTTGAAGCTGTATAAAACATGTATTTTACCAAACCAAATATTCCCAGTATTTTTGATGCATTATGTTTCTCTTTCCTCCAGAGAAGCCACAGGACTTTTACCAGGAATTAACTTGGGGACAA
Organism: Limnodromus scolopaceus; assembly: GCA_028565335.1. Taxonomy (NCBI): domain Eukaryota; kingdom Metazoa; phylum Chordata; class Aves; order Charadriiformes; family Scolopacidae; genus Limnodromus; species Limnodromus scolopaceus. The sequence goes on from JAOXNO010000013.1 coordinate 29,450,864, forward strand.
CATGAGCCCAAATACTAACGCTCTGCAATTTTTGACACTTCATTCAATTCACTGCATGTCAACGTTAGGCATTTTCCTTACAAAAATGCCAAATATTTGACTGTCACAGAAGAATCCAATTATGAAATGAAGGTATCCTACTTAAAAATCAATTCCTAAGGATTTCTTAGTTTCCAATTGTTTTCGAAGGGCTTGGGAGTACATTCAGAGTTAAAGTAATTGTATCAAGTACTTTCTTGTTTACAGGAGACACATCCCACACATTTTTCTTAAGCCAGCTATCATTCTCAAATGCAGCGAGGAGGCTAGTAAGACTCCAATTTTTTATACACATGTATTATATATGTATGTATGTATGTATGTGTTACTTTGTGAATCCAGGATATCTGAAAAAGGCTAATAGAAAACAACCCCCCTCCTGTTGAAATGGGGAGGCTACGTTTAACGACTGCAGAACTGGGACAGCAATCTTATGTAACTTTCTAGAGCAGGCTCCGTGCACCGGACTGCTTTACTGACACTTTAGTCTGGTTTTATCAGTTTAACTTGACTTACTCCAGAACAAATCTGTTGGAGAGATATACGTATGTATCAGTAAACGAGGCAGGTTTTTTTTTCCCCCAGCCAAAGAGTAAGAAAAAAATAAAATACATGTGGTTGAATCCTCATGAAAAATCAGTATATTACTTTATACTGTCATTACCCCTGATTTGGTCTGGAGTAAACAAGAAAAATACACTTCATTCATGGATCCCCAAAATTTATGAAGGCATATTTAACAGAGATCAAGGCGCATCGCTTTATCAGTACTCTAGAAATAGGTGGACACTGCACTGTCAAAATGTATTTTAAATACAATGCTGACATAGCCTTAAAAGCCTCCGTAGGAAAAGGAATACAGCAAGTTAAGGAGTGTTTAGAACTCTGCCAAATATAAACAAAACAAACAACAACATCCAAAACCTTCCACCCAGGAACACGCATTTCCTACTGGAATCTAATTTTAGGAGCATCAGTACCTTAGAAAGGAGGCTGCAAGCCTATAGAAAGAAATTAAAAGGACCCGCTAACTGCTGGAAATGAGAACTTGAATTATTCTTTTGCTTAATCTGGTGTTATTTTTAAACCAGAACTGAAACTGACACATGATCGTAGGGCAGAAATGCAAGCGACCATCCGCATCCCAATACACGCACTTCTCCCACCAGCACCTCGCTGTGGGAGGGCACATCACTGGGAAACATCACCCCATCGCCCAGAGGGAAGAGGGCTCTCCTACCTTGGGCTCGGGGAGTTACAGGGCAGGCTTTGTAGCGAGTTAAACAGACAGGTAAAGACACTCCAACCCCAGTGTCCGAAAGGAAAATGTGAGCTGGGGTGTTGTGACTGTCTGCACGTTTACATACGTGTGCCATTCATTTCCTCTTTTCCTTTATTCACAAACACTGCAGTTCAGCAAGGCTGCCATAAAATCTTCACTGGTCTTCTGTTAACGTACTCAACACAAGATATGATGCATAAATCACCAAAACTTTTCTCTTTTTTTTTTTTTTTTTCCACTTTGCCATTCAGAAGAAAATTGAAAAAGATCTCTGAAACGATCATCTAACTGAACGAGGATATTTCCCTCAGCTACTTAATTATGGGGGTTTGAGAAGGCAAGTATATTCCAAAAGACTAATAAAAGGTTTTGAAGGATATTAAGCACGTGGCTTTTACTGCTAATAGCAGAAGCAGCCACATTAGTTCATTCCACATTCAGAGCCATCAAGTCTCCGACTCCTGAAGCAGACAACATCTGCAGCACGAGCTATCCAGCTCAGCCTAGGTTATTACCAAAAGTTTTCTTTTTTCCTCCTGATTATAGCTCTAATGTCTCAGGAGGGTTTGGGAAGCGTACCAAAATGTTAACGATGATCTTGAGGATGTTACCGGTTTAGATTTTACAGTTCCACTACCTACTGAGTTAAAATCGCTCTGCCAAAAGCACAAAATACTTAATACTTGTTTGGAGTTTTTAGAGCTTTAAAAAGCTCTTGAAAAGCTGAACTGACAGCTCATTTTGCAAAGGGAAAGCAATTTACGCCCTCCCCCCTCCAAAAAAAAAAAAAAAATTTAGAACTAGGGCCTGTTAGCTTGCTGGTAAACAAAAATAAAAAGTCCCCATGAACAAGCATCCAGGACAAAAGGAGTTAATATTTAATTAAAACCAGCTCTATCCACTGTAACAATGACCTGGAGCCAAACAAGGCAGAAGATGTATGAGTCATTCTTTCTGCCAGTGAATGAGACAGCTGATCTCCGAAGCCATTCCTCAAGACAAGCAGTCAGAACTGGAGTCCTGCCTCCATTCACAAAAACACAGTCCAGCATGAACCATGTGGCCCCAACCACAAGCTTTTCATGTCACACCCTTCCAGAAAGCTACAGCAAAGTAAACTTGAACTTTAGGCATAAACACACTGATTTCACTGCTTTGTCTCAAGACGCAGCGCAGACCTGGCCGAGGAACCTATTTAATAAATGAAAAGTTAAGCGAACTATAAAGGGCTTTAATTTAACTCTTCCTTCCCCCGGTCACAAACTGCTTCCCAAAGCTCGGCTGCCCTCCAGGGAAAGGTGCTCCTGTTAAAAAACGGAAACTTTCCAGAAAAACAAGAAGCTGCAAAACCTCCTCGCTTCGCTTCCAACTTTATTTTGGGTAGCGGAACACTTCCTGCGGTGCCGGCTTCTCTGACCTCAAGCTTCACTTTCGGAGCTAAGAGCAACGCGTTTTAAAGTGTCACCCATTTATTCAAAGCGGCCAAAGAAAATTAAATGGACAGGGAATTCCATACGAACGGCAGCGTTTTTGGCTTCAGCTAAAATAAGACTTCGGGCCTCAACACCAATAAGTCTATTGAGTTTCCTCTGATTCATCATCACTTCTGGATATCTGAAAGATTGTATAAATTTTAAGGATTCCTGAAAGAGCTGGGGAAGGCGGGGGGGGGGGGGTGCGGTTTTGGTTGTTTTTTGTGTTTTGGGTTTTGTTTTTTTTTTCTCTCCACGGGAACAACTGTTTCTAACAAAGGAGCATTCAGAAGGCAAAACAGTGACAAATTTCAAGATGGTAAAAAATATTATTTCCCATAAGCACCAGATTTGCTGCCAAAACAACCCAAAACCCTTCTTACATAAAGTGAGATGCTCTGACTAATAAACTTAAATGCAGTTCAAAACTCGCTCCAGATCTCAAAATTCTTCCTTATGTGAATAATCCCTAGGAATACGAAGATGGGTTTGTAGAATCTGCTCCTCATTTGCTGCTATACTAAAAATGAGGAAAAAGTTAGCTTAAAAGGAACACTCACATTTAACATTGCAGTACATCCCTCATAGTTCACAAACCCCACCACGCCTTTGAAAATTATTATTTTGAGTAAAAGGCAAATACTTCTCCAGCAAACAAGACAAATCTTAAAGAGTTTATTACTACACAGTCTTTCAGATTTGTAGATTTCTGGCACTTTTATTTCTTTTAGATTTCTTTTTAAAAGAGCACCCCCTCCCACCCCTTCATTTGCCTAATCTAACTTTTCTCTTTTTTTTTTTTTTTTTCTCTTGTGGACAGATATTTAAGATCAAGAGTTATGAGTATTTGAAAGCCAAATCTGTCAGATCACTAGAATAAAATAAAATTAAAAAAATTAATAAAAAAAAAATAAAGGCTCTGTATTACAAATTCCAAAATGAAAATCCTTTCACTGCTTTTTGGAGTATCTGTCCCCATCAAACAGATTTCAGGCATGGATGTCTTAAATTATCATTTCTTGACTATTTTTGCTCCTATAAAAATGTGGATAGTCCTTCAATATGGCTACACAGCTTTTGCCTTACACTGGGTAAATTTTACAACTTTTTGGCAGAAGCAAGCTATTTAGCCAGAGTAAGCTGCTACACATCTTCACTGATTTAAATTAAATCACTTTAACTAGACTAATATTTGAAGATCTACTACTTTAATTAAAAATAATACTTTGAGAACTAGAAACTACTCTTTTTCTTAACTCCTCTTTTAAAAAATAAACTAGAAGTCAACACTAGCTTAGACATCACTGCAGTCCTGGTGCATCCTTCCTGATAGGGGAACAGAGGGCAGAAACTTATTTCCCAAAATTTGGATATTGATTATTTGAGAGAAATAACTTACTTTCAGATATGAAGAACGGACTTTTAAATATTGGTAGCTGGTAGTAGCCATCCACTCAATTTCGCTAAGCTGCAGTAGAGGCATGAACCCGTTACCTTTAGGTATTATTTCAAACCACTTACTGTTCACTTAATCTTTTTGTATTTTTTCAAGTGACCCAAAGAACTCTGTATTTTATTTTTCAGTTTATTACCGTCTGAGCAGCATATTATCTGTTGCTCTAAGAAGCAGATATAGTGCATAAAATCATTATTTATCTTTGCTTGGGATGTCTCTTCTGTATCATTACCAAGCTCTAGGAGATACTAGCATCCAAAAGAGCAATTTTAAAGGAAAATCTAGGGGTTTTTTAAACTGTTATTCCCTCAAAACCAAATGCTTTCACAATGGAAAGAAGACTTTCACTCACAAAGAATTTTCTCTCTCTCTTCTTTTTATTCCAGAATAAGAAGTAACAGCTACCATGATAACATTAGCTTAATATTTGAACCATTTTTTTTCAAGTCACCGAACAAATGCTATCTACCAAAACCACTCTGATTCCAAATACATAGAATCAATAAAGTCTTTTTATATTATCATGACAAAACGTTGCCATCAAGTTATTTAAATATAAAACAGAAGATAGTATCTGAATAATATTTGCCTTGGTTAGCAATAGGCAATTTTAACTATTTCCTTTCAAGTTTGAAGGTTGAAGCAATCATTAAAGGCTTCCCACTTTCAATTTCTGGCATCAGGAAACAGTTATAATCAGTCTTCTGTCCTGCATAACAATTGACATGAGGGAACCTTATTCAGAGGAAGTTTTACATCAAAAGAATTCAGATTCTTTCCTACATATTTAATGCTACAGAGTAAGAAGCAAAACGTCTTTCCATAAAAATCTAGCATACAGTTAGTGGAATACATTTGTATGTTTTCTGTAAGTAGCATTCAGCTTGTTAATTATGGAGTAATAAAATATTTAAGAGGTTACTGAACTGTTTACATTTCGGATTAATACTTTAATACGTGTGAACCTCCCCCCATTTTCTACCAGAAAATAATACATTTCCCTTATGTTTACTTGTTTATCACCAACTTGTCACAGGTGACATAAACTGTAAAAATCTCCAGGCTAAAATACGTGATGTAGCTTCAGGAAAAACAAAAAGAAAAAAAAATCCCATAAGCATGTTTTGAGTGTCTCCAAATGCAACTCACTTTCTTCTCCTAACTAATAAGTAGATTTTTGACCTGGTTACTCCCCAGTGGGGATCTGAACTCGTGGGAGAAACCTGGTCAGCTGCCACTGCTTTTCTTAAAAAGGGTCAAGATGTTTTAAAATTTCATGGTCATTTCCCTGGCTCCAGAGCCTTATGAAAAGAAATATGTAAACATTACTGATGCTGCCAAATTGGCAGCCTTCTAGCCTATGAAGGTCCAGAAGAACATAAATGGACACATCTAGCAATGGGTAAACAAGTCTGATTTCAAAATCTGTTTCCTGGCTAAGCTCAATCATGTAGACATTTGAGCAGAGCTACAATATCCTCAAACACTAGTATATTACAAAGGCTACCAAAAGTTCTTCTGAGTGGGTTTTTTTAATAAAAATTTGGGATCAAGTTTATAGCTCAATATTTGAGTTTCTCATCTTGACTTTTTATTTCAGTTTTAGTTTAGACTTTAGTAAAGCTGTGCAAAGTTTGTGTTTTATGGAACAGCTAAAACCATGGCATGGCCTGAAACACAGAGATTTCATAAAATATTTCGAGAACACTGAAAAATCTGGAATATTTCTTCGTAGTATGCCATGGAAAAATATAATTATAATATTTTTTAGCTTTATTATCCTCTGCTACATGAAAAGGCAACTTTTTTTTGCATTTTTAAATACTTACCAGATTATGTTATCTGCTTTTATAAAGGTTCCTCAACCCAGCTGACACAGGACTAGACACCTTTCTCTCTCTAAATTTATTAAGTGAAATAGATTCAGCTAAAGAGAAAAAAAAAAGGCTTTCAAACAACTCATTCTAGTCTAAAATAAGCAGTGCCTCCAGAATAAAAATTGCCATTACAGTAATTTATGCACCTACAGAAATGACTGAATCAGTTTTACATTCCACATTATTTTTCAAATTTACATTATTATCTGCACATGCTTTATGAATCTGCCTTTATTTTTCTGACTTACGATGAAAGAAATTTTATCATTTTCAGAAATAAAACCAACTATTGCCAGTGAAAAATCAAAATAAAAGCTCTCCTCCAGCAAAAAACAGTTACCTTTTGAGTAGTATTTTAACATACTTCTGGCTTATTAGAATGAATGAGATGATACAAAATAAAGAGACCCTTAGGAAAATTACCACAGGGAGACAGTTACAGTTGTATCTGATCATTATACTATAAAAAATTATCTTAGTACAGGACAGCCTGTTTTCAATTATTAGGAAAGAACCATATTAATTCATAAAAATATATCCTTTGATCCATGAATTTAAAGAGGACTTTTTGATTATATACAGAATAACCACATGCTAAGAATAATGCCAGGAGAATAAAAATGTCAGCAAAATAAGCAATACCCCACAACTTACTTATAGGTTAAGAACCTGACTAACTATATATAAAGCTGTTAAAACAAAATCAGTATGTAGGCAAGTAGTCATCAGCAATATTTCCCTCTTTCTATGAAAACCAGCAGCAAGCAGTTCACCCCAACACTCCTCCTTTCCCAAAAGAGCATAACATCTATTCTATAAACAACTCTGCATAATCCAGTGCATGATAAAAATTAAACATATGGGAATACTCACATCAATTTAAATCAGGATAAATTTGGAGAGATTACGTTAACTTGCATCAAAATACTGTTTTACTTCAGACACAGAAGTTTACATAAATACTTCAACCAGAAACATTAAGAACAGACAATGCATAAAAATCTTCATTCTTGAAACAATAAATATCAAAGAAAAAAAAAAATCAGAAAATATTGATGAAGAGAACAAATACACTTCAACAAGCAGAAAGCTACCTTGCATTTTGTTAAAGTTCTCCTAATGCAGCAGCTCATTTTTTGTTATTGCTAAATGAATCTCTCAACAGCTACTCTAAATTCAGATTTCTACATTATTGTTCTTAAACGTTCTCTCTTCAGCAGAATATGCTCTGAAGATTATTTGAAATACTTAAAAGCACGAGCAGGTGTAAAGCAGACCGGTGCCAGTTTTCTAATCACCCACTACACAATCTCACAAGTACAAATATGAAGGCAAAAATAACATGCAAAATATTTAAAGGTTTCAGAAGAAAAGAAAAAAAAAAGAAAAAAAAAGAAATAGTACTTTTAAAGTATTCCATACACACCTAATGTTCTGTGTTGTGAACAAGGTGGAAAGAAGACACTTGCACTTAAATCTTGAAGCATCCCGTCCCGATGAACCCAGAGAAACTAATTTCTGCCATCAGAAAAGTACTCCACCAGAACACCAAATAATTATATGTGCTGCTCTAAAGGAAACAGCAAGCCCAGTTCTGGCTGTATGTAGTCTCTCGAGGTACAATAATATAAACCTGATCAATTGCAATTAAAATCTGAACACAGGCTTAGAACTTGAAGTCTTGGTGCATTAGTTCTTGCCAAAAGCAGATGTGATTGTGAGCTGGAAGCAATTTCTCCTGGTAATTTGTGATGACACTGGGTAGAGCAGCCCCAGAGTCCCCAAAGACAAACTCATCAGAGGCTCTAATGTATGCATGACACATGAGGTGGCTCTTTTAGAGCTCAATTAATTGGGCTGAACATTAAGACAGCAAGTTCAGGACTTTTTTTTTTTTTCTTCTTCCCCTCCAGAGTTGTTTTTCCTCTTTTTACAAGCAGTTTTTTCCCTTACCTTCTGCAAGCCATGTCTCCTGTAATTGGCTCAGATCTTGAAAGAGTTCTGCAAAAAGATGAAGACACGGATAAAAGACTCACACCTTAAATCTCTTCATAAGATTAAAATATGTTCAAAATATATTTTTCCTGAAGAACAATGTACATGAAATGCTATTCTGACAACCAAATGTACAGACAAAGCAGGTATTTTGAGGTTATAGGTAATGATTTTTCTATACCTATTAATAAAAAAGAATTACTTACTGCATTATTTTATCAACTCTGGAAATAATAACCAGAATCTTAACCAAGCTCCGGAGAATAAAAGGCTCATTCAGCAATGCACAGAAAAGTTAGAAATTATAATCTTTCTTACAGGTGGACTATTTCTCCTTACACAATTCAGGCCTCCTCCTGCAGTATCTGCCCCCGATAAAGCTCTCTCGGACTTCAGCAGGAGTTCTGCCTGAGCAGTGATGGACTATTTTTACTAGGGTCGCAACTATCATATAAAGATTTTGAAGCAAAGTCCTGAGATGCCGCAATAGCAAACAGAAATGGGAAATCTTTTGTACTTCCCCTTATGTTTTACTTTGTATGACAGGCGAATCACCGCGATTTCCTCTGTGCTGTACTCACTGCACTTCTTTAAAGTGAAACGACTTTCTGCATGGACTAAGTTTTGCAGCAGCTTATCCTTTTTTTTTGCAATTCACTGAAATCAACTGCTTATAATGGGTGTAAACCAGCAGCATTCGGCTGACACGCAAAGCTCAGAAACTCAGTTATGAAAATTCTGTTTACTAAGTAGGCTATTTGAACTGACAAATAGTTTATTTTTAATTTACTGTATTTTGAGAGAGACTTCCTCTTTTATGAACGCTGACAGACAACTATTTACATACACTCAAATGACAGAGGCTACTCATTTATCCTGTGGACCGATACCTCATCTTCATGTTGGGAAATCATTTAACTGAAAATCAAAAAGTTGCCTGCTTTTCTGTCTACTCTAGAATAAACTTTTCCAAACAAGTAAGTAGGGATTTTGAAGAGTGTATCAGTGTGTCTAAACCCTGGTAAGATTTATATGGGGGTAAGTTGTAGGCTCCTACATACCTTCCTATAGGTCTTACGTACTTCCAGGAGAGGTGTAGGCGTAGCATCTATACTGACCTTGTAACCTAAAGAAGTGTTAACAGCTATTGCGAGACCACGGTTCTCAAGCTACAACCACTTGAGTGGCTACTGATGGGACTAAGTTACAAATCTTTGGCCCTCCAAAACTTGTTCCACTCTAGAGTTCCTTAACCAGATTTCCCAGGATTTTTAACCCTACCGGTATCACACAGCAATAGAAATGGGCTACCAGACACCAGGAGCCCGACTACCTGCTCTCCAGGAAAGCTGGAGTGAAAACCAACAGCCTGCACAGAGGCATCCTCACTCCTGCAACCGTCAGTGAAGAGACACCAGTGAAGAGGATGCTAAAAGCTGGGTGGAATGAGGAAAGCCCTCCATCTCAAGAGGCTTGAAGGTGAAAAAGGCAGGTGCCCTGCCTTGTGTCAGATGCTGCAAAGGCTTGGCCTCCGCGCGTGACATCCGTGTGCCACATGTGCAGCAGCAACGAAAATGCAACAGGGTAAGTCAAGGAAAGAACATCAACTTTACGAGTTTATTGCCTTTGCCAGTTTGTTTTGCAGTAGTAAATGCAATTTTCTTGTCTTGTTTGTTCAGATTGATCTAGATATATTTATCCCCAAAATAAATAAATAAACAGCTCTCAAAAAGCTGCTCTGCATTTAGTAAGGGGGGGGGGGGGGGGTGTAACAAACACCAAACC
>JAOXNO010000013.1:29469338-29501946 GCA_028565335.1 Limnodromus scolopaceus
GGTTGCTCAAAGCCCCATCCAGCCTGGCCTTGAACCCCTCCAGGGATGGGGCAGCCACAGCTTCTCTTGGCAACCTGCTCCAGTGCCTCACCACCCTCACAGGAAAGAATTTCTTCCTAAAATCTAATCTAAATCTCCCTTCTTTCAGTTTAAAACCATTACTCCTCATCCTGTGGCTCCACTCCCTGATAAAGAGTCCCTCCCCATCTCTCTTGTAGCCCCCTTTAGGTATTGGAAGGTTGCTATAAGGTCTCCCAAGATAAGATGTTTACATAAGATCATATAAGATGTTTTGTTGCTGAGAATGCCAGCCTCACAGCAGGGGTCTGTTGTGCCTGTGAAGGTGCTGAATAAAGATGCCACTCTCTGCCCTGGAGAGCGATAGGCGTACATTCATCAAACAGAAATGAAAACGTGGCCTCCCTCCTTTCCCCAAAACTGGTATCCCTGAGAGGCAGAGGTAATGAAACAGGCAGAAGCAAGTTATGGTTTCTACCTGTGCCAGGCAGGAGCATTTTAAATCAGAGGTTTTAAGGTAATGTTTGAAAGAACACAATATAAGGGGTTCCTGAGTTTTCTTTCCATGGGAACTTTTCCCGTACAAAGCAGAAAGTAAGTAGCATGCGGGGCACTGCGGGCTTTCCTTATCGCTTGTACGGCTGTTACAGCCACTAGGCAGCTACCCAGAGCAGACAGTGTCACAGTTCGGGTAGAGTACATCGCAAAGAGCCAAAGGCAGAGCGGAAAGATGGTTGAGGAGAGGGCAGGAACCAGGGGGAGGATGGCAGCACAGACAAGGAGCCAGTCCTTGGGAGCGCTACACGGTGTGTGCAGGCAGAGGTGCCAAAAGCTCGGGGATAAGAAAGTTGCAGGGAGGCAGTGACTGGGAAAAACAAATGTTTTCTTAAAAGCAAGGCTTAGATTGAGGACTAAGCAACTATTTTAGCCTCGTGGTAAATTCCTCATTGGAAAGAAATTCCAGGTGAGAAGAAATCACCGAAAAATGGAGCCTAAAATTGCATGTGTGGATGGGAGTAGGATGTACAGGAGCCACAGGCAGGAGTGCCCCAAAATTAGTTGTGCAAGTCTTCACAGAAATAATAAATGTCACAGAGGATATACCAACACAATAACATTCGAACCCTTCAAATTATAAAATAACAGGCACAGAACATTTAGAAGCAGGAAGCACTCTTTTCATTCCGTGAATTTAATGTGCTTAAAAACTTTCATTTACACCTCCCAAAATCTGTTAGCAAGGTAAGAAAGCATAATTACCCCTGTTTTTCTAAAAAGGAAAATTAGGCTCTTGCGAGTATACCAGGGATCAGTAAGAGGGACAAATGTTGCATGCTGGGAGGTTTTCAGTCATATTCAAGGACTTCATTGCTTCTCTGACCTAGCTATATTGGGTCACCAAACTCAGCTCTGATTTTAGAGGTTTCTTCCACATAGAGTGCACAAGGTTACCATCATTCGTAACTTTGCAATTCATTAGTTTTCAGTATTTGAAAAAGAGGGGAGAAGGGAAGAACACGCAATCTTTGAATGTTAGGAATTTCATTTTTAAAGTATCATGTTTTAATAAGACATTCTTTTCTTTAAATTACTGGTTTGTACTGGGTTTTATTTTGCCCTAAAGATTTTTTGTTTGTTTGTTTTGAGAAGAAATTATATTTAAAAATTTCCTGCATTCAAAAAACAAACAAAAAAAATGGAACTGGAAAGCAGAAGGTGGAATTGAAGCCCTGTTATATGCGACAAGGGCCAAACGGGGCAAATATGGTCTAACCCCACCTGCCACTGCTGCTGTTTCAGCTACAGGTTCACCAGAGGCAAGTAAACAAGATGAGATGATGGCAGCTAAAAGGAAGCTGCCCAGAAAAGGAGCATCTTGCTCTCTGAAATATCTTGCTATGGATCCACACAGTTTTAGGCTTTGCAGGTCTGCACAACCATAAGAGAATTCACTGGTGACTTTCCATTATTCTATATTTTAAAAAAATATAATTGTTCTACCACTTAAATATTACATCTCCTGAGAACTATTTGCTGCCTTAATAAGCAAACAGTGTGTGTACCGTCCACAAAGAGGGAGAAGGATTCTTGTAGCACACTGACATTTCATGGCCTCATGTTGCTTCCTAACACACTGCAGGCTGGAGAAATTACTCTACTGTAAATGTGAAAAGCCTTTTTTTTTACATAGGGAATTCCTCATAAGCCATTCTGCTGCATCTATTTCCTCATGCATATTATTCTATCTATTAATTTTTATCATAAAAAAAAAAGTATAACTGAGTAGTAGAGCAGAGATTTTGAAGCCAAAGTCTGTACGATCTCCTGCTTTGTTTTAAAGGAGGAGGGGGTAGAAATTTTAACAAACTTTCCACTGATCTTATTTACCCTTTCCTGTAGCTTTTTATATGGTCTCTGTATTTCTTAGGTTGGCATGGTGTTAAATTGGGTGGTACCTGCTCTACGTACAAGTTTGAGAATACCAGAGTCCAAGACTTACAAGTAACTGAAGTTTTTTTGTGAGGGGTTTTCAGAGTGTCTGCAGGAAAAAATGTACTATTGTGAAAAAGATCCGCAGAAGCAGCTGCTCTTAAAATGTCATGCACAGACACAGCAAGGGTTGCACAAAGTTTCCACTACTTTTGAAAAAAGAGTGTTAAAATAAAATAATAATAATAAGAAAAAAAAATCAGTTCAACAAATGCCAGTCAGTCTGAATGGAAATTTTCAGTTTGGCAGAATTTCAGCAATGGAATGGCAGAACAGAGGCAGAAGGATTTGACATTTATTTGCTCGTGTTTCGAAATCACATCTTGGTTGAGAAAGAGGGAAGGAGAAGAAATAAACATCTCTAAGAAAAACAGCAATATAAAAGGTACAGTTTATGTTTGATAGGACTCTTATGTAATTACATGATGCTATTCATATCATGATCCATTTTATTTCTTAACCTAAGATTTAAAAGACAGTAATCATATTTGGCTTTTGAACCTAATAGGCTTCACTGGCATTGATTTTTTCAATTCTGTTTTGGGTTCATCTTTATTTATTGTAATTTTAGTTTCAAGTGCTAAGTTTAGCTCTCTTTCAATGTTAATTGCTATGTTTATTTTTCTTTTTAATTTTAGAGGCCTGCAGTACAGTTTGAACTGGAGATTAATTAAATTCCTGGTAAATCACATTCTAACAGGAAATGTTGGAATCCCATTGTGAGCAGGGCCAGGCTATATTTAAAAAAAAAAAATCTTCTCATTCAGCTAGAATCCAGTGCAAATAAGAACAGAAGCTCAGAACAACATAAAAGTCCTCAGATTGTAGATTTGCCTCAGGAAAACCATAAGAACGTAAGACTTCTTATATCTAAGGTTACAATCTCTGAAATCTGGTATTTTATTCAGGATGTTCCTGTTTCAAACTCTGTTGACTCTTTCTATTATCATCACTATGCTTTCAATGATGCCCTAAGGAAGAAAGCTGGCTTCTATTCACATCTACGAAGGAAAGCTCAAATTTACGAAGTGCAGTCCCCTGAGTCATTGTGATTTTTATTATTATTTTTTTTCCCTGCCCAGGGAAGATACAAAGGAAAACATACCTGAATTATGGAACTTTCTTGCTTGCTCTCTCTTAATGTTGATTTATTTTATCAACTTCGATTCCTAAATTACATTTTGTAAATGTAATTAACGGCAAAAATATGTACCAAGTATTTGAGGGCTAGCACTGACTACGAGTTAAAGAAAAACCTTCCAAGGAGGACTTTCAATCTTCTAAGCTGATACAATGATTTCATTGCCTCATTCTCTGGACTGGATGCCAGTCAAGTTCTCTTTATAGGGTGTCAAAATATTAATTTCAGAAACTAAAAGATACAGAATGAAAATCATCCCTGCCTCCCAGGGACATTCATGTCACCATCATAAAGATGCCATCTTTGATAAAAGTTCCTTGGATGACACAGATACAAAGGAGCAGTAATATATACAAAGAAGCACATATACACAGAGACACGCCTAAAATTACCTAAAATAAATATTTCATTCACAATTCTACCCTAAGGATAGTAAAAGTGGTTTACTTGACAGATACTGGACGGTTTGTTAGGACATTCTTGGACAACGCTCAAAAGCTTAAGCAGAGTAAATTGTTAGAGCCATGTGTAAAGCAACTCATCTCAAACTATTGACAACAAGGATGCCACAGTGATATATATAAAGTCAAATTAGTTCAAAAAACCATCAACAAATTCTAATGATAAAATGACAAAATATCTGAGTACTTTGGCTGAATCACACAATAAAAATATGGATGTCCATGAGGTACATATCCACATTCCAGAGTTAAATATTGAATCCAGACCAGCAAAAGCAGAAAAAAAGTAAACTAAGCCTTGAAGCTGAGAGCTTGAAAAATTAAATAAAGCAAAATTGTAAATTATTTCTGTAAAATACAAGGTGTCATCTCTTGAAGACAACCGATGTCAGATAAATGTTTGCTGCAAAAGCAAGGGAAAACGCACCCCACCCGCTTCTAACATATTGCCACATTTATTCATACAGGAATATAGTAACACCTTTTTGTTATTAAATGGAGCTGAAAGTTTCCCCATAAAGAGCTAGAACAAATATATCTGCAATTAAGATTTCATGATTTGGACTGTTTATATCATTAGAGAAAAAAAAAGAGGGAAAAGAAGACCACCCTTAAAAAAAAGGGAAGTGAATGTTTTGAAATTCTGGATGTTCAAAACTGGCAAACAATTTAAGAGCATTTCTATTTCAAATATACCACTGAAAATTTAAAAAAAAAAAAAAAGGTGGTGATACGTCAGTCTGTTGTTTAGGCTCAAGAAAATATCTTCCATAGATCCTATTATGTCAGACATAAAAACACTTTGTTCCCTCAAAGATATCAGTCAGCAACCTTGTGATACATACCTTGAGATTTAATTATTTTGTCAGATTCTGTAAAAGCAATTTTCCAACTTTCTAATGTCTGCTTATGAAATCCATAATTAAAAGGACTTTCTTCTACTTTTTTTCCACAATCCCACAAACCTGTAGCAAAATGTTAGTAACAGTCATCATGATTCATTATGAGATCATTCAAATTTCATATTTATCACGTCATTTATTCTGATCAAAGCATCTTCTCTTACCTTGATCAAAAGCAAGATGAATCCACTCTCTGCCAAAAGTCTGCATTTGAGAAGTAAAAAAATGCCTTCATTATCTGAAGTAATTATTTTCAGGCCAGATATTACTAACTAAGCACCAGCTCCATGACCTCCTTAAAGAAGCTTCCACTACACAAACTTTTTATACGTGCACAGATCAAGTGTTTTCTATTCACCTACTTGATATCTCTGAGATCTCCATGTGGTTGTGCTCAGTTTCACTGATATGATATAGAAAAATTGATACTTAAAGCCCTTTGCATTTGCTGGTTAAAAACACATTTCCTCTCACAGTCTAAAGAGGATCAGGAGAGAATCTATTGGTCTATAGGAGTAATCATTCTACACATATAATCTCTTCTGTAGGGAACTTTGCCCAGATTTCCTTTCTGAACTATGATTTCTGACTCAGCTTGAAGACAACTGAAATTTTGTTTCTCCAAAGAAATCAGAGAATTAAAATTTTGATGCTTTCCACAACAAGGTTTTCAAGTTTCACCAGAAGTATTTTGCTATACTGGTTCTCAGTTAAATTCTTTAATTGAGACTCTTTTTTTCAGCTGAGAAATCCAGTCAGGCATAACAAAATGTATCACTAATTTTTTTTCCAAGTATTCCTGATTAAAAAAAAAACCAACCAAACAAAAAAGCCCACCACCAGCCCACCACCCAAGTCTGAACAAATCAAAATATTTTTGTTTTGACTCTTAAAAAAATACTACGCTTCTTTTAGAAATGCCCTTGACACTTTTTAAAAATGTCTAAAAATAGTAGATAGAAAAATTCAAATTACCTTAAGTGACAGGTAAGTTTTAAGTTTATAGATATTTTTGATGACTGATTTTTAAAAAAATGTTTTAGCTGTTCTGAAACAAATTCACCTTTCAAGCTTTGGAACTGCCTCAAGAAAGGTGATTTTTTCACATAGTTTTAACACAGAATGACCGGCGGCTACAAAGAGGGATGCTGGCCTAATTTCCAGTATATGGTACAGTAACAAAGGATGACTGAACTAGTGCGTCTGTAATTGTTGCAGCTTTCCTCCTTACTAGAAAAGAGCAACTGGAGACAGCACTGATTTCTTCAGAGCTGAGGAAAGGACTTGATCTCAGGTCACAAGAGACTGAGCCAGCGTTTGTAAAATTCCTTCAACAGCTTTAGGAAAGAGATGCGATTTCACTGTTTTCCAACTAATGGTTGCTTCTTAGTGGCTTTTGATTCTCCAGAAGGCACCTGATGAGATAGAAGTAGTTTCTGCATAAAGTAGCTTAGGCTCTTCAGTGGTCTTTCCATGCCACTTTCCTTCAACAGCATAGTAGGTCACGATATAGAGATAATTTATTATTACTACTAAGTATTTCTCATTTATCCCGTGGCTCTTTTTAGCAATAGGTCTTTTATTGCATGTGAGGCAGTCAGCTAAATGTAGCTTACAGGGTTGTGCAGCCTCTGAAACGTAACAAGCTTACTCAGAAAGCCCTTATCAGAGCTTAAATTCAGATTTTTCTCCTGAAAGCACAAACACCTCCCTGCTCAGAGCTAAGAGAGACCAAATAGTTCTGGCATTTACTTAAAAAAAAAGAAAAAGACGAAAGCACATCATCTTGTAGGGAACTGAGTGTTTTGGGAAAATGCTGGGATGGCAACTCAAAGACGTATCCACATTGCGCATTTAAAAAGTAGCAGTTTTATATTAGGTTTAATATAGCAGAGAAATCTGTGCTGCCAGTACTGTCTGACAAACATCCCTCAGCTTTTCCAAGGGGAACACTTCTAAGGCAAAGAGTGCAGTCAAGTCTTGATGAGCATTTAGGCTTAGGCTTCTGAGCAGAGACTGTCAACAAGAAAAGTATTCTTGCCAACTGTAGTGGTGCTTTTACAAGACCACTAAACCCAATTTATTTTTTCTGTCTGAATATAGCATTTCTTATATTTGTCATGCTTTCCATATGGATATCATCTGCTGTTCTGAATGTCTAATGGTGCAATATAAGTATATAGAGACGTGTTCAGAAGCCCTCTCTTATCTCTACAAACATCTCCAGAACCATTACAAAAATACTATACATGGCTTTAGAGTGAAATACTAAACATAACTCACCTCAGCATGAATACAAAACTACATTCATCCTGTTTATCACCATTAAGATAAATTAGTAAATATCAGAATGACAAGTACAAAAAAACCCCAAAAACTACAGCTTGCTTACTTAGACTGATGATGATAGTGTCATATGCTGTTTATTAATAGCAGTATTTTTTTAACAGTGGCACGGTATCTGTCATAGTCAAAGAGAAAGAGCTATCAAAAACGTTAAATATCAAATGAGCCACATCTAGCAACCCTAAAGAGGAGATCTGGAAAACTTCAAGAGCTGACCAAGAGCATAACTTCTAGCATGACCTGAAAGGATCATCTCATTTTCCTTTTTTTTTTTTTTTCCCAAGAAAATAAAAACGGCTGAGAATTTTGTTGCTTTAATTGGTCAAATTTTGTGAAACACCCTTGGAGCAGAGCATATTTCACTAATTCTAAACCAAAATTTGACTTGTCAGTACAAATTTGATACAAAAGTTTTTATTTTCATTTTAATTACTGATACTAGTCTGATTTTCTAGCCTAACTCATTAATTTTCTTGTTCTGACTAAAATTTCCATAGAGACGGAAGTTATACAGAATGAGCTCAGGCCTTTTTTTTCTAGTATGACAACTAGTATGCCTCTCCTTGGTAATACCCAGTGTAACTAGTACCAGTGGGGTCTAGAGGTCTTGAAATGGGACTAGGAAAGCATATACTTGTCATATGTAATGACTTAGTTTTGTACCGAATGACAGAAGGCAGATCTTTACATTTTCTACAGCCTTTATGTTCACAGAAACGGGGAAGAGGAGGAACATTGTCCTGAATGGGGGGCAGGGGATGTAGAATATCACCCGAGGAGTCTGATTTACAGGAATTACATACTTTTTTTTCCCAGGGAGATGGGCAAAACAAAGAGCACATGCAATAGAAAATGTCATCACATCACCACTAGACAGTCAGACCACACGGGCATCGCCAAAATAGCAGGTACCTGAATTTTTTACAGTCAGAAATTTTGTTTCAGACTTTCATCTATATTTCAGAGTTTCAGTGGAAAGTTTTGAAAAACGTTGATGGAGATGACAGGAAGAAACTTATTCTCACATTTCAAGTCAAACTGAATTTTGATGTCAGATCTCAGCTCACACACACCACACACTACTGACGAGGTGATGGCAATGACCGTATTTAGAATTAAGCTCTATTGGGCTTGGCAACTATGTCAATTGTATGTTCCAGTTCACCTAATTTGGAGCAAGTGAATTCCTTAAAGCTAAAAGAGAATGCAGTTCAAATGTTTGTGAGGTTTTTATGCAATATGGTGTCTTTTACTGTTATTTGAACAGAACAAGTGTGGGGGAAGAAACAAGGAGGCAAAAAGCAGCAGAGTGCTTTGCGTTTCTCTTGACCATATCAAACCAAAAGAGGCTCCCAGAACTTTCCCATGCTTCCCAGAAACATCACCCACACACGGAACACAGCCCAGCCTGCCGAGGGCCTGAAGCCGGGACCTCATCCCCGCAAGTAAGAGTCCTTGTAGATTTTTAGTTTAAGTGCTTCTGAGAACATAGCTCAGCTCTTTGGCGTACCACAAGTATGCAGCCGTTTTGTTAAAAAGTCCCAGCTGTATAGTAATCAGCACACATTTTAATCCATCCCTTCTCTGCTATGAAACTGCAACAGAGCAGAATAGATAATTTTAACAAGCATCCACTGTGTTCAGTTATGATCTTCACTCGAGCCAGTTCTTCATTTCTGTAGGTGATAAAACCAGTATTCCACGCAGAGGTTCAGCAAGGCTAAGTCTTAGATCTCCAATACAGATGAAGGATGGATTTATTGGAGGCAGATGGCATAGAACTGGAAGGGTGATAAGGATGTCACCCATGTCCGACAATACTATTCCTAATTATACATTTTCCTTGTTGTATAATAAGACAACAGTTGGGGTGCTACATTGCACACCTCCCTCTGCCCTCCAATGCTGCAGCCATGTCCGTCCCTAAGAACAGAGACCAACTCTTGGTAGCATCATACCAACATTCCATCTGTGCTGTTTGCAACCAAATGGGAATGGGGGTGTTTTTTTAGTTTGGTTTTTGGTTTTTTAAGTCAATAGGACAATCTGAGAAAAGGTTTCAGTAAGATCTACTTTTTAAAGTACTGTCTTTAAGCAGTAGAGCAATTTTTTAGAGCAAAGCCAACTGTAAAATGGTGTCTGACAAAATGGTCTGCTATTTATCTGCACAATGACATCCCAAGTTTGCCAATATCTTAAGGGGAACTTCCTGTGACTTCTCATTGAAGCGAGTGCTTTTCATTTCTCCTCTTTGAAAATGAGAAGCTTTACATTTCTAAAGGTGGATTTTTTTTTTTGAAATAAACCATATTCTTTAAAGTGAGCACCTCAGCTACTCTGCGCCGCAACCCAGAACGTTCTGCCAACTGTGCACGATCACTTGCTCCTGGGAAAGGTCTAATCTCCCCTTTCATCTGGAAGGTTTCCCCACCCAGCCTGCAGCAGCCATGCCAAAGCACACAAGCATCTCTTTTCCAAACTACACAGCTTTTAACAGACTGCAACATAGAGGCTGCAAAGAAACAAGGCAGATAAAAAGCCAGTGAGGGAGAGTTCTCAGTCATGAAATCACACCATTGACTGGGTTTTCCTCCTGAAATCTCTGAAGAACTACTCAGTTTTACTCATATATGGACTTGAAATGGACCATTCTGTCTGGACACATAAAACCAGATTGCCTGTCCTTGAGCTATCCTCTTTATTCCCCCACATATATTGTGCAACCCATCCTCTGCTGAAAAGAAGCAATGCAAAAATAATTATGTATGGAAATATTTATGAAAATATTAGTATAATTCATTGATGAAAACTGACAATTACAACTCTAAAAATATTTTATAACTATAATAAACTTAAAGTTATCCCATGATTTAGGTTTTACAATAATCTGAAGAGCCACTGGCATAATTCTTAAATTCTCAGTTGTCATAAAAACCAAATTGGTGAGTAAAAGATTTCACCTCAGTCCTGCCTGTGAACAAATGTGTTTCTCACATCAAAAATTAGTTAACTCTATTTAAAATCTTATCAGAATTATACTACATTGTTAACCAAGAAATAGAAAATTATTAAACTATTTCTGGTAGCATACCACAAACAGGATTTGAAAATACCATCGATAAGTACACATCATATTTATTTGCATATAAATAATAGGTTTGTAAAATTTTGTCACAAAACAGAAATGAATGAAAGTTTATCTTTTTACAATCTCTATGTTTCAGTTTAAAAAGGAAGTTGAGAAGAACTTTAAACTTATTTGAGAAAATTATTAAAGCTATATTTACTTATGAAAAATAAATTTTCAGTTTAGAATATTCATTGTTATAACTCATTAACAAATTGGCTTAATCTCTATTTTTTTGAAAGGAAATACTTTGTATTCAGAGAGTTAAAACTATGGTTTTGGCAGATATAAAGGTGTCTAAAGACAGATGGATACATAGCTCGTAACCCATACTGAAATCAATAGGGACTATGCATTACCAACATATTCAGATGCCTAAAGACAAATAAAAGCATAGTCCTAAATGAAAATAATTTGGAAGAAATCATTATTATCAATGTATGTAAATGAGATTGTGTTCCCTATTTGGGAATTTAATCCACGTCTGCTCAAGCAAGTAAAAGACACTCCTTATGTATGGTTCCAGTAGACCACATACAAACTTCAGCTTGTCTTGAACAGCAGTACTGCTCCCTGCTTGAGAAAGTGCTGTATATTAAGTTCCTTAATTAAAAAAAAAACCAAAAAACCAAAACAAAAACCAAGCCCTAAAAAAAGCACTTAAAAAACCCACCCCACAATACCAATAACAACAAAAACAGTTCACAGTATGCTACAAGCTGAACACCTTTTTCTGGTTTCACATCTACCTACATGGATGAATTACATGGGAAGCGTCTGCCAAAATTTCTAAGGATTACCTGAAACATTTTAAGAAAGAAACATGGAAAGAAAAGTGACATTTGTGCTTCACGTTGTCTTGTCTATTGGATTTTAGAGCCTGGTGTTTTTAGCTACTGTTAATTATTACTAAAGCATTTCACTCTTTTCTATTCTTTTGATTTTACTGCACTTCAACTATCAGAGTACTTCCTTGGGAGGTCATGTGTGACATACAACCATAAATATCTGGCATCTTTTCCAAAGTATGAGCTGTGGTGCATCTTCTAAACTATACAAGCATATAAACTGCATCTTGAGAATCTTAAAAGTGCTTAAAAATCAATAATTGAGTGTTTTGTATGAGCATCATCAACTCTCTAGTGATGGCTTAAGAGGACTTTAAAAAAAGGTCATTGTGTAATACTTGAGAAGGTGTAACTCCTCTCACCTTCAGCATTAAAACACCTCTTCATCTTAAAAATAATTGCATAATAATTGCATATGAAGCAAATAGTTTACTTCCACGTATAGACACTGCATACCAAAATAGCGTTCCTTATAGAATGACTAAAATTTCACTGTAGCTACTAGATACAGAGACACATGAAAAAGTTTGCTATATTGCTTTTGGAAACAATATAATCCCCACATATTTCAAGTTTAATTCTACAACAGACTGAGGTGCTCAAAAATTACTGTAATTCATTACACTGTAGTTGATAAATGGCATCCAAATACATGGAAACTGGTCCACTTCAGACCGTTGTAACTTGTTTTAATCTTAGTGCCACAGCTTTTTAGGCACATGCAGGTAAGTCACGCCACGGGTTGGTTTGTGCCAACACAAGGGACACAACCAGCGTTGTGGACATGACTCCTACCTCTCTGGGAGTGGCTTTAAGTAAGTTTACTGGACTGATTTCATGCTGCTACGCTGGTAGCAAGACATCATTTCTGGACACCAGTTAAGCTTTGTTGCCCAGTAACTCTTCAGCTGCTCTGTCCTTTCAGTTCTACACAGTCACTGATATGTAAATTCTGGGTAACTTCAAAATAAGAAGGAAAGAAGATGCCTGTTGTATTGACTTCTATTGTAATTTTCAACTTTGGCAACAAATCTGCCTACACCCACTTTAAGTTACTAAGTTGTTTAATTGATCTGTCCCTTACTCAGCCATATTAAGTTGGTGGAAATATTTCTCTTAACTTCAAAAGAGTTCAATCACAATGGAAAGAAACCTCCCTATATTCAATATTTTTTTCCTCACCCTTTCAGTACATCTTTTCTAAGGAATTTTTACCCTAATGCCACATGACATTATATATATATATATATATAAACATTTCATATATGCTTTACTGCTACATTAATTTTTTGAAGGAAGTAGAGCAGAACTTGCCTTTTGTGAATGAATTTTAAATTTGTAGCATTGTGTAGGTGAAGGTGGGGAGCTGCTTGTTTGAAACTTAATTGAAATGGAAGATATATCCCCTGAGAATATTTAGCTCTAGTAGATTAGTGATTTGGCATAAAGGATCATTCATTTAAGTTTCACACTGTGCTTCATCTGTGTTCCTCCCCTGTTCCACCCCCCAAAAAAATTTAAAAAATTCTAAGTCAAAGAGGAGAGCATAAGCATTAGCTTTGAATATTCAACTACCTACTTGCTTCCAGCAATTGTGAACACTTAGCATAAACTAGTCACAATAAGAAGCTTGTTACCATTTCACTGAGGATGCACGCTATGACAGAGAGGCATTTTGACACTAAAGATCCAGTTTAGTAGTGTTTTGCTGGAGGACAGGGCTAAAATGAAGGGATGCCAGGCAATTTTGTGAAGTTTTTTTGCTCTAAAGATGCTCTTCCTCAGGACTGGCCTCAAAGCCCTGCTGCCCCATTTCCCTGGGCATGTCCATAGTAAATTACTGAGGATATGCAGAAAAAAGTGAATTGGATTCCATTGCAAAAATAATGTGGTGTCCTGAAAACGGCAGAGGTGTCTTAGACACATGTATTCCTATCTCAGGGAATCTCAGGATGTTGCAAAGTAATAATCACTACAGATTATACCACGTCAATACTCTTCAATGCAAATTTCGATACCTCTACTCTCAATGCTCCGTTTTTCTGCTTTGCATCAGTTATTCCAAAGGAAAGCCTCTAGGAAATACACAATATAGTGGCACACAAGTAAACAAAATAGAGTTGTTTTTTGTATAAATAAAATGCACACTAATGAATAGCTCTATAGAAACTTGCCATAGTAATTTTTAAAGCTAAACTGCTTCATTAGTTAGCTTTTGAGCCTTCAGTAATTCAATTCAGAATAACAAGTTTTCCTGGAAGTTTATGCTGTATTAGAACAATCAAATGCCTGTAAAAACCTGTTTGAGGTTGCTAATTGTAAATAACAAATCCACAAGAGATTCTTTAATTCTTTACAGGTTCTGTAACAAGTTGCACTCAGTTTTCAGGTGCGTGACTGGCTGATGGTAAAGTTGGGCTTCTGCAGTCTCCACACCTTGCAAAAATAAAATCTTACCCATGGAAACTTTATTGCTAATGCAAATATTACTGCTAGTGTGATTACATACTGGTATTGTAAACATATGATGCAAGTTGTGCTGAGTTCAGTCAAAAACCTAAAATACGTCTGACTTTCTACTGGGAGGAACACATAACTCTTTGTGCTTGGATTCGATTTCAGGATTGAAGGTGCCAATCTTAGAGAACAGATACTCAAGCTGTAAGAGCCAAGAAAGACAAGAAATGCCAAAATAAAATAATGTCATAAAATTCTGGTAAGTTTTTATTCAGTTGTCTATTAAATTAATGTTTCTCCATTCAGAACAGAATTTGCTTCCACCCTTTTTTTTTTAGTGTATAATGCTTATCCCAGCCTCCCTGTAGGAAAAAAAAAAATATATGAGGGTTCCTTAAGAAATGCTTTTCAAATAACGGATTTATAAGATCTAAAGCATATTTCAATTGAGATTTTTTGTTCTATTTTCAGGTTTGTAGCTACCTGACACAAATTGTTCTTGGCTTTTTTATTTCACTTTCCAGTTTTCATAGGGCTACTGTACAATATAATATTTCTATTTTTAAGAAATTCACATTAACTTTACAGATAGAAAATGACCGTGTGATTAAAAGGACTTCAATCTTCTGATATTGTAAGGTCCCCAAGTGTCGCTAAATCAAAGCACTTCCTCTCAGGGGTGATGAAGGTTATGTAAATCCCGTCAAGGGTATCTAATGTCAGCTGGGTGACACAAGTCCTCCATACTGTGAGATCTGAGGGGTCACTCAGGCCAGCAAAGACCACTGAAAATGCTGAATGGATCCATCAACATAAAAACATGATAGGAATGGAAGGGCGTGCTACAGATGGCTGTTACCTTTTTTTTTTCCTTGCTCTGTGGACTGAAGATGACTGCTTTTTTCTTCTTACCCGGTCAAATTTAAGTAACAAAGGAATCAATATGTAAACACTTAGGAGAGAAATAGATGGTGAATGATAAATTACAAGGATCAATTTAATAAAACCTATCAGGCCACAATAAACATAAGCCATTTCTGAAAAAATTAAAAGAGATGGTTTGCTGGGTAAAGTGATTGTCATTGTTTTAATAGGTTTTAGTAAGGGTTTTCACGCAATCTGTCCTGGAAGTTTTACAGAAGAAATGGAAAGTAGGGCTGGAATACACCTCAGGAGGCCATCTAGTCCATCCCCAGACCCAAGCTCCACACGCACAAAATCCATTCCTAACACATTTGCCTGACCACCTCCTAAAAACCCTCCAGCAACAGGGACTCCAGTCTCCCTAAGCAAACTACTCCTGTGCTTAACTGTCCTTTACAGCAACATTGTTGTTCTTAATGGTCAGACTAATCACATCACTTCTTGCCTTATCCTCAGACAAAGAGCTTATTTTTTCCCTTTTAGCGTCAGCTTTTTTACATATGGAAACCCTAACATTTCTCTGGAATCTTCCCTTTTTCTACACTAAACAACCTCAACTCTTCAGTCTTTGCACACAACATCCTCTAGCCCTCAGACTAAAGGTAACTGGGCAAAACACGAGGGGACATACTGCAGAAAGAAATATAAAATAGTACTCAGTCCAAAATTACCAATAGTCTACAGGCATGTATTGACAATAATGGAAGGAGAACATTATTAAGTAGGCATAGGTTCTTCCATGAAGGGAAGTGCAAACTTATCCAATAGCCTTACAATCTTCACCATATTTTCTTATCATTTATGGAGGTATCATCTCCTTACTACAGAAATGGGTGTTAAAAATTGGGTATAATGAGAGTAGTTTTTTCACAGATAGGTATTTATAGCTACCTGCATTCAAAATGAAGATCAGCATTAGCTACATATGGGATTTTAAAATAAAGTGGCACATAGATAAAAGCTACATTCCAAACTTTTTCAAAGAATAAAATATTTCAGATGCAATAATGTAAATGAATCAAAGAGGTTATTGCAGTTGTGAACTATATAAACTATGACTTGAAGCCAGAAATTAGTATTTACTAGAAGAAGCTCCTTAAAACAAAAATCCCATAGAATGTCTAATTACATGTACTATTATCAGCCTTATCCTTGTCATCTTCAACAGAGGCTTTGTTTTTCATATGGCAGTTGTTTTAAATTCCAAGAAGCCAAAATCTGACATGGAAATTGTTAGCCAAAAATAGAATTTTATTCTAATTACAATTGTTTTCTACTGACAACTTTCCAACTGTAGAGCAGTCAAATGCAGTATTGTGTTTACTCTGAGCCAGATTCTTAAAAATATAAAATAAAATAAGCACACTATTTCTTTCCTCACTTCATTTCTTGATCTTTTAGCCATACAGAGTAACCCTTGGTTACTGTCCTTGGGTTTTGATCTTGCATTAGGACAGTAGTTTTACTCCTGTGAATAGTCTATTTAAGGTCCACAGCACTCTTCATGCAACTGAACTCATCAAGATACCAAGTTCTATAACAGTTACAAGATATATATATATTGTAAAAAGTGAGCATTTTAAAGAAAGCTAATACGTATGCACGGTAGCTATTTTTATGATCTTTTATACATAATGTGACATGATTGTCAAAGACAGAGTAATGATTCAGAATGACATTGGGCCAAGTCTATCCATAGATGTATTCCATACTTGTCAATGAATGTATCTTACACTTATGAAAAGTGACTTAAACTTCCACTGAGGATGCCAATTGCCAAGTTCGTAGACTCCCATTGATATTATAATAGATCACTGTCTCCTACACTTCCTTTGACTTCTCATCCATTATGATGTCAATGGAAAAGTCTATACATAATCTGACTACTGAAAGGAAAGGAAAAAGACAAAGGACATTTTTAACATCTTCTTTCATATTTAAAATGTAAACATCCGGCGTATTTGGATAGGCCATGTTACTAGCCTATCAAAACCACAGAAATGGAGAAGTTCAGCATGAAACCTTGCATTACATCTCCAGTGTATTCTGTGAGTTATAAACAGATAGCTCTTGCTGGTGTTTTTCCCAGAAAGAGGGCTTTTTTGCCTCTGTAGTAGAAACACTGAGTGATAGATTGTGATTTGGATTACGCATGCATAAAAAAATAAAATTACATGAAGAAAAGAAAGAAGGTAAGTAAAAGCTTCCTCCTGCACTCCAAAGTAGCTTCCTACATCTTTGTTAGGATTTTTCAAAAGTAAAGAGGGAGAGAAAACTTCTCAGCTGTGATTTCACCCATCCAAAGAGAGAGAGAGACAGTGAGTCTGTTTCTTGCTCCCAGATGACACTACACAGTTCATCTTGGCCAATATGGAGCTGGTGTACAAACTCTTTGCAAATGGTGTAAGCTTCCTTTGGCCAAAAGAGAAGAAATTCTGCTTAAGGCACAAACCCACTCAAGGCTTTTACATCAAAGACCAAGGTAACCATAACTGATCTGATGTGAGAGCTGCAGGTTACATTTGAAATAAAGAAATACCAACGCCCCAAATCTGACTCAAACTCTTCACCTTCCTTGGGCTTAATTTAAGAGACCTTTAGTTTAATTTTACTTCAGGGTGCTTTGCCAGTTAATTAAATCCAATGTGGTAAGGCAGACGCCAACGGAGATCTTTTGTGAGTGCTATTCTTCAGATAGAGCACCTGCCTCTCGGATGCTAATGGTTTCTTCGGCATCCAGCAGCCTCCAGCATTTGGGGAGCGTGTGACAACATACATGGAGACAGAGGTATGACTGTAACCTGAACCTCGGTATAGATCCGTCTGCTTCCTACCTTAGCATTCGTTTTCATGTCTCTACGCTGCATGCTGTATCTCACTTGGCTCTTACCTTCTTTATATTGATGGAGACTTTGAAAGCCAAAAACCACTGTAAGGGCAGGAAATGCAAAGTGTGGTCACTTTCTGCAACCTATTATAAAGTAAAATTGCTCAGTATCCTTTCTGTAACATGAGGTTTCATTTATTGATTCAGAGTAGCATCATCGTACCAGAAAATTCTGTAATATATTGCTACCTTTCAAGAACACAAAGGGGAAAAAAAAAAAAAAAGAGGGAGAAAAAGGAGAGGAAAAGAGAGATAAATGTAGCTTTGTACTCTATTTTCTATAAAATTCTTATCAAACCCACATAGGATACATCTGCAACTGCAAACAGCCATAAACTTCTCCTTATTAAGCAGACATCTTCCACTGGACAGACTAAAATTGATACCTCCAGCAGATTCATCATTTTTATATGCCAGAATGTGGGCATTCCTATGTTTCCTACACTACTCTTTTAAGCAGGGGTCTCTACCTTAGTCTTTTTAAAGTAAAGTAATCCTGCATATACAAGAAAACCAGCATGAATATATTTCATTGAACCATGTTTAGGCCTGAGTAAAAAAGATGTACAGAAGCAACTGGTTTATATTGGTTGATAGGGACATGCAAAAAGGATAAAAGCTACCTCCTCATATTCTTAAATGGCCCATTCCAAATGGGAGAAATGTTTGCCTTTTATTAAAACAGTTATCTTTGCTCTAAATTGTTTCCTCTCCAGGCTTTTTCCCCCTCAGGAGACTCTTTAAGTCCCCTGAAGATTATGCAAACAGAGAATGGTAATGAATAGGACTCCATTTCTTCATATTTATGAAGACATCAGTAATTAATGACTAAATGATATTTGGATATTCTAATTATGTATATTCAAGGGAATGTTCAGATTTATAACACACTCCTTTCCTACTAAAAAAGTGAGCATATGCTTTTTTTCTTCCATTCCTAAGAATGATATCTTATATCTTAGGAATTCTGGTGCTTATCAGTCAAGAATCATGACAATTTCTATTGGACAAAGTAATTATAAAGAAATCCACAGCATGGATTTCAGTTATACAATTTTATAGGACTTGAATTAAAGTTTTGACTTGGTGCTGGTGTACAAGCAGGTTTCAGGACCTTTCTGCACTTGAAAATACCATTTTACACAAGTCATTCACAACATCCTGATGGAACCGTAAAGGGCACCAGTCAAGAAGGCTGCTCAGGCACAAAACAACACTCATTCATATTCTGCTATCCACAACTTGCTGAGAAGGAAGTCAAAACGGGTGAGCACTGAGAAGTTTCTGAAAACATTTCAGAGACAGACAGAAAGGTTGCTCTGCAGTAGATCGTTTGTTGTGCTGCTGACTTTCCAGGAAAAACATAGATGAGCTCTAGACAATGTTACATTTGGTACCCACTGCAGACAGAAGATAAATAAGGATTCTCTAATACTCTTGGGAGCCAGACCAAATGGCTGCAAACCCAAAAGAAGGGGGGAAAAAAAACCCCACCCAAACAGTATGATAACAGAGCTCTCAAGTGTGACCCTGTATTGCAGGGGTACAAATTAGAAATTCTCTTTCTTGCCAGATTTTCAATTATTTAAGTTTAGATTTAAATTTTTTAACTAACTTGCACTCATCTCAACAAATACATGGATAAACTGCATGTGAAGTGCCACAAAGGAAAAAAAATTAGCTTTACTGTAGTCCAGTACAGAGGAAAAAAGGTTTTAAGTTTAAAGCACAGAATGAGAAACAAGGGGTTCGAACATGGTCTAAACCCACCTTAGAAGGTAACTTCTGCTGTTACTCTACTTCCTCATGTACTAGGTTCACAATCTGTTAAAGCATGGCTTAGCGTGTATATATATAGCTGTAAGTTACCATATGTAACATTTGGAATTTTTAAAAGAAACTTCCTGTAGTGGAATGTGTATCTCATTATAAGTGTCTGGCAAACAAACACCTATCTTGCTTTTCAATGGCACCAACAAGTGAAAATGAAATTGTATATAGAACTAAGCAAGAGCCTTTAGGACAAGATAACGCTGTTGACGTAATTGTTCTTTAACATTTCTATGTGGGATTTTAGTATCAGGTCTCCCAGTGGGGTAACTACCAACCTGATTTCCGGTGAATGACTTGGCTCCAATCTCTACAGAATGCTTAAAAACATTCTCTTTAGCCTTCAGAGTTTTCTGTTGTCTTTACCACCAACCTATAAATTTATCAAGACATTCGTTGTAGCCTTACCTAATATTCAACCCTTATTGACCGTCTGCCTGAGGTTTTATTGATGAGCAGTATTTATTCACTGAAAAGTATGGTGATGAAGCAATAGTTATGAACCTCTACGAGTTCTGTTCCTGCCTCTAGCAGAGGTAAAATGTACATATGCCTTTCTGGAAAAAACCTCAAGCTTTATTCTTTCTCACTTCAGTGACAAGGAAAAACAAAAGCAGTTGCTTTCAAAGCATTTGTTTTCAAAGTTGGATATGTTAGCATCATTCACATAGCTTAAATGATAACTTCAAGATTATGACTCCTGAGTTTATTAATTGGAACTGCACACCTAATTCCCCCTACCTCCTTTCCCCAGCACACAGAGAAGGAAAGAAGTACTGCATTATGCAGATTTGTCCATATTTAAGTATAATTGCGTATGAACGTGAAATAAAAATTACAACTTTGCTCATATAAAACACACATTGAAAGGACTAGCATTGTGAAGAATGTAAAGGACCAGCAGAAAATAAGAGAACTTGTTTAATACTATAACAAAGACAATAAAAGTTACTGAGCAGCAAGTCTAAGGAGTTATTTCCACTTGGATGGTAATGTGTGTTAGGCTAGTTGTCTTTTTCTAAGCAGAGGGCCTTTGACCCTTCCAGCGAAGAGAGTTCGCTAAATTGCTTCCTGTGTCAGAATCTGTGAAACCACAGAGTGAACATCCTCAAGAAACCCGTGTAGGTTGAATATGGCCAAAGTGGATGCTTCAGGAGCTGCTTGTACTAGAGGAAACTCTATTTACAACAGAGTGAAGGTTGAAAGATCAAAGATCATGAGATGTGGACAAAATAACAGTACAGGCAATGACTCTTCTGCTTTATAAGTCACAAAACCTGTAATAACAAAAAGGTACCTGCATTTGTCTTCTGTATCACAGTGGGAAAAAAGAATTCCAGTAGAAAATGTTTCTCTTTGAACAAAAAGCATTAAAAGAAATAAAAGGCAAAAACCAATCATGCTAGCTTGTTCCTAAGTTTCTAACTCAACAAAATAAATCTTGCACAAGTAGTGAAATAAGCTGTGCATGCACAAGCGGGGAGGCTTAAAAAATAAGGGAGAAAAAAAAGAATAGGGCTTTTTGAAACTGAAGTTTAATACATCACATATATTCTGGGGTTTCAGCACTTTCTGTCTCTGTTTTGAGGTACCAAAGGTGAACCATCAGGTGATAACAATCAAAATATACGGGGGAAGTTCACAAAAACAAAGTTGAAATACAGATCACAGTCCAAATTAAACCTTTGTTTTTAAGGCATGCCTTTTCATTGCAGACAGACTCTGTTGACCACCTCCCCCTTCCCCCCCCATCCTGTACAGGCATCCCACTGCTGAATAGTGCCAACTCCACAAAAACATAGACAACAACCCAAAGTGCTGTAGACAGACACATGTAGCTCTTGTTACACATTGTATTGTTAGGTATGTTGAAATTTAAGTTTCAGTTAGCTCTTGTTCAAATATTTAGATGCATTGTTAGACATTTGAAGTGAACATGAAATTGTACTTATAAACTGGAATACTTGTAGAGGTTGGCAATTGCCTGTAGCAACACGTCAGGTACACATCACATTACACAAATACTCAATTGTTCTTTATTCATTCACTTTCAAACTAGTTTTCTTAGCTTATTACAGAGAACTAGGAGTATTACAGAGAAGTAGAGACAGTTCACAGACAATGAAGACAAGTACTTAGAAGAATATCTAAGAGTAAAAAAAGATATTTTTTTTTCCTTCTATTCCTCATCTGGTATATTAGCATAATTTTATTTTTTTTTCTCCAAGGGTTTGGTGGGTTGGTCTTTTTTTTGCAAGTTTAAAAATGTAATTAAAAATGAGCTTTTATGTCTTCTCTAGAAACATTAACATGGGTCTTGATGTGCTTAATATTCAATTATTAGTGACCAGTTTATACCCAAGACCAAAAACCCGAACTGAATATCCATTGTGCCTGCTCTTAGACTATAAATTTTGCCAAACGCTGTCAAAAAATAAGGCAGTCACTTATATCCATGATGTTTCTGGGTCCACCATGTTCTTATGCTGTATAGGTAGGAATGACACGTCACATATACGTGACACTTTTATAATGAGAACAACTTCACTTATTTTTAATAGATACAGTTTTGTAATGTAATTAACTGTCTTGGCCATACCATATTTCAGATAGAAATCTTGTGGCTGAATTTTCAGTTAAATGTATCTATAGTTCAGCACATCACAAGAGAAATGTCAGGAAAGCCTATGTCCCTTTCTAAAAAGAATTGTCCCTTTCTCTGTGTTGCTGCTTTTCTCCAAAATTTTCCACAGGCAAACAACGTAAGTGATACCCTGCTTTATGGTACAGTTTCCTCAGCTGGTTTATATATTATATTTAACCAACACTAGCAAGCAGACTCACTGTCATAACAACTGGAGCTGAACTATGTGAAAGTGGTACTTACTATGCTGAGACACGTACAGGACTTCTGTGTATCCAGGAAATTTGCATCCTCACTCACGCTGGTGCTGTTAGGGTTTCCTTACTATTAGGTGGCCCACCACAGCAGATACAGAGTCAACTGTGCTGTCCAAGGGCATATTCTTACTCTCTTTCAGGGAGCTGATAAAAGACACGCTTGCGTAGTGCTCTTCTAGCCTCAGCAGTATTAGTCTGGTTGGTAAAATTCCTGAACTGAAGCAGACAACAACAGGTCTTACTAGGCAATCGCGTAGCCTGTATACAGTTCACATATTCCTAGGTGTGTCTGTAGAGTCTACAAATTCAGTTGTACAGGAGATCTAGATGTTCAGTGGAAAATGCTCAGTCTGCAGACTGAGAAAGCACTCTTCATTGTGCTTGTTTCAAAACAAGAAACTCCCTAGACCTAACTCATCCCCAAGTAAAAATAATGTTTACCTTCCCAGTGACTTCAGGAAATGTTTAACCCAATGTATTCACAGAATCACGGCACTGTCATAGTTGGAAGGGACTATTCAGGATACTTCAGATTCAATCACCTTAAATACAAAAGCTATAGGTTGGGAGATCTTTCTTCCTTCTAACCTACTAAGTAACAATCTATCCTCTTTGTATGGCTATTGCTCTCAGCAGGATGACAAATCTCACCCTAAATTGAGGGAATCTATATTTAAAGCCTGAAATGTAAGGATTATGAAATTCACAGTAAGAAGTTCTTTTCCATGTAGTACTTGCGCATTAGTCAAAGAAAAATAGATGCCACAGGGTCAGACAGGAATCCAGAAGTCAAACTGTGTCATCCTTGGTTATCATCATCACCAAAAAAAGGGAAGTAAAAATTAAATTTGGCTAATGGTTCTATTGATGTAGAAAGCAGGAAGGAAGCCAGTTGATGACACTACCAAGTGATAAATACAGTCAAGCAGTCCCTACCAATGAAACAAATAGGTACATTGTCAGTAAATAAAAATGTATAGTGCACCTGTTGAATAGGAAAAGAGCATTCATATATTTGTCCAAGACTTCTTTAGAAGCTTAAGTATGCAGCATGTAGTTATAAATGCCCTAAAAGAGAAGTGTTAATGTAGCAAAATCTACTAAAAAAAAATCTGAAAACAGGTATCAGAAGTTATCATTAAAGAATGTAAGCTTTTAGAACTGTTTAATTCAAAAAAGACATATAACTGCAGAAATTTCCCATGCTTATTGTAACCAAAGGTATATGCTCTCAAACTAAAACTTAAATAGTGATCATTAAACTGTTTGAAGGAGTAAAAGGCTTTAGGAATAGTTCTAGTCAGCTGCCAGTAGACACCAATTTATTTCCTATTTGTAGACAAATCATTTAGGTGGATACTGCAATGTACCACAGAATTTAGTAATGTGGGAGGTTTAATTAGATTGCAAAGTAATAGGGGGTCTAAAACCAGCCTAATTGGTATTACATTCTAGTTTTGTTTAAGGGTAAAATACTTTGATCCTTTTATCAATGTTGTCACCAACATACTATCCACCACTAACTCCAGGTTTTCTTCTCTATGAAACTCTTGGCTGCCTTCTCTTACAATTTCTTACCACTTCTTACTCTTACACATTAGTTTGCACTATTAGTTCTCTGGGTGCATATATTGGAGTCAATAAACACACATATATAGACATTACTCTCTCTTTCTCTAATAAAACCCAGAACTAAAAAAAAATATATTAAAAAAGAAGCCGAGCTGCCAGCAATACAGTATTTGCATTAGAATTCCTTGAATACAAAAAAGTGTCAAGGTGGAAACTATCTATTAAAAGTGCACAACAGGGAATTTTTAAAGAATCAGTAATCAATGATCTTTTCCTGAACTGCTGAATGAAATTAAACCAGATGAATTTAGATCAGTTGGCTGGCATGAAAAAAAATGCTAATTGCTTTTGACATGTGAATCTTAGTCATAAATGTGAGTCAAGTCTGTTAGGTCGCCTCAGTCAAAGTAGCCATCATTTGTATATCTGATGTCCACAAGCAAGACATCAAGGGAAAAATCTTAGAAATATCTCAACAGTTAACTTTAAAATGATATTCAATAGAATAAGAGTTCCCGTTGTTGCTTATGAGTATCTGCTTTATGGATTGTCAGAAACCATCACTTTCACAGCCTGATCTAGTTGTCACTTTTCACAAGCCCTAAATGCATACAGAGAAGAGGACAGAAAACAAACAGTATCACAATATGATGTGCTTTAAGTCATGAGAACAAAAAATGCCACTTACAGTCAGGTTAAAAAATGAAAAAAAATAAAAGAGAACAACATGCTCATTTTTCTAAATCAAGAAAAGGAACAAACCAAGATCAAAAGTACACTGTGTTCTAAATTAAGACAGAGATGAGTGAAAATGTGTTTTTCTTGTGTGCTAAATGTATTGAAGAGAAAGCTTGAGAATGAATGGAGATCAGATTTGGAAACTGAAAATTCAATAATAGAAGTTAGATTAGATTAGATTAGATTGAGTGACAAAATGTCTAAAGTATTGATGTGTTAAAAAAACCCAACCAACCAAATAAGAAATCTAATACAAATTTATTTGCTACTCATAACATAACATGAACGGATAATCCCATTCTGCTGAAACACCAGAAAATGTGTTAGTAAATGCCACCCGGTTGAGTGTATCTACCTCTGTTCTCACTGCCACAGTGACAACCACCGCTGATCCCCCAGTGACTGTCTGTCCTCCCTCCAAGCCTGTGATGTGACCAGGCAATCTTCTAATTATTCACCAAGAGATAAGCTGCCTTTTGATTCCTCCCCCACCAAAAAAAACTCCTCACACACCACACACACACACACTTCAGGGGTAAATAACATTAGTATTTGAGTCTCTCAAGGAACAAACAGTAAATAGAATACTGGCTTTATTGTTCTCCCTATAAGAGTGCTCCTATTTATACTCCTGATCCAGCAGAAGGCTCAAGGCAAACCCCAAGTTTGTTTCCACAGGTCCTTTTCCTGTCCTTCCCAGCTTCTCACTGACTCCAATCACAAATGCAAGGGAGGACAAATCCACTGTCCCTTTATAACAGAGAGGGAGGTTGTCACTGCTTTTATTACATTATCCAGGGAAATAACCCCCCCTCCTTCAGCAGCATTTGATTTGCGACTCCAGTGACAAAAAGCTGGTAAAGGACCAAATGAAATAAAGAAAAGGAACAGCTTTGGCTTCACTTCTCCTCACTGGCTCGTGTAGTGGGCCAAGTATATCAGAGAGAAACCTGTTCGCACAAAGAGGCGACGTAATGTTTTCCTTCCTCCCTGGATGAGGGAGTAGGAAGAAAAATGATGGGCTGCAGTTTGTTGTCTAATTTGTTATGAGCTAAGATGCTCCTTATGCTGGTCAAATTGAAATCTGTATCTAGAAAGCATTTAAAAAAAAAAAAAGAAAAAAGAAAAAACTTCTACTAAAGAGAATGAAATCCACAATCTATTCAATGCGAGAAGTCCACCAGTTCCCTAAGGACTGCTCCTTTTTAGGATTTACCTCCCGTTTGTGGAGCATGTAGTGTAGAAATTGGTGAGACAGCAGCTGGACTGCACTACAGGGCTTAGCTCTCTTCCAGTGACCAAAGAAAACTGCTAAAATTTAGAGCAGAAACAATACTGAGTCATATTATAAACAAGCTAATCAACACAGTTCTTAAAAATTTGCTTGAGAAAAAAAAAAAATAATCTGCAGCTGATTCTGAAACAAAGGGGATGAGATAACTAACAGATAATTCTAAGGACGAATGTTCCTATTCAGTAGTGCTAAGTCTCAGTTTTAAGAAGTAGAGAACTTACATTCTGCCTCCCTCCCAAATAGTTTCCAAAATTGTAATACTTTAAAATAAAGGAGTGTTAAATTTCAAAAGATACAGACATCGGGTCAGAAACTACCCAAAAACCTTGAGGAAGATTTTTCTTTTTTTTTTTTTAATTATTAGAGACAGCTATTCATTCACACGGCATTTTTTCTAGATTTCTATTCTCAAATAATTTCAACCTTTTTGACCTGTAAGGCTTCATATGTTAATTGACAAAATTAAGTAATATTCTAAATAAACACAAATCATAACTCACTTTACCAGATCCATAAGCATCTAATACAGTTTTGTATGAAGAAGAGACATCTTTGATGAAAAAAATATAACAATCAGAATAGTTAAACACTACCACCAATCGAATGGGGGGGGGTGAAGGATAAAATGAACATTTTCACATAGAAACAAATACAATACACTGGAACAAAATTGCTGTGAAGCACTTATTCCAGAAAGATAGTCTTAGCATGAGCAGTGAAGATTACAACACCTGGAACTCATTTGCAGTGATTAAATATCTGTGTTGTTACACAAAAGTGAAATCCAATTCCATGAACTTTTGCAAAAATTTTCAAAAAAACCTTAGATTTATTCTTGGGAAGACAAGGAAGCAGAGCACTCAAAGACTTACAGACTGAAAGCGATGAAAACATGAAAGGTAATCTCCTAGTTTTATTGCCAGATGTTTGGGAATTAAAGGGTTCCAGACAGTACGCAAGACAAGCGGTTATAGAAATAAGAACAAGAATAGTGGGGTAGTTTGTTCCTAACCTTACTAAGCTTAAGTTTTCTCTGTGATTTTTGACTTACTGTTTTGGTAGGTTGCTTGATTAATTTTTTAATGATATGGGCTTCCAAACAACTCAGACATTCCCCCCGACAAGTCTTGTGCACCTTCTGGTGGGTTTATCTTCTCGTTTTCTCACCATTCAGTTTTGCTTCAGGTTTCAGAAAGCTAAAACCACTAAAACCACCTTCATTACGTACTCCAAAATTTGCTGGATGTTGCCTGCATTTCTGATTGATCCAACATGCATTCCAGTTCAAAGTAAGAAATAGGCTGGTATAAGTCATCACTGCCATCAAAGAGCTAGTAAACAGGAGACCTAAGTCAAAGATGTAGCATTGAGGTAAGAACATTAGCCTAATGATTAACTATTTTTTTCCCCTAGCAGTTTTTTATCAACATATTTATCAAAATATCCAGGATCCCAGCTTCATTTGATTGATTCTAGATGAATTTAACCTGTTTTTACTATCTGTGTCTTAATAATGCCATTTGATAGGCCTTCACGAAAACTGGCTCCTTTGCTCAGCCAGTTACCATATATTCTATTCATGCCCATGGATATGAAGGCTAGAAAGATAAAAAGTAGGGGGGAGTGGGGATGGGGTGGGTTTGTCTCAGCTGAAATGCAAGGAAATTTCTTTCCAAGCAGAGCCCTCAGAGTCCTTTAAATCTGTAAAAACAAGAGACAAAATTAACCTGAGCAACAATTCACCGATCCATAAATTCCTGGACACTAAAAATCTGTCTTGAGATGTTGATAGAGGAGTATCATTTGATCGAATTCATGAGACTCAGTCTTGGATGGGTCTGACTTCCGCATGGATGGTAGCTACTCCCTCATGCATACTAGCAAGCAAATAAAAATAGCTAATTGAGCTATTTCCTCTACAGAAGAGGAAGAAAGAATTATTGCTATTTTTATCTGTAATAACTGAGTACCTTCTGATTACTTACAAAAATTTGGGTCATGAAATTTGTCTAAAAAGAAGAACTCCATGACAGCAAGATGTCTAAAAACATATTGAACTTTAAAAATGGTGATAGACCCATTGTCTTCAATGAAAGCACTCACATACTTAAATGCTCTTTTTAAATCATCTACCAAGCCACCATCTCCATAGCTAGCAACCAGCTTGCACTAATTTTAGCAAGCTGAGGAAATATTGAACATTTTATTTGAAGTATTTAAGGGAAAAGACAATCCCAACAAAGGGGAGTTTGCTCAAAAGGAAGCAGAATCTTCTACTCAGTGCAGACAAGCGGCGAGGATGCTGTTGTGTCAGAACTGTTTCCAGAGTTCAAGCATCCACTGAAAATATCTATGTGGTCCGTGTATTTAGAGCCTCAGAAGTGAATCTTGCACTCTCAGATTTGAGAGTCAACTCTTGCCCTTAGACTGCTGCCAGTCTTTACGATGTAATTGAATAACTCTACCTTTTTGCTACTCCAAGAGATCACTCAGGGTTTTCTAGATGTTCAGCAACTGCCAGATGAAAGATTTGAGCAACAGAATAGGTAAGAAGAACATAAGACACAGGACTATGAATCTGCCATTTTTTGGTTTCCTCAAAATTATTTATTCTGCTGTGAACTCGGGTATGAAAGTATTTTGGTTCCTTCAAGACAAAACCAACATTTTGGTCTCATTTTGTGAAATGTAACATCGAGTAGGTTTGTTTGTTTCACCTTAAAGATGAAGAATGAATTCCAGTAAATCAAAAGAATATCTTTACAACTTGTGTTTTCATGAAAAATTATATTCTGTCTTATGTCAAGTCATAATATAGTCATACCTTATAAAACACAAAAAATTTATCTGCATAGCATAAATTTGTTGACTAGAACCTGAGATAACACAGGCCAGCCTGGTACAAGAGCCCAACTGCAATGCCATGTCCTGATGCCTTTATTGTTATTGTTCCTGTGCTCGCTCACAGACCTGGTGCATCCTGTGGTTCTCTGAGATAAGATGCTGTTGTATTCTTTCCCAGTCTCTCATCAATTATGATTCCTTTGGGAGAGAACTAGGGACTCACTGGAGAATCCTCTGCATTCAGAAAATTTCAACTGCATCCTACCACAAACTCAGGGCATCCAGACCACAGAAAACCTACATTCCAGACAGTGAACTCTTGAACACTGAAATGCATAGACCTTAATGCTTAAAGCAAGTCCCAATCTGAGTAAGCTGCTTTTCTGAGAGGGTGCGGAAGGTAAACAAAGAGGTAAATAAATAATGTGTGCTCTACATTTCGGCGACAGAAAAGTTATGGAGATAGTCAAAGACTACCCTTTGACATGACAGGAGACGACATCATGACAACTGAAAAAAAAAAAATGGAAGAAGCCTTGTAACTGGAGGCTCTGTTTGTCAAGGAGGACTTGAACCACGCTGATATCTGCTGAAATGGGGACATCTCAGGACACAAAGTAACCACAAGATTTATGGACTATATCAGAGACAATTTTTTTGCCACAGGTGGTAAAGATGCAGGGTTGGTATGCCCTGGGATTGCCAGTCCATTCAGAGATTGGCTTGGTTGGGAATGAGGTACTCAATGAGGTTTACCTTGGGAAAACTGAGCAGAAGACAGAGTTTAAGAACCTGAGACACATGAGGAAGTCAAATAATCAAATAAAACTTGTAGACATAACCACATTGGAAACTGCCTTGAATGACAAAGGGGTCCAGGAGATCTGGTTGGCCTTCAACAGTCTCCACAAAGCACAAAAAGTGTCCGTTCCAGTGCGCAAGAAGTCAAGCGCTGGAAGCCAGCTGGGCTGAATGGGAAATTCTAGACTCAGCTCAAATGCAATGGAAGCAATGTTGGACTATACAAAAATGTTTTAACGATGTTTCCTGGGCATTCAGTAGTAAAATTAGGAAAGCCAAAACTCAGATGGCAGGAGATGCAAAAGGCAGTAAGAACCTGTTCTTACCTTGGAAGACAGACAGACTCAGTGTGGGCCCATTGCTGAATAGGGTAGAGAAATTAGTGACAGAAGACAAGAGAAGAATGAGGAACATGATGTCTTCTTTGCTTTGCTTTAACTTGTACAGGCTTCTTTCAAGTCTGACTCCTAAGTCCTGGGGAACAACACTGGGAAACATATTGTTTGTGTTAAAATGAAGAATGAAAGACTCAAAACAAATTGGACACACAAATTCGTGGAACCAGACTGAATGATCTCAGAAGCTACTGAGGGAGCCAGCGAATTTCATTGAGATGCCCTTCTGCAGTCTCTGAATGGACTGGCATACGTGGGGGGCTCTCAGAGGAGTGGAGACAGGCTGATGTCACACTGGCTTTCAGGAAGGCAGAGCTAGGGAACTACAGACTGATCAGTTTAACCCATGGAACAGAGAAGAGGCAATAGGCATAATTTGCAGGAAGATAATTATGTTAGACACCAGGAAGAGCTCTTCGAAAGAAGGTCGTCTGACATTACAGTAAAAACATAGTAGAATATCCATCCTTGGAGATATTCAGAATTCAACTGCATGAGGCTTTGGTCTAACCTCAGATGTTAGGCCTGCAAGCCAGAGTTAAGAAGGAGGCTAAGACCAGATGATCCCCAGAGGTATCCATCTAAATTATATTGTGATTCTAATTTGTGATTTTGTGCAAGAATATTTCACAGAAATTAGCAAGAACTACATTACTAATAAAAAATGAAAAGGGAAGCTTATTATGAAAGCTTTGCAATAAGCAATTTCTGAGAAAATCAGAAGCCCTAAAAAAGGAGGGGGAAAAATATTTTGAATACATTTAAAAGAATTTAAGACAGGAAAAGATCAAACTACAGTTCTCAGACCTTTTGAAAAATTGTATGTGTTCCCTATGCTGAAGTATAATTCTCACGGAGTTCAACATGTTGGTGAACTAGACAAAAAGACCTGTCAGTTACTAAGAGTAATCCAAGCTTTTCAGCCACTGATGATGCTCCACTCTTTTCCTTCAAGAAGTCAGTCACTGATGGCTTTCACCCCAAAAATTTGCCTATCTATGAAAAAAAAAATATATATGCATTTGGAGCTCTCACGTGATGGTACAAAGGAATTTGAGATTTGGATGCCAACCCATTTGGGTGCCTTTGAAAACGTGGCTGTTTTATCAAGCTTTTTATTGTTGTTGCTGTTGGGGTGGGTTTTTTTTGTTTGTTTTGGTTTGGTTTTTTTTTTTTTTTTGCCAGTACCGAAGGGCATTTCACAATGGGGAAAAAGTATCCTGAATTCTGTAGCCAAACTGTTGCAAGTGATTGCTTCATCTGTCATATGCTCTATCAGTTGGCATTCCTGCAGATTAAAGAAGTCTTAGTGCCATGAGATGAGTAAGAAATTGAGTCCAATATAGTATGCTAGCAGACTGATTTTTCTCTCTCACACGCCTTCATATTGAGTGGGATGTGACTGCCAAACCAAATCCAGAAGAAGTAGTGGATTCGAATGTTAGCAGAGATGGGGGGCAGGGGGCAAAATTAACATTATCATTAGAGCTGCCTGCAGTTTTAACTATATTTCAGATTATGAACGTGCAGCGCAAGGATTTCTGGCATTTGACACCATCTCCCCTCCCTCTTTTTTTTTTTTTTTTGATTAAGAGGAATGTTTTTCATCTTTAGTTATGAAGATAACATCAATACAATAAAGATTATTTTAAAGGAAGGAAAAATTTGGTTTAAAGACCAATCCCATAGTTCTGTTCATTGAAACTGAACCTCTTAATCAGTTGTTACATTTGAACTTATAACTGCTATATTTATAGCAGTTTTCAATTCATAAATACACATTCATACCTATGTATTTATATTTTATGAAATATTATTCTTTTGACAAATGCTGTCAGCTGAAATAAGGACCAGATTCAGTAATCTGCAAGTCTCTTATGAAATGCTGACAAATAACTAGTCAATCAAAAAGTTGAAGAAACTAAATGTTTCCCAAGCAATCATTCCTCACTTCACAGGAGGAAGTGACTTCTGTTATTAAACTATGGTATTATGAAGGAAAATGGCATCAAATACACTTAAGAAAACTTAGAATTTATCGATATATACATCAAATATACTACTTAAGAAGCTCACTCTATGAATGAGGGTTTTTTAACTACAGCTCAGGGCTTGCAACCCAATCACCCAATGTGCCACAGCCATTTTTCTCCTCTCCTGCTCCTCTGTGCCCTCTTGCCTGACCATCGTGAAAGGGATAGAGGACTTGGGAGGCGAGGCTGGGTGGTTGGTATAAAGCACCTTCTTAACCTGCCGCAAATTAATATGTTCTTTCACTTCTTCAGCTGTCAATTACAACTTCTGTGAAACCCATCAATTCAGAGTCCTTGCCCCGAGGCATTTATTCCCCATGAAACAGATACTATTTACCAATTCCAGGCTGAGAGAGTTGGGGTTGTTCAGCCTGGAGATAAGAAGGCTGCAGGGAGACCCTATAGCCCCTTCCAGTCCCTAAAGGGGGCTACAGGAGAGATGGGGAGGGACTCTTGATCAGGGAGGGAAGCGATACGAGGGGGAATGGTTTTAAATCGGAAGAGGGGAGATTTAGATTAGAGATTAGGAAGAAATTCTTTCCTGTGAGGGTGGTGAGACACTGGAACAGGTTGCCCAGAGAAGCTGTGGCTGCCCCATC
>JAOXNO010000013.1:29502046-29570329 GCA_028565335.1 Limnodromus scolopaceus
GTGGGAGGTGTCCCTGCCCATGGCAGGGGGGTTGGAACTCAATGATCTTTAAGGTCCCTTCCAACCCAAACCATTCTCTGATTCTATGATAATTCCTTCCCCAAAAGCACACTCTAGGCTTGCTCCAAAGTGTATTAAAAGTGCAACTTTGAAAGGTGAGGGTACCCTATACCCCAGTATATAAGGCTTCATGATAGAGAGCTCTCGTACAAACTGGAGGAGGAGAGCACCAGTCCCTTCAAGCAGAGAGTGCCCTTAGCTCCATCCCACTTGACAGAAGGGTTGTGCAGGCATCCTGTCCTTACAGTTTCATTTACCAAAAATCTTGTCTTTTTCTTCCCCCCTCCCCTTCTCTAGTTGAATTCTTTCTCCAAATTTGTGAATAGTTTCAGGCTTCAGAAGACGGACCACTTGCCAAACCACATCGAGGTACAAAACCTCCACTCAGGCCCGTTTAAAAGGCCCACCCCATTTGTATTCACTGAGAATAGCACATGTCCTTTCACAGGGGCTGGGACATTGTCGGTCTAGCGCTAGTCTTTCAGCTGGTAATAAATCAAATCCACTGACTCTGAAGAAACTACTCTTATTTAGCTCGGCTAAGAACCTGTCCCCAGTGCTGAAATGTCGATCTGATGAGTTAGTATCTATTTCCCTAAAATTCCTTCTGTGTGAAGTTGTTAGGAAATGTTAAACACTGAAGACTAATTTTGACAGTGAACATAGCAACCCTTTGTATCAACTTTGGTGGGCAATGTAAGTGTCAATCATTCAGGATGAAAGGCTAGTGTATAAATATGACAGATAATAAATACATCCGATTGATCAAGTTTTTCATAAGTCAGCATGAGTAATGCTAAGACTATTTTGTTAGAATAAATAGAATATAGAGAGAGCCTTAACAATACCTTCCCTCTCTTTACAAATATTCTGCAGATATTTGATTATTTTCATCAATATTTGATACTATAGTATCAAAATTACTTATAATTTCAAATACTAGATATCATTTATAGATATAGCTCTAATTTCAGCTGAAATGTGATGTGGCTTAGAATGATTTGGTTTATCTTTGTGTATGGGACAGAAATCACACTTATCTTTTTACTAAAAAATGAGGGCTGGGGTTTGATCTCCTTTAGCAAATCTTCCAACGAGGTCACTTATCTTGAAATGAGATAATTACTATACAGATATTAACTTCAATTTTTCAAGAGCAAGCTTTCTATGTTCTTTTCTAGTTTATGTTTTTGCCCCAAGATTAATGGCTTTTTTTCCTTCCTTCTGCCTCCCTCAGTGCTGGTAACATTTGGGATGTTTAGCTACAAAAAGAGCTAGGCACTAAAACATATAAGTAATTTACAGGTAAAGTAGTAGAATTGTTCTACTAGTCACTGCTTCTAGCAGATCCCTTAATTTCTCTTAGACTATGTGATAGTAACAAGAACAGAAAGAGTTTAAAGTTGATATGTCTA
Organism: Limnodromus scolopaceus; assembly: GCA_028565335.1. Classification (NCBI taxonomy): domain Eukaryota; kingdom Metazoa; phylum Chordata; class Aves; order Charadriiformes; family Scolopacidae; genus Limnodromus; species Limnodromus scolopaceus. The sequence continues at coordinate 29,503,522 of JAOXNO010000013.1, forward strand.
ACTGCATATTAGTGACAAAAGTTCTGATTTCTGTGGCACTTCTTTTTCTTCAAGTATTTGCAAGTATGATTTAATTTTGGAAGTCGCGTGTGCTACTTCTACCTGTTACCAGCAATTCGCAGTATGTCCAACTAAAATGAAATCGTTATTCCCTAGGATTAGCTTTCAGAGTTATTCCCACTGTGTGACTCCCCAAAGCAATAAAACAATGCACTTGCGAGATAATTTTTGTATGCTAAAAAGTTAACCCTGGTGTCAAGTAAAATCCTCTGTACTTGGAGTTAGAGTTTTACCAGAATAGGGACTGCAAGACCGAACAACTAATACCTCTCCTTAACCTGCTGTTCTAAGAGCCCTTTTGAGTTTCAGTGCTAATCTAAGCTCTTTTGTTAAACTGTAGAGCAAAAAGAGGGTTTTTTTATGCTTTGTGTTATATTGTGGAAACATTAGCAAATGAAATAAATGTGAATTTGGCTTTCTAGCACTTAGAAGTATTCACTTTGAACTGTAAATTATTTATGATACTCAAAGAGACACTTTGTAAATAACAGGAAAGCACCAGAAATCAAATGCAGATTGTGGTATTTAGTCCTGTCTTGCTATCATTAACCATTTCAGTTCCACAACGTGGTTCAATAAATCAAGCGTGGCTTTTAGACAGCTCTCCTAAAGGAATTAGAAATCAGCAGAAATAAATGAAGCTGTCTACAAGTGACAGCTACAAAGGGAAACCCAGAGAAGGAGGAGGGGAGGGGGGAAGATGCTCCTGTGAGCAGATGATAAAGCAGATGCTGTAAAACAACAGGGGGATTACACCACTTCTTCTCCAGGATTGACGATCGTTTGATAAACAGCTAGTCATGGTCCTGGAAAACCCTGTCCATCAGTGCATATCAGTACAAATTAATGATGACATGTCCTGATTAAACTTGCTGTGCTGTGAAATGCAATGCATTATCTGCATGGCAGTAAATGAACAAATGCTCACAGGGAGCGGTAGAACAAGCAAAGCCACACTTCTCAGGTTAGGTCCCGAGCCCTAACTGCCTGCGGTGAAGTAGGTGTTTAATTGGCAAAATCAGTCTTGTCTTGCGGGTTTTGCAGGCTATCGCTTTTTGTTCTGTTCATTACAAAAAAAATTTAAAAAAGCAGTCTTGGTAAAGCCCTGTCTGCCAAACTATAATAAGTCAAATTTCAAAATCTTCAGTCAAGTTTTTATCTCTTCCTCAAGTAAACCTTAAGGAAGCTTACACCCCACGTACATCAACAAGAAGTCCCTCTTTGAAATAAACTGTATACTACAAATGTAGCAGTGGCAAGACCACATCACCACCCAACAGGAACTTTGCGTGAACTAAGCAATTTCTCAATAAAAATTTGAGTGGTCTCCCAAAAGTTCATTTCCTAGAGTAATAGGCAAACAGTTTTATACTTTTAATGTAATTAAAGAGAAAGAAGAAAAGAAGAATAACAGAAGTTTCATTTGGCTTTTCTCTTCCCCAACATATAGGATGAAAACCGCTTAGTAAGACCTACATGTTTTCCTTATTTTACAAAACACAAGCCACGCATTTAATACTGTTTCACTTTACTAAAGCATTTTTGACATAACTGATAAATAATTCTCTATGAAGCTGAACAAGCATTGCTTCTCAAGGAAGACAGACCCCCTGAACAAAAGAAACTCTTCTGAAACAGGTAGGTTACATCAGGGATGGGAGCAAGACTTTGCAATTCACACTAGTGCTGAAAGGAAGGACCACTCAAGGCAGTAGGAACACCATTGCCAGTACAGCTGGCAAAATCTGGAATTTCTTCTCACATCTGCAAAACACATTCAAGGCGGTAGACTCAATCCAGATGGCTAGATGCAGCCTGAAATATTTTTCAGAACAATTCTTTATCCTGTTCTTACTTTACTTAACTAGCATTCCAGGTCAGATTCCAATCTCATGTAAAATCTAGAACAATTTAGCTGATTGCTGTGGCCTTACATTACAATGAATGAGATTCCTGTCCAAATGTTGCAATTTCTGTAAAGGAAATGCATAACGCAGCAATAGCAACATTTCCTCCATGCTTTGATTCAGGGAACAGACGGCAACAAATAAAAAAAATATCTTGGGAATCCTAGGAGAAGTAAAATATTTAACCCTTCTACTCCTTAACTTCCTCTGTACAGACTACGTGGTCATCAAGTGAGTGGAAGGTGAAACAAAAAAAACACGGTAAAGAAATAGTGTACAAAAAGTTCTCTGAAGTTTTAGTTCCTGTGTTAAGGGGGCCCAGGAAGAGAAAAATTAGCTATACAGGGAAACGTAAAGAAGCAAGGACTGCAGCTACCTGCAGTGATGCAAAACACCCTGAAAGTCTTTGTCAAAGGCGGCACAACATACCAGCTTGTGGGCAGTCTCTAAAGCAGAAAAATGCAAGACAATGCAACTTCCCCCCTTTTCTTTCATGTGGACTTCAACCTACTTCTTTTATTTCCGAAATAAAGGTTTTAATTAAAGCTGCCTTCTATACAATGCGCTGCACTTCAGCTCTGTTGCAAATAACACATTAATTTCCCCTGACTCCAAGTAATCTTACTTTCTCTCTTTTATCCCTGAACACATCTTGCCTGGGCAAACACCAATGGGAAATAACAGGTCAGGGCAACAAAACTGAGGCAGCTTACTGGAAGTTATGACAAACTCTGCATTTTGTTATTTCTCTTTATTTTTAAAATATATACTTCTTTATTTTTGCAGACTTCCCCCCACTAAAGTTACGGAATAAGCCTTAACAATGCAGCTTCTCACTGGAGGAATGGAAACGAAGCAGTCACAGAAGGGAAAACAGCAAATAAAACAAATCAGAAGAGAGGAGTATATGCTCCATTCCAGAAATTGCCACTACTGTGCCACCCTGCAGGCTACAGGGAGGCTCTCTGAGCCATGGGTCTCTCTTTGCAACCTCAGGTAGTCATATTTGGCCTTCAAGTTCTAATCTCGCATGCACCTATCACACTTAGGGTAAGGAGCCTCGAATTTTTACCTGAAAACTCAAGTCAAAATCCAGATTTTTTGCGTCTTTCTCTCTGATCCTGGATCAAGTCACTGGCAAAAACATTAAACGTCAAAAAGTTTTTCAAGGTCAGCTTCCCTGTGATATACAGGGGAGAGAGAAAAGATGTGATCTTGATCTATGCAGCGTCTCTCCAAAAGCCTGCAAGGTTGCTGGATCTGGGATTGGGGCTTTTTGTCCCACACCTTTATTTTACTGGAGAAGGAGGGGGGATTTTTCAAGAAGCACAACCACAGGACCCTTGTGGGACAAAGGTCTTACAGTTCCTTCCACTAGTGGGGAGAATGCAGTAGGAAGAAGTGAAATTCCATTGTATTGTTGTCGTTTTGGCCAGCAGAAGGAGGAATGAAGGAAAAAGTTCCAGAACAGAAAGCTGAAACCGTGACAACGTAAATGCTCTAACTGGATTCGTGTTCCCTGCAGATCATGTGCAGGAGGGACCCGCGACATAATCATCAGCGGGCTATAAATGCATCTGCCATATCTCTGTTGCTCTAATGTTTAAATGATGGAGCTGTGGACCAGAACTCCTCTTGTGGCAGGCGCTCTAACACCACAGAACATGGAGCTCCCTCCTGGCCACTCCTAAAGAAAGTTTATAGTTTAAAAATATTTAAGTACAAATATGTGGGAATATGAAAGAAAAGAAAGGTTCTGATTTCTGTGGTAATAGCTGAAACACAGTCTTTTGCAGATGGTTGAAGGAACTATTTGAAAAAAGGTAATGGAGTAGCTCTGTAGGTGTTTCCAGAGAAATTTTAATAAAATAAGGTCATTATATGCTGAAGCCCCCCAAAATCTTTGCTTTAAAATCTAAAGCTACAGATTACAGAATGTCATCATGGCTTGATTAGATATAGATCATATAAATAAGTACTTGCCTTTGTATTGAACAGATTATACACAATGAGAGCTCTAAACATAGAGTGATTTTAGGTACAGACAAAAATACCTTTTGGTAAGGTAGGCATAAGCCACTAAAGGCCTCATAAGTGAAGACAAATAGCCTCTGCCTAATGTAACCAGAAGAGTGAAGGAAAAAAAATAAAAAGAAAAAAGGTCTGAGGACAGCTCCTGAGAGAAGATAAGATTGTGAACTGACAGACTTTAGAAGTGAACTCTGAATGGACCTGAATAGGAAAGAAAATTTACAAGGGCTGTGACTGAGATCAAAATAACAAGTACTTTAATTAGAAGTGTATGAACAAAGCAAAGGAAGCAAACTAGCAGAGGGAAAACAAAGGGATGGCAAAACAAACAAGAACTTCAAAGATTGAGGAGAATGCAGACAATCAGTTATTTTATGACTGAAGGTAAAGATACAACAGTGATGAGCCAGAAGTCAGAGGAATACTAAGTGGCAGTCCAGCCTAATGACATGCATGGGAATAACTGAATGAAACTAAACAGTGATGGAAAGCAAAGAAATGAGGCCATGAACCTTATGCCTTCTCTACATTCAGTATGGCCACGTGACAATAAAATATTTACTTCAAGTAAGTATTCTCCGTTCTCCTTTACCACTGGATTAGAGTAATGAGTGAACTTTTTTTAAAAAAAAAAAAAGAAGTGCAACATTTTTCTAAGGAATGACTAGTAGTTTTTAGGAAGTTGGTTTTGTTTTTTTACCTTTTGGTATCATGGCAAGTAACCACTGTTCTTCCTCAGACTATAGTTCTGGAGAAAAAAAATGCCACAAAACATGTTTTGTTTTTATGTTTTACTATGTTGCTTTACAATAACTGTAAATTAACCATCTAGTAACACTGAAACGAATAAACTGTGAGATTGGCTTTATATCTCAGGACAGCACAAGCTTGAAGGTGCACAATGGCTGCCAGAAATGACAAAAAAGAGTCTACAGACATCAAAGGGTACTGCAAATAAAAAGCTGTATGTAAATGTAAGAGATTGAATAGGTACACTCTGTACAAAATTTGCATACCTCTGACATTTCACATGCTAATCAAGGTTTGCACACATGCTTGCTTTTTTTTTTCTTTTAAAATATTTTTATATAGCACCTAGCACTGGATATTTAAGCACTGGCAAAGGCCTGACTCACTACTGCGTCACTGCTGTTTTAAGCATAAAAGACAAGAAGTCCAACAGCAGCAGCTACTCTTGGCAGAAATAATTAGGAGTGGGTTGTGTTATGCTGTACATAGATGTGGTTTTTGCAGCACTGTGTCGGGGCCTCTTAAGGCAACAGTACAGAATTTGGTACCAACTCCATATTCTGTTGAACACTCAAGTCCTAGGAGTTAGGTTCAAAGCAACTATTTATTCATACTCAAGTTTGGTGTTAGGTTATCCCAACAAGGTCATTCAAAGCACTAAGGGTAGATTTTTAAGGCTCTGAATAGTGAGAGGAGAGGGACATTTACACACAGAAACCATAAAATTTACATGTGAATCGGCAAATGCAAAATAAAACACTATGTGTGAACTCCACCTAGTTGGAGCTTTATGTTCTCATGCCTTTGAGATTTAGAAGGTGGAATTTAAGGACAGGTCCTTAACTGAGGACTCACAACATTGGTTATAGCAGTTACAGCGTTTCCTTAAAAGTTGAAGTCTTTGATTTCTTCCTTACCCTGAGAAATTTCAAATTTGCATTTCTCAGCAGGATACCTAACCCTCAACCAATAGAACCATGTAGGTGAAAACATATTCCAATACAGCAAGTTCTTTACAGATGTGTGAATGCACAAAACAACTCAATCTCTTCCCTGGACTACTTTGCAGTCATTTTACTTGAGGCAGAAGAGACATTCTGAGCCCTACCACAAGACAGCAGGGATAAAACCCTGGCTCTGTGATTGCAATAGCAAACCAATGATTTCAGTGGAGTTGGACTTTTGCTTCTACATCCCTACTTCACTTCAACATTGTCTCAAACAAGGCTATATTTCCATTGTAATCTCCAAAGCTATGACTTTGTGTCACATTCTACATTAGGACTTTAAATGCTCTCAAGGGGATCCACATCGGTGTAGCAGAAGTAGCATGACACACACAAATTATCTGTATTGTAAGCTGCCATCATACAAGTAATTCTTCAATATCCACTATTGCAAAAATTGTTCATAGTAAGCATTGCACAACAGTGCTAAAAAAAGAATTAAAAAAAATGTTTTAATGCCTTAAAGGAACTAAGTAATTAAAGAATGACTACACCTGTGTTTCTGTACCTTGCAAGTAGGCTGCTTCTAAGCAAGGAAAGTGTATAGGAGAGGTTCTGTATGTAAGGAGAACCAGATCTGGCAAAATATTCTCAATCCTGCCTTACACGGTTTTGGCCACATATTCTGATGAGGTTCGCATCATAGCAACTTTCCACATTCACTAATAAACAAGTTAGAATGAAAGAATAAATGAGGTGGTGATTTAGCCAGAATTCCCCTCTTTTGCAAACTGTTACTGAGAAGAAATTGTAATGACATCATGTGATTTTTTTCCTGCAAATCCCTTTGCTGTTCTGTAATGTTGGACCAGAAGATATCTCAGGTTCCTTAAAACATTATATTATTGCACTTGTTAAAATCTGCTTTTATGCTATGCTATTGCAATGTGTTTCATGAAGGCAGCACACAGTAGAAATAGTTAAAAATTACCATTCATGCTATATTTGAGGTATGAAAATAGCACAAATACTGTGCAGACAAGTGAGCGTTCTCAGTGGCAAGTTACAGATGTATTTATTACCTACTTGTACTCTGACATTTTTAGACAGACGTCACTCTAGAAATGAGTAAAGAAAGTTTAACTCTTCTCTGAACTTCTATCAGTTTATTTCAACTTCTGCCTCTGTGAGTCTGACCCCAGCTCTTCTGCTCTGCTCTCAGTTGTCAACACAACTGTTCTGGTTGCATTTGAACGCTCCGACAAGCTCTCATGGTAGCACATATTTCTACGCAAAGACCAACAGGGAACAATTGGCATCTGCCATAAGATTTTTTTTTTTTTTGTCCAGGATTAAGCATGCAAGCCAAGGAAAAACTATAAATCATTTCACACAGACTAATATCTCAACTCTTTGGCAGAGAAAGCCGTTATATCTGATAAAATGACAGAATTCCCATCAGAACAAGAGAACCTTATCTTTTGCCAAAGGAACATAACATTTTCTTAAAGCCCCATTAACCTCATGAGAGTCCACTCACCTCTTGTCCCAAGACCATAAAAATAAGACTGATGATTGTCACAGCAAGGATTTTAAAATGATATCAATTGGGTTAGACATTCTAACATTATTTAGTGATAAAGGTACAGTGACCAGAAGAGGAACAGCAAACCTTCAGACAGCATATATGTTTTAGGTAACTGTGAGGTGAAAAGCTTACACAGATTAGCTATCACACAGTATTAGCTGATAATTCACCCCAAAAAAATGAGCGATGCATTAAGAACCACAGGATTTTGTGAGTTACAGTGATGTACAAATGCCTAATGTGATTGAAGAACTATTGTCAATTGAGTTACAGTGCATTCAGTACCGTCGATGAAACATTTACAAGTATTGTATGTCTTGTTAATAACTTATTTTACAATACCCAGTCCAATATATTCTTCTGTAATTCACTTATTTTATAATAATAATTAGGATTTATTAATTTATTGTTTTAGAAAAATAATTTTATTATTATAATAAACTTAATGATGAGATTTATCATCTTTAGCTGTGTACCCCCCTCTATTTTTAGTGAAAATCGGTGTCCGCTGCTGTTTTTTGAGAAAACTATCAAAATATTTGTTAAGCTTTTGAGCTACCTGAAATAATTTTTTGTTTAACATTATTCTGTTATCTCTGTTCTTCTTCAGCAACAAGCTAAACCTGTACTGACAAATTAATCTAAAAAGGAGGAACTATGAGTCAAAAATCAGCTCCTTGAAGATAACTCTCGGGAAGCGTGCAGCTATGGGAATCATAAAAATGCAGAGATGTTACATAAAGACCAGAATTTGACATGCAGCCTTTCAGTCTGGTGACAATTACAGCAGTGCAAAGGTCAAAAGTTCCATTTCTGGATCTTGAACAAATACTAAAAAAATGTAAAATTCTCCTAAAGGATACAAGATAATCGTGTTCATATTGAAGTAAAATAAAAACATCATGTCATTCACTTTGTTCTTTTTAAAGTGAAAAGTCAGCTATACTACAATGTTAATCACTACATTAATGAAACAGAATTAATGAAAGAAATAAATTAAAGCCTTACATTTCCTTTTGACATTCAAGCGCAAAATATTTTGACATTTGAAGAGGTAAATCTGATTTCGCTCTGAATTGTAAATCCAGTGAAAAATAGATTGATGGGGGAACGTAGGTTCCTCCCCACAGTTTTGTGTGTTTTGCTGAAAGAGAGGTTTTTGACCAGAGCTAGTGACAAAGTCTGAAGGCTTTAATTTGCATCTCAATACCAGGCTTGACTTTGTAGAATAGATAGTTGAACCAAAGCTTTCAAAACTTCTTGCGAAGTAATTATATTGAACCATTAACAGATGGTGAAAACTCCTTAATCTATATGTATATATTGTTGTAACAAGGTCATACTACTTAGGAGAAGAACCCAACATGTCCGTTTTTCCCTAAAACCCTCCCAATCTACCTAAAAATAATGAGTTGTTGGCTTTTCCTTCAGTAGCAGGACAGAATTTAAACATATGGAAGTAAAGTTCAGGTCAAATGGAATATATCTTCCTGCATTTGCTTGCTCGCTTACTTATGTGTACAACATAAACATATAAAATATGTGCCTGAATCAAAGTTCTAGTTCTTAAAAACCTGGGGTAAAAAGAGAGGTTTGTAACTTACTCATATTACTAAAAAAACCCAATGAAACAACAAACCATCACAGTCAGAACTACTTGCAACAGCCAACCTCATGGCTGGGCAGAAAGTACAGTGCTGATGCTCATTTTGCAAAGTCTGACTGCCTCACTGAGGGATATAAAAATCACCATTACCTTTCTGCAGATACAAACAGTTTAAAGGGGAATTGTTATTACATATTCTTTTTTTGGACTTAATGTAAATAGACTGACAGGGCTGAAGGCTGACAACTTGTCTTTTCTTATTGGCAGGCAGAACATGACCTGTAAGTATGAGTTTCACCAAAAGAGTAAGAAGAGTTCACTTCCCTGTCCAGAAAAGTTACTTATTAATGCAAATTGCTATTTTCCTTCACAACACATGAATTTAACACCAAGTAAAAACAAACAAGACAACCCCAAACAAATGCGTATTTCAAATAGGCCAATGGGCAGCTAAGTAGTTTCAGTCGTTATCAACCTTAGACTAAAAATTGAGCTGAAAACTCAAAATCTTTGCTTCTCACTCAGTCAGACCCAGCAAATGATTTTCCATGGTTATTAGAAACGGGCACCTCACTATGAAACTTCAGTTTTACCATCAACACAGCTACCACCTTTCTATAGATAACAAAGCCTGATGATTATCACTTAGTCTTCCTATGAGTCATTTTTAAAGAGAGCCCTGAGGTGCTTCTCAGGTAGTCTCTTTGAATCATGAATCAGAAAGGAAAAAAAGCAGCCTTTGAAATACCACCATATCCAGATTCTAGATGCCCAGAACGCATTGTCTCCTATTTTTAGTTTCAAACTGTCAGGCAGTATCACATAATGGAAGTCAGTGGTCACAGAGAAGTTTCTCTGCTTCAGCTACACTTGTAAAATTAACCTGATAATGGGAAAGCTCCACCTGTGTCCATGCCACAGGCACACAAACCAGAACAGGAAAGATCAACCCTCCTCATTTCAAAATGAGCTGAAAATCCATAGTCTGAGAGCAACTGGGGTATAAAAGCCAGGAGGCTCCCCAAGGCACAAGCCCAGGTTGGGCAGACACCAGCAAATCGTGACAGACAGAATCACAGAACGATACAGGGTTGGAAGGGACCTCTGGAGATCACCCTCCTGCCAGAATGGGTTGCACAGGAACACGTCCAGGTGGGTTTTGAATGCCTCCAGAGATGGAGACTCCACCACCTCTCTGGGCAGCCTGTCCCAGGGCTCTGCCACCCTCACAGGAAAAAAGTTCCTCCTCATGTTTAGATGGAGCTTTCTATGTTCAAGTTTGTGCCCATTCCCTCTTGTCCTGTTCCTGGGCACCACTGAAAAAAGACTGGGCCCGTCCTCCTGACACCCACCCTTTAAGTACTTGTAGGCGTTGATCAGATCCCCCCCTCAGTCTTCCCTGCTCCAGACTAAAAACACCCAAGTCTCTTATCAGAGAGGTGTTCTACCCCCCTGGAATGAGAACCCCTCTTGAAGAGGTCAAGACCTGAAGAGACTTTGTACCATCAGTCACGGCTGCACAGCACACCCTCAAAGCCTTGCACACCACCAAATTTAACCTATTACTTTATATCTCATTAACAGATTCAGCTTCCAGATCTCGCCTATGTTTTATTTATTTTCCCTCCAGGGCTACAGTAAAGCTTTTACTCACCTCAGCAGGACCACAAGAAGTTTCCTTCCTTATGGACAGGGGAGGGAAAACAAAATGCTTTCAGACCTGGTGGAGCTGGAGACGAGCAGCAATTATCCGACAAGGGGCTGACACGTTCTTCACCGCTCTTGCATAAAACATTGAGCGGCGCTTCTCAGGCCCACCTCAGCTTTCTAAATGTATTTATCTGTTTTCCTGCTAACTGCTTAGCAGTTGGCAAAACTGCTATTTAGCTGCAAGGGAAAAGGTCTTTTTTTTTTTTTTCAGGATACAAAAGCATTTAGAAATAAACAAAGCCCAAGCAAGTCCTTTACCTTCCTTTGACCATCCTTCGGTTCTCTGCTTCACTCACAAGTCCTTCTGCCTTCAAGCAAAGGGCTCAGTTGTTCCTCACTCTCTTGGGCCTAACTCCGATCAGACAAACTTTCTCCCCATGAAGGAAAGAAACCTCCTAAGCCTTTCAGCCCTAAATAGAAGGGGTCTCTAGCTCCATCTAATTAATTAACTTCCTTGGTACTGCTTATTAGCCCTGAGTGCCTTCACCTGGCCTTCCTGATCCTGCACCACCCTTTCCTTGGGCTGCCCTGGAGCGACCCACCCCTTTCATACATCACTTTGAGCATCTGTTTTGTCATTCCTCAGCAGAGCTCTCTGATCTTCTCCTGCTTCATGTCTAGAAATGATTATTCCTGATGGTTTTTTTCCCCAGTTTTGTAGCCATTCTCTCTAGTGACTCTTCCAGGGACGTGAGGGACAACACCTCTCTGAAGGGACTTCTTCCCAGAAAGCCTTGGTCTCGCCATGATCCACCTGGGAATTACAGGCCCCAGAAGGCAGTTGGGGATGAAGGCACTGCACCGGGCACACAACAGCACTGCTACCCTACATCACTAGTAATCACTGAATAGCTACAGTCTCAGCAAACAAATATTAGTCTACAGATTAAAAAAAAAAAAAAGTAATTTTCTCCCTTTCTTACACTAATTATATCGAACCCACACATTCTTTGACTATATTACTTCTTACACTGGTATTTTGAAACGCATTGAACTCTGTGACTTTATTTGCATTTAATAATTTTGGATACTAGGTAACCATTGCTGTGATTTACACGTAATACCACAGTTGATAAGAATGACAAAAGTGTTATTCTGCTTCAGAAACTAATACTGGGTGCTTCCTACCTCACCAAAGTCCTACGCACGTCAGCGTGTTACCTGACCTTGGAAGCACACACACGTACACACACCGATAAGCCTAAATCACAAGGTCTAACCCCCTAGCTTTAAATAATCGTGATGATGTACACACAAATATCTTGCCGGAACCGGTAATTCTGTATTTGCCTCTGCAACAAATTCTGCTTCCACCTCCTTTTAACAGGAACTCGTGTGAAGCGAGAGCGGTGCTCACCAATTGCAGAAGTTAAGGTTTCCTCCTGAGACGTCACGCTCTTTCCTCAGCACATTGCCCAGCTGTGGTGCTCCAGCAGGGAGATGAAAAATTTGCAAATCCAGCATCAGGTATAATTCCTACCTATTTATAGTTCCCATTTATATCGCAAATGTCATTAATGAGGCCGTAAAGAATGCTTCAGTGCAAACAGTGGTAGGTTTACAGCTACTACTCTTCAGTCAATAGAAGAATGGTGCATCTATTTCAGCTGTATGAGGACACATGCATATATTCTTTGTTTCACTTCATACACCAATGTATAATTTCATGATGTTAAGTCTGTGCACACTAAAGTGAAATAAAAAGCCCCCCCCCCCGAAGTTCTCTTTCATTAAATCAAGCATTTTCCTTTCATACTGTGTTTTATGTACTCTGAGACTTTCTCTTCATCATTATTACTTTCAACCTGGCCATGGTGTTAAATTATTAGAGGCTGTGCTAAAAAAACAACCAACCAAGATTAACAGAAAGATCGACCATGGCTGCAGTGGTAAGTGTCAATATAGTAAAATGGCTGCCCCATTACATTTTGCCACAGTGAGAATTTGCTACATACTGACCCACAGATCTGATTTACCTTTTATGCATCTGGTCAGAATTGTATGTAATTGTGATCACATGAACACATCTATTCCTCTTCATATGAAAAAGTGTTGTGAACAACTTTCTAGCAGAGACTGGCACATTTAAAATTGCATACATTATTAAATAATAGCTTATGTATAATTTTATTTGTTTTCAGAGTTACAATGTTCATGAGATAATCATAGAGAGCACATTATATATTATTGTTAAACACATTTTTGCCACAAAAAGTTGAGAGCATTGGTAGAAAATCCTATGTTAAGTTATGCGAAAATATTTATCACCTATAACCATAATTCATAAAACCAATGTACACTTCACATAATATTATGTCAGCAAGTTCCTTCTTTTTGCAAATATCCTTTGCTCTATACTTATGTATGTTTTCAGCTAAGAAGTGCATCAAATGCTTCTGTGTGTGTGTGTGTTTGCAGTTTGCAATGCACAGGAAAAAGAAGTTTACTCCTGCGGTAACTGTAATTGTCAGCACCACTGGACCCAAGAATGGGGAATTACAAGATCTTAATTTTAGCAAATAATTGTCCTCATATTTTTCTACCTAGTGCTGAACATAACATTAATTGGTATTTACCTCCTAATGTTTACAGAACACAGACTCTATATTTCAAAGACATAATCCTTACCAACTATATACTGATTTTTATTTCAGTATCTATTATATAAATTAGGACTCTGTTGAATTCTTATACTGATGAAAAAATGATCTTTAAATACATGCACAGTATCGTGCACCACAGAATGATGAAGTACTATTTTTTTAATGGATGAATGAATCAATAGAAAAATAGATTTAATAAATCATTAACGTTTTAAAGTCTAGATAAAAATGGGAACTCATGCATTTCAAGCAAAGTTTCATTTTTTCCTTGTTTGTTTTTCAATGAAATCTCTGAGAACTTAAGACATGCAGAGCTGAGAAGCAGCTCACTTCGAACAAAGAACAATGTTAAGACTGCACAAAAAGTTTCAATTGAGACTGTTTATATGCAAGAGACTGAAAAAAGTTGCCATTCTTGGACTTCCCTTCAACATTAGACAGTGCTGTGCAAACCTCAGACAAATCCCTGTATTATGATTTCTAAGCTGTTAGGAAGTCTCTCAGAGGGCTAAGAAATAAAAACCTGAGCAACTGCCTCCCCAAAACTTATGACGAGAAATGTTTTGATTCCAGACAGCAGACTACAAAAGGGGAATAGATAACGGTATATCCTTTCCTTAAGAAATTAATTTAGGGGATGAGTAAATTATGGATGGCATAACTTTATAAATAATAATGACAACAAAAATTAGATATAAGTTTATTTTCCAAAATTTAGAGTAGGTGTCTATGTCTCAATATTTAGAATATGTGTCTATGTCTATCAACTTATGAAACAAATGAAAAGTGAATATTTACTTGCAATTAATTTAATGTAATTTCCTACCCCAACATTTGTCTGGACATTGCCAACGTAATCAAAAGACCTGTAAATTTTCAGAAGTGAGTCTACTCCAGTGAGCTTGATTAATTATGCATTAACCCATTTCTCTGAAGCATCCTTCACTAAATCTTTGGTGGGAAATGCACTTTATTAGGCATGAGCTTTGGTTATTTGTGTGCATATGCACTACGCTATCGGTCAATATGCAGAATGATTTAAAGTTTGCCATGTTACAGAGATGTATTGCTCATTAAAATAAATCTAGTGTTTCAACAAACAACACTAATAGCTAGCTTTGCAAGTGTTATTATCTTCACTCTTAGCATGATCTCTTTAGCCTTATAGTTTTTGCTCAAACTTGCATTGACTTCCAATCTTACAAAAACTTACACAAGAGTAATCATGATCATTTGAATACTGCACACATTGTTAGGCATTTTCAGCAGGTACAGTTACATACATAGGAGTTTTCAGAATAAGATATAAGATTTTAATGCTTAGCTGAATAAAAATACTGTCAGGGTAGAAAGAAATGATAAACTAAAACCACAGGTTAATGAGACCTGTAATAAACTTTACTCTGAAACAGGTCTAACTGGCTATTGATGTGAAGATGTCTGATTCAATAGATACTATGAACCTATGGCATATGAGCACTGTAGTAGAAAAAGTTGAAATGGAAAAGACAGAAAAAAATCAAAATACCCATGGCATTCTCTTCCCATATTCCATGGCAGAATTAGCCCATAGATTAGTACGTGGTAACGCATGCAACAAAAAATATGCTGTATCACTTTATGTAAACATCTGCTTTCATCATGCAAAATGCCTACAAAACTGTGACAATATTTTTTTTCTACTAGCATAGTTTTACATTAGCTCAGTCACGGAAACTGTTAAACCAAAATCCATGATTTTGCAAGTAGAAGATATTCTAAAATTCTTGAAAGATTTCCAGCATAAATATTCCAAAGCCCAACAAAGCTAATTGGTTTTCTAAAAACTAAACTACATAGGTTTATTCCTTGCTGTGGTTCCTTGTTCTCTTGATGATAGAAGAGAAAAGACCAGTTTTTGGAGGAGGTCCCATCAACATGGGGGCTTGATTCTTGTGAGTAATTTTTATCTGGGGGAAGAAAGAAGAAGAACAGTGTTATCCCTTGAGCTAGTTTAATTCCAAGTATCTGAGATGCCTGAATTATCTTTATATGTGACTTCCAAACCTTCTTCATTTAATCAGAGACGAAAAGAAAATACCTATATTTTTTACGAATGATGGTACATATGCAGTAAAACAATCTATATGTAATATGTCATCTATATGCAGTATGTTTCCACAAATACTTTAAATTATATACACAATCAATATTAAAAATCATACGCAATAAAATGCATGCCAATATGTGATACTACTTTTTGAGTGTGCGATTTATTGCTTGCTGTTGATATTTTACATCTCTATAAGATGAATAAGAATTTAGAAGTTGGAAAGGACATACATGCTGACAGACCAAGCTGCTGCCTATTATTAAGATGTAAGCTATGTCCCTGTATGCTTTACTTATACATCTAATCAAGTTGTACCTCTTTTAACACAGGACACTGCTTAATTTAAAAACAACCATTAGGAATGAAATTCAAAAGTTAATACACAAAAAAGGTCAAAAACGATGAACTAGCATTCTAATTTGTTAATTAATTGTTAATAGAATAGACTCAAATATTGAAAAGCCTATTTAAACCACTTTGTAAGACTGCTCTAAAGCCACCCGTTTTGATTTCTTTGATATAAAACTACGAATCACCTTAAATGAGACAACCTTAAAGTAGATTATGTCTGCAATTTTCTCTAATTCAAGTCTAAATTAGAGAAGACATTTTATGAATGTATGCTATGCTCAAAGCTAATTGAAAGCAATTATCAAAGTGGCATTTTGTCTGTGACTTTAAGATACATTGTAAGATAATAAATGATTCTCATTATGTAATAAAAAGGTCACATCTTGCCTTTGGGCTAGTGACGCTAAGAGTTTTTCAAAAGCAATCCGAGACATTTTCTTTAGTGAACTACGACTAATACAAGAACCATCACTTATTAAATATCAGTTGTCACCTGCATAGTACCCACATCAGAGATGGGTATTTCTTTCAAAAAGAAACACCACCTCATTAAAAACTGGAAAAATATATCTCTTAAAGTGCATACCTGACATTTTCAAGTTAAAATGAATATCCTTCACTTGTCATTCACTAATAGTAATGAAACAAAAAAATGTATGTCACGTGGAGAGGCTCATTAAAATATAGATCAGGACATTTCTTGGGGTGGAAATTTACTTTACAATATAAGGAGACAGAAACATCAAAATCTCAACGGAATGAGTGGGTTGTTTTAACTCTATTAGAGCCTTTGCTTTACTCTCCAAATGCTCATTTCCATGCCACCTTAGTTCATTAGTCTCAAATTTCATACATGACCTCTTTTTGTCAACATTGTTCATTAGTATCAAACTTAGCATACGGGGTTTTTTGGCAACCTAGATTAATTTCATGCAGACAATAACTCTCACTTGCAAAGACTGGCATCAATGTATTTTCTCACATGAAATTCTGCTTCAGGCACCACTTTGGAAGCCAAATCTGTAGTTGGGGTAAACTGGCGTTATTCCATTGATGTCACTTTATACCAGCTGATGATCTGGCCCTGGAAAATTGCCTCAAGGATTTTAGTAACTTTCACATGCTTCATAAGACATATTTTGGGGCTCAGGAACAGTGATGACATCAACCTGTTCCTGAGGATCAATACATGAAGTAATTTGCAGCTGCTGCGAGTGAATTCTTTGAGAGCCATAAGGGCGGAGTTTATTGCAAGGGTTGGCCATGATGTGGCAGTAGGAATGGCCTCAGAGTTTTCTTTCAGAGGTAAATCATAGTAATTCCATCTTAAAATGAATAAAAGAGCAAAGCTCAAAAAATGGCTTTAGTATGAAGAGGTGAGGTAATCCTGAGACCCCATACAGATTGCTTGTTGGATTGGGGCTGCTCAATGCTGCTGAGGATGAATGCAATTACATATTGAGAAAATGTTTATCATTTCTAATGTTCTTTTTTGGCTTGAGCCATCTGTTTCAGAGACCATGACCTCTTCAGTATGTTGTATCCTATCAGCTGAGATCAGCTAAGACGCCTGAACATGATTAACCACTCGTGCACATGGGGCTGGAGTCCTATATGCATTTCTCCAAGATGTATTTTCAACTGTTATAAACTGGCACGGTTCCAGTGGTGTAACATATACTTTACATTCTGAAAATGCAAAAATAAAGTGTAAAGTACATTTTTTCACTTATGCATGGTAGTGTATGTTAACATTGCATTGGTTAACAATGATAACCATGGATTCCTTATTTTCCTGCTGAAAAAAAATAGTAAATACTAAAAATCTTATCTTTGGGTGATAAAAAGAGATCAATATTTCTGTAATGGACAAAATCAGCCTGTTCCAGTCAAGGTAGTGCAATGGTCCAGCCTCTTTCTCAAGACTCAGGCACCGCATTTCTGCCCTGTACTTTCACTTCTGCTTCTGTTTTCATACTGGCAGCAGTGCCAGAGTCGGCGCTGTGGTTGGGTGACGGGTGACAGTACACACTTTGAGATGGGAAGCAGCACTAAGGGTCTGGGGAAGAGAAATATTGTAGGTCAAAGTAGGACTAAACACTCAAAGTGCTGACGGGAGACTGAAATGGACAAAAAAAAGACAAAAATCTTTAATTACAAGTAACCAAGATTTAGTTCAGTTAAAAATAAAGAAACTGCAAGTTTTAGATAGGGATATAGATTCCATGTGCATGCACATGGAGTGTCTAAAGACTAACTTTTGCCATTCACTTTCTCTTTCATTCAGCAAGCAACCTCATGTCTGTTTTAACAGAAGCACAACAATTATAAAAGCTTTAAATAAGACCTATCCTTTTGTTTTTCATTTTTCCTAAGGGAATCTGTGATTTATACACACTCATGTGAGAAAAAGAGATTATATTAATAACTTAAAAAATTAATAATTTACAAAAAATATGGAGGACATTTTAAACATAAACTAGGGGAGTGCCTAAAGTGCTGCTGGAGGAAAAGAATATTTGGCATATGTGGCACAAATTTATATTTAAAAATAGGCAAAATGAGGAAATAACAAAATTCCATTTAAGGTTAAAGTAAATGCTGTCATGAATTGCTAAGATATTGTGGATGTTTGTTGTAAGCCCAGTAGACAACATTATAGGCTAAACTCAAACTGCTGAAGCCAATGGCAGTCTCATCCACTAAATGAAGCCAGGATTTTTCCCTGTGAGTTCATGATCATAGAAATGAAAAGGGCTGGTATATCTAGTAAATAGGTTTAGCAGAAAAATACCGCATTTGCAATTTTGAAATCACCTTTCCAGTGTTAGAAACTGTGTCCAATGATGTATTCGTGGGAAGGAACACCAGATCTAATTAAAAAAGAGCACAATTCTTAAAAGACGAGATTGTAATTGCTCCCTATTTGTCAACAGCAAATTTTCTGAAAAAGGAGAAGATATACTGAAGATATTTATAAACGCATAAACAAGATATTTGTTTCAGGAGCAGGTCAGAGTTTCAAAATATGCCTTGAAGCTACATTAATACAATGCATCCACTAAATGAAATGCAGTGAGCATCAATAATTTTAGTGTGATAACTGTATCTTTTGGGTCAGTCAATTTTGCTTTCGTGTTCCTTTTTCTACAATATCTGCTGGTTATCTTCCTGTTCCTGACTTTACAGTATGCCTAAATATTTAGTATTAATACAAAACATGGTGCTATAAGTACAGGTACTAATTACAATGCTCAATGACAATAGAAAACTGGAAAAAAAGATAATCAGTTCTGCTTATAACATTTCAATTAGCGTTAAAGAAAGAAACCCTGTATTTTAAGGACAGAGGGGAAAAAACTGTCAGAATAAAACTTATCGAGTTGGATCTGTTAGTTTATAGTCACTTTGTCCCATGCTATCAGCAGGGCTTGGAGGCTGGTAGTTTTGAGGGTATAAGGGTTTTCCCACAGTCTAGATGCCCATAAGCTGCTCCCCTTACAGGAAAGGGAGGGATGTGACACCGCTATACCACAGGAGCACCAAATACTTTCATCTTTTCGTAGATGATTAAGAGCTGTACTGGGTATCATGATATGGATAAGACCTATAGAATGTAGGCAGTGCTAAAGAAAATTGTGACTTGCATTCTGTGGCATTTTGGTCAAAATCTCTTCAGATCTAGACCAGTTGTTTTAAATATAGCGTTACGCAACATGTCTTTTAAATAAATTTCTTAACAATATTATTGTGCAAAGTGCAATCAAATCTAATCAGTTTGGCATTAATTAAGCTCTAATAATATACTCTAGTCTCTCTCCTAAGTAGTGTGATCCGTTTCCCCTTCACACAGGTAGATTGGAAAACATTACAGTGTCATCATAATTTTTAAACATACCGAGAAAATGACAGAGCTGCAAAATTAAAATAAATGATTAATGGCATTTTTTTCATGTTTTGTACTAATAGGTATCACTGAGGTTTTAAATTAATAGAGCTGTCAAGCTCAGGGTTGTTACAGATCCAGTGCAGAACTGAAATGGAAATTATGTATTCCACAGACACCTAAAGATGACACTTTGGAATATTTTAAATTTTAATTAGTAGGTGCAATTGTTTTCCCCCCCTCCTCCCTAAAACCACTGCAAATTAATTGGCAATTAGTCACAACTAATTCTTTTCTTAACAATCTGAACGGGCAAGAAAGGTGCATTACATGTTGGAGTATTTGTCTGGGGTGCAGAAAGCACACATGCAGTAAATTGCTTTGTCAATTACAAAAACTACTGTTGTGAAATTAAGAAAAAATATGCATAGGTAAACAAAACTAATTAACATGCAGTGTATACCCGTGAGCTCAAAAAATAATGCCCAGCTGCAAAATATAGTGTTAGAAACTCAATAAATCACGCTGGCCTTGAAACTGAAATATATCCACATTGTTGCTCAAAAGGGCAAAAGATGCAGCATTTTAGTGTAACACCAAAAACTTTTTCAAGTGGCTGACTTTCACTTATGGGTTAACTAGGTAATAATCAGCCACTGTATCTAGGACCCAGTTCCTCTTTGCTCTACAGTAAAAATACTTTACAGAGTCCAGAATACAACTGTAGCTTCTTCATGTTATCTATGGGGTGTTGGAGCCAATGGATCTACACGAAAGCAAATCTGTGACTCTCTTTGAGTTTTCTCACCCAGCCCTGGTCTATCGTGATCATTATTAAAAGCTTTTTGTTGTTGTTTTTAGTTCTTATTTCTCTCTGGATTTAACTACAAAGGTAGGGCTTCAACAGGACCTCTGTGCTCAGGCTCATCACATCTCTAGGGGTGAAAGGAAGGGCTAGAGAGAAACCACTCATTCATTCAAAACTTATTTTTAAGGTGCATTCAAATTACAATATTTTGAAATATTATTTCTGAGTTTCATTATTAAATGGCTTACTACAAGTTTTCCTATCAGTAAATAATTCTAAAAATACTATGTGTTTCAGTTGTCTACGAAACTATACTTCTGGCGATCCATTAGGTAGGCTCTGGCTATGGATTTTCATTTTCACTCCTTCATTTAGGCAATATTCTTGCATCTTCGGTAGACATTTCTGTCTTCTACTTTTAATCTAATGTTGCTAGCAGCTTGACACTGTCAGATATGATGCCAAGCAAGTCAGGAATAGATGAAAGAACTGAAATCACAGTTATTTCTAATTAAGATGGAATATTCTTATGGATTTTTTCAAAACAATGCTAATAATTTATGTAGCTAAATTGAAAGATTACTTTTCTTAAAAAAAACCCTGATGGCTAAAGCTAGAAGTTTATTGAATTAACTTGAGAGTCTTTGAAGTTTCATTGCTATTAATGACCTGTTTGGAGATCAGGTGAAACCATAGATATCTTTCATGTTGCTATATTTGTCTGGGAGAGCTCTGATAGAATTTCCTCTTCAGCTAATCAGACGAGATGTTTAACATAACATTAACATTATCATCTTTCCTTCTCCCAAAGACTCCTCTATAAAAAACAGGGAAAACAATACAATTTGACGCTCAGATTCTGCACCTTATTATACCAGAGTGCAGTGACTTTGTCAGATGCTGCAGTCTGAACATCTTCAACATACTGAAAAATTCTGGATGACAGATTTTTAGACCAAGACACTCACATCTTTAAGTACGCACAGGACCTACAGAAATGTGTTCCTGCTCTCATCTAGGGATGCTAGCTGCATGAGCAATAGAAGATCATGTTTAAAAGAAGCACACAACAATTTCTTTAGTGCTAAAACTGATCACAGGAGTGAAAAATCACAGATCACTGCATTATCTGTCACGTCCTACAATATATTCTCAGATTCCACACTTTTGGGGAAACACAGTCTCTCTATGCATGAGAAGGGACATATGTCAGCAACTTGTGCTATTTGTATAAAACTTTTTTTCCGGTCAGAAAGGAGAAGTAGCAAAGATAAACTTGTTGATTCCTTCAATAGGAAACAGACTTCCAAGCCTGCGTGTGCAGCCTGCATCCCCTACATAATGGGGACTTGATGCAGAACTTGTTTTGCTTAATATGCACAATGGAATAGCAGGAGAAATTTGGTCAGGTTTAACTTGATTTCTTGAAAAATCATTCACAAAATAGTCTCATTTATATAAAAATCTGAAGCAGAAACAGAAAAGAACTTCTGAGCTTAACCACTTGCACCTTGAGCCAGGGTTGATTCAATACCTGCTGAATGTATGAATTTCTTTCTCACTTGGTCTTTGTAATATTTATAGGTCAGTCCTTAAAACTACTGAGCTTAAATGACACCGGAGTTCCTGAGATGACCATGCCAAAGTAAAATGTGTTATTTCAAATTTCTAAAGGACAGTTGGAGTGGGGAGAGACAGCAGTCTTTTTTTGTAACGATAGCTTTCTAGCTAGAGCACCGAAGAATCAAAACCCTGAGGCTCGGCTGCTGTGTCTAATGGAGGTACATGATCTGTGCAACAGAACAAGGTGCAGGGGTCTGTCCTCTGGAACTGGGGAGATGGTATATCCAAGCAGGCCCATGCTGTGTGGATATACAGTAGCTTCTCCCCTTAAAGCCATATAGCTAGTAAATTAAAAAGTGCCTTCCCTCATCTCCTAATGAGAATGAAGAGGTAGCATGGGAATGTCCCCCCACGTCTTAGGACATGACGTAGGAGTGACAGCATCTTTACACATGGTCCTCAGTTCCTTGTAAGAGCCAGGGAAAGAAATTTCCTAAGAGGGGAAATAAAATGAAAACCAAGCTTTCATATGTTTTCTAAGGAACTGAACTCATGGATTTCTTTATCTCATCACCACAATTTTTTTCCATTTTAAAACTGGTTTTCAGGTAATTTGGGGGAGAAAACTGCAGTTTTATCTCTAGAGAAGACAAAACCTCATGATTTTTAGATTGGTCTCTTCATGTTTTGTTTTTTTTTTTCTGAAATTTGAGCTCTTGCATGTTCAAATAATTGGTTATATAGTTGGCTACAGATAAGAATTTATTTTGATTTTATGTTTTTTTTCAGACTTTAGTTTGGGATACACATCACTGAGATATCATCCCAATACTTATGTAATCAAATACACTTTGGCTTCCAAATAAAGACCTCTCAGAAGTGCAGACTTAGAAATCCAATATTAAACTTCAGCTGAGAGAAAGCTAACATCCACCTTTGTCATCATCTGAGGAGGAATTCCTACATATTCGGCAACTTCAAGGAGAAACTCCAGTGTAATTAGAATAAGTGGGGAGAGGAGAGGTTGAACTATACAGGTTTCTTCCTTTGTAAGATGTATAAAACAGAGCTGGGCAGATGTACAATAATGCACAGAATGATTGCAATAAATACATTAAGCTCCCCAGCAGAGAAAAACCATTTCTTGAAAAATGAATAATATAACATAAAATAGTAATTCTATATCTAAATTCCTAGAGGTAAAGTCATATAGACAAATAGTTTATGTATTTTCTTCTCAGAGGAAATAAATACATTCAGCAGTATGGTTTTCTTACGTAACCCAAAGTATATTCTCTTAGCAGTGGTGCAGCAAAAAGGATGGGTTCCACAGAAAAATATATGCCATTTCTATCCCCTTTGAAAAGGTACTTCAACTGGACAGCAGTAATTATCAGTAATAATTTACTGTTTCCTCAAGGCAGTAATTGAAATGTACGAACTGTTTCTTTTTTCCAGGTTTGTCCTCAATCGTGCAGGCAGTTTCTGCTAGCATTATCAATCAGATAGCAGAGATTTTGAACAGAGCAAGCAATCAAGACAAAAAAAAAAAGCACATGTTATTGCCAGCATCCTTCCATAAGTTCTCTTCTGTAATCTGGCAACTGAAAAATTACATGTCTTTTTCTTGAACAAGTAACTGCTGGGTTCAGTACTGTTGATCTGCACTGAGCCATCGCTATGGAAGAGGCAAAGATAATGATATCTCTTAACTCCAAAAGGTTTCCTGGAATAAATCTCATAAAATCCCCACTGTTCTGCCTTCACACTTTATGTTCACATAGTTCTCCACTCACTGCAGCATCTGAGCATTTACCCTAGAGAATTAGAGCTCAGGCACTCTCCCCGCTGTTCAGCTGTGTACTATAGTCTATCTGGCAAACATGAACTATCACAACCCTTTTATTTCATCCTAACCCATACATTATCAGCTGCCACACCTGTTAGCACCTTGCTGAAGGTGCTCCCTTTTACTTTTTTATGTAGCCCTTAATTTTACTACAGAAGTAAAGTTCATGAAAGTGATCTAGTGCCATGGTTTGGATAATTGCTCCCATCTGTAGTGGGATTTCTTCCTTGTCACATTACTGTTCTGTCATACTTAGAAGCTGCAAGGATACAGCAATTCATCTACTTGAAACCACAGGTCCTCTTTAGGGAAACAAAATTAGTAAAATTGTACATCAAATTATGTTTCTATGACTCTATTCAACAATCAAGAGCTTAAGTTTCTTCAACATCTTCTCCAACTTCTCAGCCTCTATAATTGAGATGAGAGATGGACATGGAGTTCTTAGAGCTACACCATTCTCGTGTTGTCTGTAAACAGCTACTTGAAGAATCTCCTCCATGTATGCTCCTATCCTATCCTATCCCAATTGCTATTTACCTGCCCTCACTTCACATGCGTGGACACTGAAACAAGAGACTAAGTAATTTCCTTCATTTCTCCTTTAAAATGTAAGGTGTTTTAAAATATTAGTTCTATTGTATAATTCAATCAGCACAGTCAAGACTTCAGCTTTAAATAAAACCTCCTTGGTATGAACTCTCAAAAGCACAATGGAAAATCTTGCTGATTTTTTAAAGAATAATTTGTTACTTTATGCATTTTAGCATCAAAACTAACACCAGCTCTTCCTCAGCAACGAAGACTATTGATCACATTGGGTAAAGGGATGTTGGGACTGCACCCTTTGAATATTTTCCAAACTTTTGAAATAAATGCCTTTTTATTCCATCCTAACCTGTGGGAAAAAGCAGGCATCATAACTTGGAAATGTAGTGGGTGTTGAACTATATAGTAACAGTGGGTGAAGACGTTACTTACGTAAATTGAATTAATGCTGATGACAATGGTGGTCTTTTAAACCAAAAAATTCTCTATCATTGAAGAAGTGAAAGTAAATAAATCAATTAGTATTTTTTGTTACTCATTTAACAAGTTCCTAAAGTTTTTGTTCAGCTCTCTTCCCCGAGTAACTCGTTATCCCCAGTATTCCCAGTATTCTTACCGTGCAAGGGGTTTGCATCCAAGGTTCCCCATCTATCTGCATAGGCAGAGACTTGCTGGTCCTAAGGCGATATATTTCATAGTATAAGTAACCGGACAAAACCGACAAATGTATTTATCAAGGAGAAATAGAAGTGACGGCACATACATATAATCTTGATTTACCCTTAAATTTCCATGTATGGAAATCCTTAAATTTCTCCAGTATGACCCAACATGCTTATGAAAGGAACTTAATCACTTAGTAAGCTTAGTTTGATTTTCAACACACAAAGCAAAACCATTGCAAGCGTTTACACATCTGGGTAGTAATATGCAACTCTCTATGGGAGAATAGTCTGCAATTTGTGAAATAGAGTGAATTATTCAAGAACTTCAAGAATAAACCTTGTTAGCTGAAAAGACAAAGGAATCTCTGCTATTTTTTATAATTTAGACAGACTACTACAAAGCAAATAAATAAATTTTAGCTCTATCGTCTCCATTTATTAGAACTGTAAAAGATGTTTATATGCTGTGTCTAACTCTGGGTTAGACAGAGCACTCACATAATATGACAGCTGTACTGTATATTCAGAGGCTTTAACATACCATGTTATAAGCTTCAATTGTTAGTAAAAGGGCACTGATTTTAACATAAAGCTGCAGCCTCTATGTCTAGTTTTGGGTACCACATTAAGAAAAGCATAGAAAAATGAGGGAGGGGGGAGAAAAAGGATGATCTTTTGGGTGTTTTCCAACCATATGCTTCTGTATGATAATAGTTTGCATACAAGACTATTGGAAATAACATGGAGTAGATAAATCTAATAATGGTAAAACAAGTCAACTGAGTGCTCATGTTGGTCAATGGAAATTCCAGCTTGGACATTACTGGAAACAGTTCAAAGGATCCACCACTGTCATCTACGGCCATATGTGGAGGAAAGGAAGAATGTTCAATGAGATCTCACTTTATAGGTTTGGAAGGGTTCTGATTCTTTTGCAGTTGTGGTCCTGCTGATGTGGGATTATAAAAATTATCTCTTGGTATCCAGAGAAGGTTGGAACTTCTCTGTGATCTTATTTCTGTTCCTCATCCACAGGAGAGGGTACTTTTGAAGTCAACATCACCCACTCCTTAAGGAAAGTCTAAAAAATATGCCAGGTGCTATGGCAAATTCTACTTTCTTTTCTTAAAGTTTTTATTGCTGCTCTTCTGTTTTATGCTCATTTTATGCTTTTGGGGCTTATAATCATATAGGTTATGATTTTATTAAGATATTGGAAAATTCTTCCTGAGAAATTCTTCACCAACAAAGAGCTGACCTTCTCTCTCTTTTACACTCCTTATCTAATACAAAAGTTAGAATAATTATTTTTTCCTGAAGTCCTAATCCAAGCTTCCTCTATTGTGAATGTTCTGATAACTTTTAGCACAGTAAATTATAAAACACAACTAAATTAGTGTGATCTCCCATTAGCAGCTTACACATAGCAACACATATATTAATAGTGAACTTGTCAGTGTTCAGTAAACAACAAATAAATTAAAAACAGAGCACTTTGACTTCTACAGATCAAAAAAAGTGCTTTACAAATACTAATTACATGCTACTATTCCCTGGTGAGGTATGCATTATGAATGGGTTAAAATGTGTCAAAGTTATGTTAAATGACTTTTTGCTCAAAATTGCGCAGAGTGTACGTCAATAATAAAACCCCAAATGTTCCTGCCTTACTCTTTCTATTCCAAATGGTTAAAAATAGTTCTTCATAGGATGATATGACATGTGGAGACCGAATGTAAACACCTTTTTCCTAGTTTTCTGACACGCTTAAAGAAAGGAAGATATATAGGCATAGAATATGGATGGAATAGATGCATTTCATATACAAAAATGATACTTTCACAACAAATAAGTACAGTAATTATGACTATTAGTTTCTCTACAACAGTGCAGTGCAAATGAAAGGTGCTGATACCTGATGACAACAGACGAGCACTGGGCAAGCCGTCTTCCCGCACTTTTCAGACCTGTGTATATCTGTCCCATCTCCATGGCTCCTTCCAGGCCAACCACTTCCATAAGCTGGTCACTTAGATCTGCAAAAGTTGAAAAAAACCCACATTTTGTCTGGACAGGATTTTGACAGGGGTCATCCTGACTAGCGGGAATTATCAGCAGAAGACCAGCTGATAATAAAAGATGTGGAGATCAGAACTGGCAAAAATGATGATTCCTAAGAAGTGATTGTAGCTTTAAGGTTGGACAAATCTGGGCCTGTTGTCACAGCGTTCTAAAACATCCTGACCAAAATTATTCTAACATACAATAATAATATCAATGGTTTATTTTAATACATAAATAATGAAAAAATAATCTTATTATATAAGAAACTAGGAGAGACTCCTTCATTTGGGTTATCTGACACTCATAAAATGAGATGTTTGAGTTTAGAAATTTATGCAGTCCATTGTTTCAATAGATATTTAAAATCTGGTGAAGTCAGTGCTCCAGACTCTATTGGATTCTTTTCTATACAATACTTTCCAGACGATGTGTACAACTCTAACTCAGCCTTTGTGTGCATGCATTATTATAATATTTCATTATAAGAACACATACTATTTTTTGCATTGGACCTTTGTCTCAATTAGTGCACAGATTCAATGCAAATTGAAGCTATTAATCAACTCTCCTGAACTTTATAGCACTTGTTTGTACCCAGTTATATATTTTGTTTCTCACTGCTTTTTGATTACATACCTTTTTGGCATTAAACTTAAAAAAATATAAAATTAAATAAATAATGTTTCTGGCAAAATAAATAGTAGTTTGCTTGACTTCAAGGAGCAAGGACAAATTCTGTCTAGAATTTCAGATATAAACAGAGATACAACCAGAACCCTAAACAGTAATATAGCAGTCTGGTTGGAGAGGCAACCAAACAAGGTAATGAAATATTATCCAGACTCAGCTAGGGTGTTTTGTATGAAATGTTTTATATGTTCTCATTTAAATACATGTTGCCAAGATCAAATGAACAAGAAACATTTTTTTTTTAGCTGTATATTATGTGTGTTTTACAGATTGGCTGTTAATATCCATGTTTCCAAAAGCTACACTTTGGTGAAGCACAGCAATGAGCTAAAATGTTAGAGTCTATCATCACATTGAAAAAACAAAGAAAGGAGAGCACATTACTCTTTGTATATTGTAAACCCTTCAACATTTAATGAAGGTAGAATTTCATGCTAATTATCATATCTATGAGCCTAGTCCAAAGTTTCAAAGGGAGTCTTTTCTGTTCACTTCTTTGGGCTTTGAATGAAGGTAATTAACTGAAAGAAGTACTGTGATAGGGGGGAAAAAGGTATTAAAAGCAAATAGGACTTATGGTCTGGATTATTCTGCTTCCAACCAGAAAAATCTGATACTACCCAAAGCCTTCACTTTTCTTCTTATACTTTCTTAATAATCTTTGCTATTTTAATTTTCTCATCACAGTGAAGTCAGTTTCGTATAATATTCACAACCTAAAAATAAACCCTATTCTTTCCTATTAAGGAAAAACAATAATATGTACAAAAGATTAAAACATACGATATGATTAATATTAACTATACATTTAACATGTAACACATGTAAACCCAATTTTGTATGTCTGGCTTTATGCTGAATTATTTTTCTCTTAAAATATTTTCGTTAAGTTACTCACTTTTAAACTTAACTCAGATTTAAACAAATTCTGCTGTTCTTGATAGCCATAGGGATTGAAATGGGAAAGTCCTACTCTATTTGCAAAGGCTATTATATTATAAAAGCACACAGAACTTTATAGATGTATTAAATCATTAAAATGTTTCCAGCCACAGAAAACATCAAATTCCTATTCACTGGGTTATTAGAAAATTATTATTTTTCAAATGGGAGAATAATTAAGAACAGATTTTTATTACTGACAGCTCAGGCAACATATGCAAGATTCAGAATAGTGACATTTGCAGTGATATAAATTTGATGCATCATTTTTCAATAGCTGTGAGATTAGTGCCAGTAACAGCAGGTAACCAAGGGCCAAATCCTGCCCTTTGATCTATACCACACGTCTCAAAAAATGTGGTATGTTAAACATTGGAAGATGGAATCGAACAATACTCTGATCTACCAGAAAAGTGAAGCCTTTTCAAAAACTTCACATTTGCAGTGGCACATTCCCAAAGTGGGGTTATTTTAGGCCAAATATGAATATTTTTAGAATCAAGCTTAAATTAGACATAACCTTCCTTGAGAAGCAGTAAAAACTAAAGCAGATGTAACAAGCAATTATCAACTTAGGGTTAGTTCGTGTTCCTGCCCTTGCTAATATATTTGACGTGATGCTTTTGCATAGTCATACCCATTGAAAAAACATCCTTGAGCTATATTGACTTTGATAAGAACTCAGAGCGAGAAAAAGTGGAAAAGGGAGTGTATGTATTTTAGACCCATCCTTCAAAGATATTACACGACTATAGGTACAATGGTTGAATATAAAGGGTCAAGACATCAATGAATGGATTACATTTGTTCTTAAAAGGTCCCCACCAAAGACTCTGAAAGAGACTAAGCTCTATTAAAAGAGATCAGGTCTTCTATTAAATTAAAAGATAGGAAAGGGGAAGTCAGTCTTCATTCTGGTGCAATGTTATCACTGATTTCTCAGAAAGATCTGTGCTGGCCTCTGTACTGCTCAACATATACCCCTAAATAACCTGGAAGTAGAAGTAGACAGTGAGTTACTGAGGATTCGATGATGTAAAGACAAAAGCCAATTATAAAAAAAAGTTTAGGAATTTTACAGTTATGAGTAATGGGGCTATACAAAGGCAGAAAATTCAATCCTGTAACTTAATGTCCATGAGGGGAAACAGAGCTAACTACATATAACAGAGCTAGCTACAGACATATAGATGTTACATGCATATCTATTACATTTGAAAATAAACATGGGGGTGTGTGTCTGTGTGTATATGTCCATACATACATGCATATTTATTTTGCTGAGCTACAATTAATACTGTCCTGCAGGAATTAAGATTATGGTGTTAATGTGGCTACTTCTATGAAAATATCAGCTCAATGGTGGTCAAATATCATCAATTATTATGATTGGTACATCCATACAGTGGAGTCTGTAGTTCCAGTCCACTCAGCAATGAACAGGAAGATACAAAATAACTGGAAATGACAGAGCAACAAACATGGAGCAGCTCCTGTATGACAATAAATTATAGACTAGTACCCTTCAGGAAATAAAGACATTTATGGAGGAAAGATGTGAAAATAATGAGTGTCACCGAGTAGATGAAGGCAGTACTGTAAATATTTCTCAAAATGCAAGAACTAAGGAGTTGCATAGCCCTTCTAGAACAAGCTGGAAATCCTTTTTACATAATACTTTGTTATACCATGGTGTCTACTAGTCTTCAAAATCCCCTAAATCACAAATTGGTATGTATTTAGTAGGGTATCTTAATGGAAGAATCACTATAAGTTTGCTCTCTTTATGCTTTATTTCTAATCATCAACACAGGTTGGTGTTAGAGATCGGATACTGAGCTACACAAACTTGTGGGTTGACCTAATATCACTGTTGGTGTTGTCTTATACGTCTTATCATCTACAGACCAGAATAATGAATGCTGCTGTTCACTAAACAACACTCACCACCTAAACCAGCTTATAACGTGGACTTTTCCATGACATATATTCCGACTGTGTTTAAGACCTAATTCAGAAAGTCACTTTTCAACCCTCAAATTATATTCTGAAGTTACACACTCGTGTGTGCCTCTGTCTGTGTCTCTACCAACTATAGAACAAAAAAATGTACCTCTTTTTAGTCATGTTTCTTCTGTGTTCCACAGATTTTTTTCTAAAGAAAAAATAATCAATTGGTGACTGTGCTGATACAACTCTCCAATGGTTACTTCACCTATTATAACCAGTTTTAGGAGGTTCAGGTTTAGGAAACTGAAGGCCAGATTTAAAAAAATAACTTAGCAGCTAACGGCAAACAACAGCAACTACCAGACACTGGGCTGCTTTTCCATCGAGCAGGTCATTCAGCTGCCTAAATGAGGGCTGAAGTCTCACAGGTAAGCTATCACGGAGAGCATCTCGGCATTAGTGCATTAGGAAAGTGTTTTTTGACTGGTGCCTTGGGGTTCTCCAGTCCGTTTGTTCTACTTTGAGCTCTGTGAAAGAGCTGAAGGCTCTCACTTGTTTTCTGTGCGAATGAGCCATTAGAGTGTGTGGGAATGTTTTCACAGCACCATGGCTCTCCTGCCCTCTTCCACAAACCAAAGTACTTCACGTGTCTCCTCCTATTAGCCCCGTCAGTAAACAAAGCCAGCCCTCCCGGGGGAGCGCTGCTGTCAGCAGATGGTGACTAGCACAGAGAGGGGCATCTGACCCCTTCCACTCATTCCTGATGGGGAGATAAAGTCACTAGGGAGATGACTGCCCATTTCTTCCCACCAGGCAGCAGGAGAAAGAGAAGTCCAAACAGAAACTTGCACCAGCGGCAGACAAAACACTATACGTGAACATAAGCCCTTTATAGCACTTCCCCAAGGCACGAAGAAACACCCTTGGAAACTTTAAAGTTTCCTAGTGAGGAGTTTACGTTATCCATTAGCTTGGCATTAGCTGAACGCTTCAATATTCAAAGTGAACACACAAGAGAAAAACACATTTGGAATTCATCTATGAAGATAAAGCAAGGAAAGCAAAATGGGATAGGGGGTGGGAAGAAGCACGGTGTGATTAGAAACACTGATTTACATAGCAAACTTTCCCTCTGTAATGGAACTGGTTTTGATATCCAATTTATCTTTGCAATGTATAAATATTGCTGTCCTGGCAAGAGATTGAATGACTCTATTATAACTTGGGGTTACTGCACTCACTCAGGCACATTTGCATAAAAACACTGTTGGTCAGTGGTAAATCTGTCTCTGGCAGCAGTTTGTCTTCGAAGAGAAGGGGCTCCCTGGCTTGCTAAATGTAATCAAACCCTAGTAATCATCACGCTGGAAATTTTTTTGGCTCCAGTTAAAATACTGGATAAGAATTTGAAAACTGGTATGATGCCAGAGGTTCCTTGAAAACACTCCTGAGCTCAATGCTCTGCACCGCATGAATGCTTCAGCATCTTCCTAGAACACCACATGTATTAAATCTACAGTTTCCCATTATGCAGGAATGTGGGGTTGCTTCCATATGCGGGGATAGGGACTGCTGCTGGACAAAATGCTGTTTAATGTCACAGTATTATCCTGATTTCAAATGAAAGGCTTTTTCTAGATTCCCAGTTACAAGGAATCAGTAAATCAAGAGCAATCTGTACGTCCTGCTTTTTGTTATGCTTTGCTTTAGAGAAGCTACCTGAAGTCACATATGCCTCAATGTTTATAACTGTTTATATCAGAGTTGTACCTGGAGGTCCAGATGATGTCAAGGCTCTGTTTTGTTACTGATTCACAGACACATAACAAAAGACAGCTCTTGCCTCCAAGGATTTGTGATATAGACAAATCAAATAGACGAAGCATCGGGGAGAAATAGTATTATTACGGCCATTTTACAAAGTGAAAATTGTACACACCCAAGTTTAGGTCCTGCAAAAGGTTTGTTCTCATACTCAGCTGGATATTACGACTCTTGTGGGTCTACACACAATATATTATTGACACCATATAAAGTTAAGCACAGGATTTTGCAGAACTGACCTGGCCAAGATCACACATGAAGTTTGTGGCAGAGACAGGAACTAAATCAGCAACTCCTGAATTTCAACCCCCTGTTTTTAAAAATCTATTCTCCCTCTTAAAATTGACCTTGAGGATATATATCAAGTCCTACATCTATAGTATTTGAACCAGCTTTGAGCATTTTGCTCTGCTGAGTTTCCTTGTGAACATTAAAAATCTCAGGTGGTTCTATACATCTATTTCACACCAGTATTGATTCTCAGATCAAGTCTTCATATTTTTTCCTGTTCCTAAAACAAAACAAAACAAAACAAACAAGCTAAGCCTGCCTCTTAGCGTGAAGGAAGGGAGATATATCACTGCTGTAATTTTCACCCTGGTGAGATACTCAGATACAGTGATAATAAATTAAGTAGATATTTTATATATACAAACACACAGAGAAATGCACACACATTTTATACCTATGTGGACAGACACACATATGATATATATGCGTATTTATGCACATGTGAGAAATTCAGTACATTTTTTCTCCACCATCTGAACTGATGACGCACCAAATAGCTTTAATGGGGTAAGAATGCAAGGGTGCTATTTTTGACACTTAAAATGAATGCAATCAATAACATCCTGTCTCTGCCGAATGCAGTGGTGAAACTCTTACCAATTTCAGTGGGGCCCAGATTTCCCCCAGGATCTTGCACCTTGCATCAGTCTAGCACAGAGACTCCATCCTCAGATGCTATCATTTCACAGATACAGCTCAGCCTACTACCGTGTAACGGATTTTTTTGGTGTATATAATCATCTCCTGACTCTCATTAATCACTGAATGACAAGTTTTCCAAAAAATAGGAGGGCAAACAAGGAAGAATCAGTCCTTATAATTAAATATTTTATGAAACTTTTTAGTGTGCACAGAAGGCCTTTGTAAAACTTTTCCTTAAGTGAACTTTTTTTTCCCCAGCTTACCAGGGGAAAGGAGAGGAGAGTTCTTGCTAGAAACTTTTTTGATTAATAGTAAAAGAAGAAAAATAAAAAAAACCCAAACAACCCACCCCAGAGCATTCAAATTAAATCACTTCCACCCAAAACCTACTCCCAAATACCAATGTTCAGATGTTCAACATTTGAAACAAGAGGTTTCATCTTCCAGTGCGGGAGATCATTATGGGTAAGTCTTTTATGGTAAAGCTTGGCAGACAAAATGTATTCTTTTTTTACAGATTTATTCTTCTAATAGTTTGAGGTACAATTGCATTGAACATGCTGCTGCACCAAAAAGACCCCTATTATTTTAATCTGTATTCTTTTAAAACTTATTTGTTCAAAAGGATTTTACTGTGTTACTCTTATACCCCCTTCATCCAACAGAACAAAAGCTGTTCTATGAAAGGAGTCTAAACTTGGACAAACCGTAAAAAAAAGCAAAGTTCCTCTCTGTTTTTATCAAATTTGATTGCTGCAGCTGTTCCCAGTTTCTGTATTTTAAAAATAGCCTTATTCAGTGCCTTGTTGGCTAAAGGCCAGAGTACCATTAGAACATGCTGTACGGAAAACCTCTATTCAGTTACAGATACAGAAATATATTTAAGATCAGTGGGGGTCATCTGCAGCAAACACTTGTATGGGGGAAAATGGAATTTTAATGTGCTTGGACTGCTCACCACTTTTAACAGATATTTAAGAACTTCAAACCGGATATCTTTCTATTTGTATTGGTACTATCATATTACTGAGCATCAGGTACAATACAATATGAGCGAGTCAAGATAATTTCAACTAACAAAAATAGATCTAATTCTCAAATTACTCCTTAGTAGTTCTGGCATTCACTTTAAATGGCTCCTAGTAATATTGGATATTTGATTAGCCTGTAAAAATGCCACAGCCTAGAAAAGAAAAATACAGTAATATTGATGGAAATGTAGAAATGTGATCAATGAAAACCAGCTTTGATTTGTACATTTCTAAGAGGACTAGTACTAACAGGGGATAAATGTTCCCTTTCTGCAGGGTAGCAAACTCTAATAATGGCATTATCCCTATATTTATCCACCAAAGAGTTTTTTTAGTTATGGGCCAGAAAGAAATCTTCATTCCATTTATATGAGTATTAAAACTCCCTTTGATTAAAGTGGTAGCGATTTTGGTCCAGGAGCTCAGAAACCCCCCAAAGATGATCTTCACCCCTCTTTCTCTTCACGAGAACCAATTCCATTTGCTTCCTCTACCACCCTAGTATTCCATGGTGTTTGGAGATCCCAGTGTGCAGACTGGATACCAGTCTGAACAACAGCAACTGTTAGTTACTAACCAAGAACCTTACTCCAGGAAAGGATTCTGAAAATCAATGAGATGTATCATAGATCACTTTTAGCCATTTCTCTGATGCCTGCATTAAAGTATTCAAGGTTATGTTTTTCTACTGCAGCTGGAGGAGGAGTCTACAGCATGGTAGAGACATCCAAGGTCATTATTTGTATAGGTACTAAGAGGAAAGAAATAACAGCAGTAAAGGCATCAACACAGTCTACGTGAGCTTGCTGAGACTCCAAGTTCTTAGTGTCTGCTTGGCGCCCTCAGTTTCTACTGAGAGAGTGCCCTCACTCTCTCAGTAGTTGGGTTAATTTAATTAAATAAATGCTACAATCACACTTTGGATTGCAGTTTCAATTACAAACATTGTCCACGCCTTCTCTACCTACAGAATGAGCATCAGGCAATTGGATGAAGTCAAATCCAATGAACTCTAGGGCAGGTGTTTGTATCATCTAAGTAAATCAGAGAAACTTCCTAAACTTCCTGCACTCAGTGAAAGTAAAGAAGCTTTCATTTACTTTCCCACTAAACTAAATGTGTTTTGTGTTGTCTGAGGTGGCCTAGGATTTGCAGGACATTCCCAAAGGGCTGACAAGCCTGACAGAGGAGCAACAGAAGCAGCAGATGAAAAGATGGTATCTTCAGAGGAACTCTAACAGTGTTAGAAACTAATAGATGTAGAACTGAAGAAAGCTCAGAGTTTTCTCCAGACAGTCATTCGGACGAAAAGTCTAAGAGGTTTGGTTTTCTGAGGGAGCATGTTCTTCTCCATTGTCACCAAGAGGAATCTTGGGAGACAAGCTAGCGTGCTTGGTCAACTTAGCAGTGTGTCTGAAGCCGTCTTTCTGCTAAATCTACCACCCCAACATTACCGCATGTGTTGGCTCCTTTGTGGAGGCAAAAGCCTGCAGAAGTGATACACCCTGTACTTACTCATCGTTTGATTGGAAACAAGTGTGCTTGTTACCTCCAGGACTGAGCTCCAAGTATGTGAGCAGATTTTCCAATGCTTACTTTCCTTAAGTTCATTCTGTTCTCATAATTTGTCACTGTGGATTTTGGTCTCCGCTAGCTAATCTGGTTACATACAAGCAATTGCAGATATTTTTTCTTCCTATCAGAACTACAAACATTGCTAAAAAAATCAGTATTTTTTGGAACTATTACTGGTTTACAAGAAGACAGTTCTGGGATATGCAGAAACCTTTGTTACCGGAGCAACCAAAGGAGAAAGTTACCTCTAATAGTGCTGAAAGAAAAATAAATGTCTGCTTTGATGTGCTTCACATGGAAAGAAATTTCAAAGGTTCATAAAGAAAGCAAAAATAGATTTCTTATTATACCTTTCAATATTTTGAATATTCATGGCTGATATCACGCTATTTTTCAATAGCTTTTTTCAACAGTTACCTTCAAGACACATAGGAAGAAAAGGTATTTTCATAACCATGTCCAAGACAACTATAGAACAGTTCCATATTTCTTCTCAAGGACAAAAAGACCAGAGTCAGCTCCAAGTATCACAGTAGTGAGACTCAAGTTATTTTTAGTGCTCTGGTCCTGAACAGTATCAAATAGAAAAAACAATTTTTATTTCATTCCAAACAAGAAAAGATGACTTACAAAGAAACCAGGATCTGGTTATAATTTGTTTGATTATGAAGTTCTGCCATAAAATGAAAGCCACAGTTTTTTACTAAAAAACAATTTGAACACACACTACTCACGATGTTTCAGGTACCAGAGAACTACAAAAGCAAAGTCCTTGCCCAGGGCTGACTCATCCTGAGATCCTGAGCTGAAAACCTATAGTGAAATGTGGAGCCTCACTGGTTTTGTCTTCAGAGGGATTTGACATGATAAGAAAAATATATCCTCATGGAGTTTAATGCAAAAAAGGAGACCTGGAAAACTAGGGGAATGATTCTCATCTTATTTTCATTCTCATTTTTCACCTTGATTTTTGTTCTGAATGATGGAGAGTAAGAGAAAGTGCATGAGAAACAGACAAGAAGATCAAAGTTGTATGAATACATGTGCATTTTAGTTGTTTTCAGACTGGACTACGCTAAACCTGAATACGGCAATCCTTCTCTGAATAGCAGTCATCACATCTGGAGTTCCAGAAAAAAGTTCTGCTGTAATTCCTACATTCAGGCAGTTCCAGAGGGTGGATAAGCCACCTGGTTACTTACTGGCATTGTGATAGGATGGCAGTTCAGGAAAGATTTTTTACTTTCCAAATTCACTTATTCATCTTCTTTATGTGTCTTTGCTTAGATTCCTTTTCTAGGCATCAGGGCCAAAACTGAAATATTATGTATATAGGATTACTCTTTTTCAGTTCAGATGAACATGAACTTGAGAAGCTCCTGAGGTTAATTTAGTGTATGGGATTCTAGGTGGGCCATGATGGGACACGCTATTGTCTTGTTTACATTGTTAGTTCTATTGTATGTGCTGTTTGCACAATACATGTCATATACTGGTCAGCAATAGTTGCAGGGAGAGCTAATACCCTTCATCATGATAACTGATACAGAAGGAAAAGACACCTTTCAGGCTGACAGGTCCTCCCCCCAGTCCAAAACAGAAGGAGCAAACCTCAAATCAAATTAGAGTTTGTAACAATAATTCCAGCGCTTTTTTCATTTTACTAATCAACTACACGTTGGAATGTAAGGGTGGGAGGGTTGCTTTTAGGTTATATATGAAAATTAATATGGAAGGACAGAAGATTCCTCACAAATATCCTGGAATTTTCACCTTCCAGGTAAATTCCAACAAATGGTTATGAGACAAATTTTTAAAGGACCTTAATTTTGGTCTCTGACCAACAAACCGTTTAAGCGTGGATATTCAGTGATATCAAATGGACTACATGCATGTTTCAAGCATGACTGTTAAGTGCTCTGTTTATTCAGGCCTATCTCTATGGTAACTTCTTTATGGTATATGATTTCAGAATACTAATTATAAAGCAATATAAATAAGGTTGTGTACAACAAACAAGCTTGCATTTACATATTTGAGGCATCTGAAAATTCAGCCTTACTTGTATAATATAACGTGTGATTGATTTTGGAAAATATTTTTTGTTATTGTAATTCATGAATGGTAATAGTAGCTGAATTTTCTTTTCCATAACACTACTTTGCACTGGGATCAGCAGTACAAGGGGACTGCAATATACTGAGGGAATTAAAGAAAGTAGAAGATGCAGGTGCACTAATAAATGGGTGGGCTTTGGATTACAGTATTTATGTGTGCTATGCCGAGCTAAACAGAAACCTAAATGTTACACATAAGAAGTGGTACAACAAGAACATCTGTGTTGGGGGACTGAACTGGCATGGCTAACACCTCCAGTGCCAGGTGCAAAGGAAATTTCAGTACAGCTTGAGTAGTTTTGACTGCTAGCATCTGTATACATCAGATTATCTCTCTTCTCCCCTCCATATTCCACTAGAGTATTTGTATTATACATCTGGCTTTAGATTCTGGCATAGCAAAAGACAGGTTGTAATCTTTCCATTCCTGGATCTCTTTTTATTTATTTATTTGGGTCTTGCTTTTCATTGTAGCTCAAGGCCAGAGTAACTAGTATTTTCTAAAATGTATGGTTAAGGAAAACAAGCATTTTTCCCTGGGAAAGAAAGAAAGAATGAAATATTAAAAGAATTGTACTTTTGACCTATTTAAAGCTGATCAAATGACCTGTAGAGAAAGCTTTTTCTCTCTGAGATACTAAAGCTGGACTATAACTTCACATATCTCTGAGAATGTCCAATTTTCTGGAAAATTCTAGATTTTCATGTAAAGTCACTTTTTAAAATTAACCTTCAAAATAAAGTGAAAATTTTCATTTCAAGTTCAAGTAACACATCTGATTCATAGAAATATTGATGATATTTGGTAGAAGACTTAAAATACTGGAAAGAACAAGACAGCTGGCTGAAATGATTGCTAGGAAATGCAAAACCAGTCACTTGTGATGCGCTCATTGAAGTCCAACCCTAATAATCTTTGAAATATATCTGAAATTCCTGAGATAGTCCACTGAGACCATGACCTACTTCTGTATTAAGTGGTTAAGGCTCAATCTTTTATTTCTTAATTAGGAAAAGATTTCAGGAATCAAAAACTACCAGTGATCATGTTAGTTCAGGTGGAAGTCAATGACCTCATCACCATCACCATGACATCAATGAAAGCTGAAACTGTTTCCAATAAATGATTCACAAGAGGAGGAGGGGAAAAAAAAAGGGAAAAAGAAATATGGAAATATAAAAATAGTGTTTGCATTCTAGGATGAGTAGATTTGTTGATGCACTGTTAATGTGTCTCAACCACAGCTCTCCATGTTTTTTTTGTCCAGCACTTTTAACAAGACCTATATTTCTATTCAAGACAGGAACAAAATAATGTCCAAAGCACAACATGTCCAGTTGTACTATTAAGGAATTTCTCCAGAAATGCTTTTGGAAAACTATTTATTTCTCTTGGTAATTCAAAATCACTCCTTCCATCCCCAGCCACTGATTAAACCTCTTGAATATGTCTAATAAATAATCTAAAAAATGAAAAGGACAAATTATTTTAAGTCTACACTTCTCTGGGTATTGGGAATTTGTTTCACCACATTGTAAATTATCTTTGATAACTTCTAACAAGGTGCGACAAAAATGCAATAAATACAAATAAATCCACAGGGAAGAGACTCAAAAAACATTACAAAAGCTTGATTTTAGAAAAAAAAAAGCTATAACAAATTCACAGTCCCTAGTTACTCATCTTTTCTTGTTACTTCAGATCTAACGCCAAATTCCTTCATTATTTTTTGACCTGATATGAAACACCATCTGGCAAAAGCATGTTGCAATTCTACAGAAATGAAATAATTGGATGATTGCTTTAAAATATATTTCATAAATACATATTATTATGCATTAGCCAAACTCACTTCGTTCCGTTTCTGAGCTCTGTTGCTGAGCTCTGACTTCTTGTGTGCCTGGAGGACCTGGGGTTCCCAGACAGTCTTGCATCTAGTGCTAGGCAGTCGTGAGCCAGATGAGCTTCCACAGCCCCCAGTATAAGATGCATATGTCTGTATGTTTCCATTGTATTTATTGTATGCATTATTATTATTATTGCTACCGCTGTTAGACAAGGGTAGCACCACAGATTCATCAGAATCACAGCCCTATAGGAAGAGATCCCAGCCTAAGGGTCCTGATGGATCCACGGCAACAGATTACAGACCATATGGCTGACGTGATTATTTTATAATAGGCCAAATGGCTGTGGCTACTCAGGAACCATTTCAAAAGTGGATCAGGTGTGGCTGTCATGAGATATCTCAATCACACTTCAAAACATCTTTAGAATAATTTTGGCCAGCCAATTATTCTGGCCTACTCCTGCAAAACTGTCAAGGTCTGAGGAGATCATCCTACTGCTGGAGTCCTGCGGGTGGACTTCTGTGTCCCCTCAGCTTCATTTGCTGGTCTGGGGGATCTTCTGCAGCGTGCACACCTCCCTAGGCATCCATCAGGGGAGGAATCAGGCCAGAAGAGACAAAGAAGTCATTGATTAATTGGATACACGTTACAGCGTCGCTCCTCGACAAGTTATGACAAGCGTGGAGTAATAGTGAAAAACAAAATATTTGGTAGTGATGAAAAGCAGTATACGAAACAGCAGTTGGTCGTGAGCAAACATTTTGCAGCTATAAAGACCCAGCTGCTTTGGCTGCCTAAAATGAAAAGGAACAATGCTTTAGGGGTTGTGAAAGAAGATCTCACAACTGATGGATTATATGGAAAAAAAAAAAAGACTTCCTTATAAAGCATGAATACTCATAGTCCTCTTTTCATCCGTTTATAACATATCTAATTTCTTTCAGTCACGAGTCCTAGGTAAGTGTGCCATGCACTAAATGAAAACCTGTTCACAGCTGTTGAAACTGGTTTATTCTGTATGCCTGTTTTTGTCTTTCATTAAATATTCATTTAATGATATTAGACTTATGAAAAATTTAGCATAATTTTAATCCTCCCCTATATGAATAGGAGAAATTAAAGGAAAAGGGAGTTCATCCAGGTTTATAGGTATGTGTGACACAGCTTGTGATATTTCCAGAAAAGGAAAACAATATCACCAATCAACAAAGAAAAAAAAGTGTCTTGTGCATCACCTAAATATTTAACTACAATATCAGCTTATATTAATCATATTTCAAGAGTTGGGTTGAACATGCTGTAATTGTGCCATCAACCCACATGAATCAAAGCTTTATTTAATAACTGTAAAAGCTGCCATTTGCTACTTTTAAAATATCTCATTTCTCACGGCCTTTACTTGATAATGGTCACTAGAGTTACAAAATGCTAAAAATATCAACGGTCTTGAAAATCTTATTTGAGTCCTTACCGCAGACGCTGAAACATCTGTAACAGTGTATGGCAGTCATCAGCTTCTTGTAAGTTCTGGCAATGTTCAGTTAAAAAAGCTTTAAAAAGTGCAAGTAAAAACATTGGTGTTTTGACTACTTGTAAGAAACTGTTTTGTATACAATTAATATAAAGGGACCTGCCAAGTCAATCCAAGCTTAAAATTCAGAGGTTTGTGTTATTTTTATTTGACTTATTTTTGAATTTGGAAAAAAAACCCAGAAACAAAACACCAAGCTGTTGCAAAACCTAAAACCAATCGAATATTCCAGGTATTTTGTTTTAATTAAAATAGAACCATATTGTCAAATTCAACAGATACACAAAATAATAAATGAGCAAGAGCAGAAACATCCCTATACAGTTAATATTTGAAAAAAACCAACTAAGATTCCTCATCCTGATTTATACAAGGAAAATAAAACAAAATCAAACTCTAAGAACAAGCATTCTCTCAATAGCAGGCATAGAGAAAGTTCAACAAAAGTTTGACTCAACTCACATTCAGAAATAATGAGAACTGGACCCAGTCCTAAATCTTTTGAATAAATGGAAAAGTATCCTCTCAGAATAAAATAAAATTAATCAATGCTATTTTGGTTATAGCATGAAAAACAACCAAACAAAAACAAAGAGGAAGATAAAAGGAGAGCAGTAAGGGAAAACAGTTAATTGCTAAGTTTTGAGATATTTTTTTCCATCATATGTTTTCTTCCAAAATACCCTGGAATATGACATTGCCAATGCTAATTCCCAGCGGTTAAACAGTTCTTTATATCATCAAAGCACAGTATACACACTGAAGTTCATGGCACTTACCATGGAAAATACAATGTACAACACTATACGGAGTCCAGAAACCTGTGGTCTCCACCAGAGGACCGAATTAAGGTTAGACTGTCTGAATGCTGGCACTTTCTACATTTTGAGTTCTAACTATGCAGCCTTTAGATTGTTCTTGTAACTTACTTTTTATGGTCAGTGAACAGAAACCACTTCATAAAGTAAATTTACAGCATTTTCCACATGCATATACAATAAACATTTTACATAATTTTCATGTTTATCTGATCCTACTTCTTGTAACCTCTTTTCAATTACCTTTTTAATTGGCAAAAGCTGTTGGTTAAAAATGTAATTAAAGCTTTATTGAACTGGAATTACTTTTTTGCTTAGCCCCCATCACAGACAGATTCTCTCGCTGCAACACCTCAGTTGTAAAGGCTAAGACAAAGACTGCCTATTGCTTTTCCTGCTTCACAAAACAGGACCATATTTTGAGGCTGTATCATAGGAATCATGACTACTGCTAATAATATGAAGTATAGATCTTTATTTGGGATCTGCTCCAAAGCCTGCCAGTTCTGTAGGAAGAAAATAACCACCATGTGTTTGGTATCTTAACTGCATAAATGGATGTAATATCAGATGAGTTGTATCACTAATGTAATAAATTATCACTTAAACACTTTAATTTTATTTTTATCTAAATATTAATCACAGACTGACAAAGACGCGGGCAGGAAAGTCAGGGGTTCTGAATTCCATTCAGCTCAACCTCGAAACTGCTCTTTAACTTCAGGAAAGCCACCACATCCCATTTGCAACGCTGATCCCATTGTACCTATTGAATTAATAGAACCGTTTAGAGTTGCGATAGGTCTGGATCCTTCTGGATCTTGTGGGAATGGGGACACCTTAATTTATCTATGTTCCCCCAAAATTTTTCCAATAGCTCTGGTTTCACATGTGAAATCCACGATCAGGCGTGATCATGAAGGAAGCACTGAGCAGACTGCCAGCTCTCCAGGGCATGGATTACTTTTTTTGTTTGTGCAGTTCTCTGTT
The DNA here is from genome assembly GCA_028565335.1 of Limnodromus scolopaceus. Lineage (NCBI taxonomy): Eukaryota > Metazoa > Chordata > Aves > Charadriiformes > Scolopacidae > Limnodromus > Limnodromus scolopaceus. The sequence continues at coordinate 29,546,803 of JAOXNO010000013.1, forward strand.
CCCTGTGACTCCGCTATCTGATTAGGCTCCTTAGGAGGTACTGGAATATACATAAATAATAAGCAAGAGGAGACAATTAAAAAAAAAAAATAATAATTGCTACTATTAATCTATGAGATTAAGATGTAAACTGCACACTTCATACTGCACTGCTGACTCCCAAGGGAGGATTGTCAAAGAGAACGTACGCACACGTGAGCGCTCAGCGGCGTCACTGAACAGGGCTCCCTCCCCAGTTCAGCAGAAACTTCATCCCAGTGCAGACTGATGATTTACTTCGTATTTTCCTCGGCTGACTTGAGAAGTGTTCCTCACTTCAGCTCAGTCACTCAGCCTTCTTGCAAATGCAAGCTTATTTTTCACGACTATTTTTTCCTTCCATGGGGATCTTAATAGGCATGAGTGAGTGAAAGAGGACAATTATGAAGGAAATTCATAGTATAAAGAAAACCCCTGAAATTCAGCTTTCAGCCAGGCACCCGGTCTTCACATCTTTTTCAAGCTGACTAGTCCTTGCTCATTTGGACAATGCCGATGATCTCTTTCTAGGCTGACCATCATAAAGGCACTTGTCTGCAGTAACACAGCTTTTCTGGGAGCTGGTGAGTGTGCCCGCTGCTCAATGGAACCATTCACATGAACAGATGTTACTCAATGTGAATACTGGTTGCAGAATTAAGCCTGTCCTTGCTCTTCCTCTTGCTACAAACATCAGCTGCTCAGACATCCAGGCTCTTTTTTTTTTTTTTTAATGGCTTTTTGCCATACACGAAGCGTGTAGATGACAACTTTTGTAATTTAAAAAAAAACATAAAAATCCTCCTATCTTCCATTAGCACTTATATAAACTAATCTTTACATACTCCTCCATACGGTTTCTTGCATGAATGATGATAAAAAAAATTAAAGCCCAGTGAGCTGTTCGGCATGATATTTTGCAGCTTTCAGAGGTAAACAGAAACCTCTACCTGGTCATTTTAAAGTATACACTTGAATGGATATGGAAGCATGTTGGACCAACAGGGAATTTTTATTTTCATACTGTGCAACAAAAGCTGACAAATCTACAGCTTATGTTTGGCTTGCTACATTTTCTTTTCATCCCAACACAATTTTTCTGCATACCAAATTAAATATATCATTTAAAAGTATGCAAAATGGTCTTAACCATTGAAAAAACCCTAATTATTAGACATTAGAATTATTAGACAGACATTTAACTGTAATATGTATCAAATTTTAATATTAACTATCTCATAATTCCTTATCTAGCTATCCTCCTCAGTTTTAACCAAATGGTGAATGTTACAATCTAAATGTACATTTGGTGTCAGATATTCTAACTTAAGACCTCAAATGATGAGTGTTACACTTGCTTGTAGAAATAAATTAAACATTGTATTTGAAAATGAACAGTAATAATAATACTTCCTGTACTCATTGCCCTCTTATTTGAAAACTGAAGGCTCTTAATTTACCACTTTTAGGTGATGGCAAAAATCGATCTTTGATACTAGTGTCTTTTGGACTGTTTATATTTTAAAAATCTCTCCAACTTGGTTCTGTGCTGAAAGCACAGCTGAGGCTCACAAATAAGTTCGAAGAGGTATAAAAAGATCCTTTGAAAATGAAAAATAAAAATAGTTGAAGAGAGTGAGCTTCACAAGTAGCAGCTATACAACCAGGTTTAAAGACCAAATCAGGCTTGTAGGCTTGTTTTTGTTTGTGATTCTTTCCTTTTCTATGTTATATAAAAATCTTCAGTTATTTCTCGTTGTTACAAACTGTGAACCCAGTAGCCTAGGAATAAAGATCTGGGAGGAAAACTTTAAGGGAAATACATTTCAGATACAGCTGGACCAGGTGGTCCAATCTGCCAGTTTACAACTAATTGGCAAACCATTTGCTCTTCTTCAGACCCCTGGTACATCACCTGTTCTTAATGACTTGTCAGAATTATGGCGAGTGGATCCACAATTTATTCTGACAGTTCTTTAAGAACCCTTGACTGAACATCATCTGGCCCTGCTGATTTATGTATATATTTAGTTTTTCTAGGTATTCTTTTACTTCCTTATCACTCATTTGAAAATGATCCTCATTAAATGTTAACTCATGTTTTCCTACTGAAAAAGGAAACAAATCTGAGGACAGGGTGAGGGTGGAAAAGGAAAAAAAACACCCTGCAAAACCCTCAAAACAAATCTTGATGAATATTTCCAAAAAACTGCAAGTTCCTTGCTGCTTCTTCTTGGTTAGTACCAAAACATCCTAAATAGATGCAGATGCAAGGATATACCATCTTACAGAGAAAAGTGACCCTTCTTGTAGCAGGTACAGCCAAACTTGCCAACAAATAAGGGGATTTGGGGCACTCCTTATCCCCTTCCCTTCTTCTTCTATGCCTGCAAATTACTCTCAAAGGAAATAATCCAGAAATTGTACTGATGGTTTCTTATGCACCAGACAACTTTAGCTGTAATTTACACAGCAAAAAACAGGGTAAGAAGATTGTGAATGACCAACCAATTTCTCCCAACCCAAACCCTCCATAACAATGACCATTTCCTATGGTAAAGCATGCATTACAGTTATTATAGTCCACTATTTATGTCAGATTACTTATATCACTGCATTTTGCTTCCTCTGGAAAGTGAGAGTATTTTCTGGTCTATTATTTTCCATTAGCAACATTCATAATATATGTTTACTGGTCTTTTCCTTTTTTCTTATTTCATATTAATTCCTTCATTCTCTCAGCTTACAGAGAACCACGCTGGTACTCCTAGTACCAGAACTGCCATCTGCTGTGCCTTTATTATTGTATCATTCATTCTATGCCATCTTCCATGTCCTATCACCTCTTGCTAACACTGCTTGCTGGATCCTGGCACACTGAGTCTTTTAATGTCACAATATCTTCTTTTAAATTGCAGTATATTGATGTTTTGTTTAAACTTAACTGGTTTATTCACATTTACAACAGATTGCGATCCACTGCATCTAAATTCTAGCACCTTGTTCAGTGAGGATTGGAGGAGGGAGGCGGTGAGGAGATAAGCATAACCCACCCTTCTACAAACACACACCTAATTTCCCTTTCTCATCAACAGAGAGAGATCTACCTCAATTAAGTCTCAAGAAGGTCCCCAAGTTAGTTTGGTTTCTCCCTTCTTTGGCTGCATAGGGAAGTAGCAATCAACAATCAATCCCTTCCACTTTAGAATCTGTTCCTTCCAGCCGTGTTACAAGGTGAGCACTCATGGCTCAAGGTTGCCTTTTATTAGGAAAGAGATTATAGACACAGCAGCAGCACTTACTAGTACCAGCTCCTGATACTAGGTGATACCCTCAGGGTTTAAACCATACAGGTTTCTACAGCATTTTGGGAGACTGTCAATGTGTAAGCAGAAAGATAATTGTCATCAGGTTAGGAGGAAAGCAAGAAAAAGTCTTTCTGATAACAGAAACCATGGATTCAGCTACATGCAAACTGAGAGTGCAGAATCCAGACGTCTTTGGTGGATGAGGACCCCTAACTATCAGTCCTTAGTGGAAAGGGTAAAGGACCAGAAAGGGTTATCTGTGCTCCTGACCAGCATGGTACTTAAGTATCTCCCTATCTGAATTGAGTCACAACAGAGCTTGAGGTAGGATATATCCCTTCTACCTTCCCACATAAATACTAGAAGTCCCAGCTGTTTCAGTAGCCGGCCAAGTGGGTAGTTTCAGGCAACTGAGCAGTGCCCAATGCATTTCAGTGCCTGGAGGGTCTAGACACTGGGAGAAATTAAAAGTACTGGGTGTCTGTTTGGGGTTTAGATAGATTTTAGGCATCTCAATCACAAGTTAAGTTGTATTTAGATTCATGGGATCCCATCTATCTATTAATACTAATATTTTGATATTAAAATATATTTCATAGAATTGAGCGGATGACTTCCTCCCACAGATCTTAATGTCACAAGCCACAGTGAAGCATTATGCTACATACAAATAAATTTGAATGTCCTATGCCCAAGAATTATGCCTTTAACTTCTCAAAAGTCAAACTTTATCTTCAAAATTACACAGTTCTTAATTAAAATACAATCAAACTATCAAAGTTCAATATGTACTTATTACACTTTTACAAACTGAACACTCAGATGAGATTTAAAATATGTTGTTTGTCCTTGAAACTCCCTGAATGTCATGTTTTGGCCTGGGGAATTTCTGTAGCTGGATTATAAACTCTTGGTAGAGTGATGAAAACACTGAATTATTGTGTAATAGACAGTGACAGTATAATACTCCACTGATCTGAAAGAACACTGCACCTTATGATGGAAACAAAACCACTCCTTCAGCAAATACTGAATGAAAACAATCAACGATACTGATCCGAGGGACACAGAGAATCATACTGGAAAAACTGTATCCCATGGTAGTGGGTAGAAAGTTGGTTTTTATCTCCTTCCACATTAGTATCATATAAATGACACGTTTTATTCTGCTCTGTTATGTATATTATCAAATTCTTCTCTCCTCAAATTGATCTGCATCATGTGTTCAGAAGAAAAAGCAAGTGTAAATCCATACACAGAATGCCTATCAAAAAACCATAAATAAATAAATAAATAAAATTAAAATGAATGAAACACACAGTAATATGTTCCAAACAACAGTATATAGACCTCTGTTTTTAAAAAGCAGACATTTTATAATCACGGAAACCTGGCTGAAGGAAGCTTTTGCAGTAGAGTGTATAGTTTCACAGGGGAAAGAATTGGAGAAATTTTGCCCCAAAGTAACATAAAAGAGGGGCAGAGAGGAAATAAAAGCATAAATACTCATATTACACTTGCATAAAGAAAAGCATTTGAGAAAAACAAATAAACAAGCTCTGATCTCTTGACTGATCCGGGAAACAATTCAATTAAAATAATCAACATGCCAGATCTCCCTTCCTGATTTGCTTAAGTAAGTTTGCATTTGCAATTGTAGAATTAGATTGTGTATATATATATGTGAATGCTTCCCTCCACCTCTTCTCCCCCAGGGAAAATCAGACTTTCAAGGGGTCATTTAGCAAATGCCATGGGGGATTAAAGGACATCAGGTTCCCAGAATTTTGGCTGCATTAACTATAGGATTTGTATGCATTAAAAGACAAATTGGCCTCAGATTTTACTCAGCTCTCTCTTTATTAGCTCAGCTAACCAAACTTCAGTCGGGCTACATACAGTTTTGGTCAAGAACTCTGGATTTGCTTCACAATAACTATAATTTTTATTAGTTTTCCATTCTACCCAAACAAAAACGTGGAAACATATTTTATTGCATCATCTTTTGAAATGTCTGCACAAATCAGGTGCATATAACTAAAAAAAACCCAACTTGAAAAAAATCTAAAATAACTAACCTGGCTAGGAGAACGAAATACGGCATGATGTTATCTTTGCCACTTTGAAACATAAATCCCTGACCCCGGTCAAGTATTTCTTTAAGCGTGATAAAGTGTTAAAGGTCTGTAACACAACCAATGGTTGTATTCATGGTAAAAGACACATTTCCAGTCAGACAGAGTAGACTATGCCTTTAGAAACGGGAAAAGAACCTGGTGTTTAGTGTATGCTGCAAGAAAAGAAGATACAGGAATAGCAGCGATGGCTCCAGCAGAACACATTGATAATGACGAGAGCCTTCTCTGATGCTCCCCAAGACTTTCCCCACACAGAGCACAGCGCTGTGCTGAACAGATGCCCAGTCCGTAGACTCAGCAGGGATAAAGTACCAATAATATTATTCCATGCTATGTTAAATGCCATCTACAATAAATTCATAAGATAATGTAATGATGTCTCTCAAGGAATAGCACACAAAAGGCTTAAAGGGCTCAGATATTGATAACCACACCAGTGAGGGTAACCCCCAAATTCACAGGATTCACATGGCTTGTATTTATAACTTTCTCCCACAACAGTATTTTTTGGTAGTTAACACTTTTCAGAAAACATTATGCCAGTACTTTGTCTTCACAGTTATTGAAAATTGATCTTTGAAACAATTTCCCTCAATTCCCTAGTTTTCACACTATAGTATTATAATTTCTATACTATTTTCAATAGATCATTTGATAATTATTAATTTGCAATGACATTTTTAGTCCCCTCTCCCCCTCAAAGGAAATGATCTTTTCCACAAGACTTATTAGTTTCAAGGGAATGCAATTTGAACTAAAAAATTTGTAACTATTTTAACAACAGTTATTTATATAAATTTTTCTATCCTATTTTTCACACACCATCACATTCAGAACTATTTGGCCTTAATATTGATGATTCCTATCTTCAGTATTTGAATCAGGACGAATTGAATAATGGTGAAATAAATAATGAACCCTCACATATTATTTTTTATTTATTTTTAACTATTTATAATTTTGGATTGCTTCTAACGCAACAGTGAAACATGCTGCAGCGAGGACAAGCAAAGATTTTAGCAAAGAGTGAGCTATTAAAACTCAGTAAGAGCCATATCACTCAAAAATAAAACCACAGTTTAGAAATGTACTGCAACAGCCATTTGCAATAGCAGTAGAAAATCCTTAGTTCAACCTGAAAAAAAAAAAAAACCAAACAAAAAAACCCACTGGATTTTCACTTTCAGATCACTGAAAATCATTTTCAAAAAGAGCTCAATATTGCCATTTCATCTGCTTATGTCTTTATTTATGAATAAATTTATATTTACTCATTAAAAAAAAAACCACAAAACAACAGAGTTCAAGTGGTTTGTAGAGGCAGGATTCACGGTTCCCCACCTGGCACAGATATGAGTTTCCCAAGTACCATCACAGAGCATTGCTCGGAGCTGGGACGCGCATTCAGAGCAGCTATTATAGCTCAGATTTCTCTGTTCTCTCTGTCAGAGAAGAGTGGCACAAATGACCATGAAAGCTGTTCTGTGAGATCTGCCAGAGGAACAACAAGGCATACAATTCGGGATTTCTTGGAGTTGGGAATGCTATTGCTGTTCTACATTAAAAGACTATCCTAATTAAGGATCAATCTTTTAATCTTAGAAGGCAGTCTATCTCAGAGAAATTTGCTTTGGAAAACAAATGGAATGTAAGAAAATTGAGCAAAGAAGGAATGAGCATACTCCCTCTCATGAAACTACTTTACTGAAGAGAGAGAAGCCATAAATTTCTCTCTCCTTCAGCTGGCTGAGCTTAACCATACCTTAACAGCTAAGGGCTCTTGACTACCTCTTTGCCTCTACTGCAAGTTCTGGGAGCCTCCATAAAAAACTATTTCAGTATTACCCTTAAGTATTATAACCAGAAAGAAGTCCTTTTTATATACTTGTAAGCATGGTGTCTTTCCAGGTGAGCACCATAACATTAAAAAAAAAAGCCAAACAAAAAAACCACCAACCTCAAAAATTAAGTTGAATGTCTCAAAAGAAGGTTAGCAGTCCCAGGTTAGCCTAATTAATACTGTGGTTATAGAACTGCCATTTCAATATCCTTAGAATTATTTGTGTCTGGTGGATAAGTACCTATATTCATATATGGTTTAAGTTACAGTGATTTAGTTCTCTCATGGTCTATCATACACATCCTGCCATGCAACTCTGCTCTGGAAGTCCACATTGGGAAGTCTATATTTGGAAATCCAATATCCAAGTAACTCCCCTTTGTACATCATCTACAGCTATGGACACCCTTTTGAAGATGTAAAAAAAATAAACCCCCCAAAAAACCAAAAGAAAACAAAAAATCCCACCCAAATAAACTTTAAAATACTATGTACATTAGCTTGAATAGAGCAAAAATGTGTAAATATGGGTATGCATATGTGGGTATATGTTCATTTGCATGAAGGGAGAAAGAAGGCAGAGAGGTATAAGGACTTACCTAGCTCTCATTGCAGAATTTCTAGTTTTAAAAGCTTAGAGACTGTATTATGTCATAAGTCTCTGGGCTTCACTAATTCCATGACTGCAGGCTTCTTTGTGATTTTGGTTTTGCAATTGAAACTGATTGGCTGGCAGACAAAGGGACAGAAACAGCTGCAGCTGGTATTATTGATTATTTCCTCAATTTAAAGGAAGTAAAGCAGGAGGCTAACAACATTGAAGGACAAAGGCTAAGTTGTTGCTCTACATCTCTGGCAAAGCCAGTCACTGTCCACTGCAGCATGCTCTGAATTAATTCATAAAATGTAGCTATTATCATTTTAATACCATAGATTGCTGTAGAAGTCATAGGGACCTGCTTGTTATGACGGCGAGCTTTTAATCTCATTATTGTTTTAGTAAAATCTGAAATCTCTAATATGGAAAGACACTAAATCCAATATAAACATTCTGGAACCTGCTTTTGGTCTGTTATCAGTAACATGAACAACTTTCCAGCAATACACCGAGCTTATGGGAGTTAATGCCTATCCTAAGAGGTCCTGCCCTCTGAATGAGAATTGTGCCTTCCTAGAGAAAACAGAAGACACATTAGCAATTCGTGGTTGAGGGGGGAGGGGGAAGAGGAAGAGAATCAAAGCAGGAAACATGTAAATTTAGAAAACAAATCATACAAATGTCATTTGTTTTGCCCCTCTTCTTTACCCCCTTCAATGCATTGCCTTGTCATTAGCCACTCTTTTCTTCTGTAGGGCTTCAATTTGAAGGAAATAAAGCAGAAGAATTGAATAGAGCCTATCTCCATTAAAGAAATGTATGTTAACGTAGATGCATGGTATAAAGAGCAGCCCGGATATAGCCCCTTGGTGTGAACTGGGTTTGTACTCACACAGGTTCCTCTGGTGAGCTACTGGATGGAGGCCCTTCAGGCTGCAGAACTGGACTGATTTCCCCAGGTAGTGGGTGTCGCACTGTTTTAAGATGCAGTTTTCAAGCGACAACAACAGGAGGAATTAGATGCTCCCTTGCAACCAACACTTTTACAACAAACCTTAAAAATGACTGACAGACGTTTATAAAGACCCACAGACTAAAAGAAACAAAACCAAAAAAGCAGAGACTTGCAGGAGCCCCTTACCTGTGCCACCCAGCCATTCTCTGTGACAAAAACTCCCCCGCTTCCCCAGGCAGAGCTATTCCCGGTTCTTGCTCTCATTGCCATTACAAAGTTTTTCTAGTCTAGCTGAATCTCTTGACAGAATTTAAGCACATTACTCGTTGTTCTGTTCTCCATGTACATACAAAACAGATGATCCCCTTCTGCTTTAAGGAGTTGGAAGCCGTCCTCGTGTTCTCTCTCAGGCTTTCCAAACCGTGCAGGGATCTTTTAAAGAAATGCCCTCTAGCATCTGAGATCATGCTTAGGTGATCGTTAAGACTGGATCGATGCATTAGTATTTACTCTCAGGTGATCCACTATCTGCATAAACAGATCTCTGCGTTTCTGTGGAGAACACCCAGTATGATGCCTCCTACACCCACAGATCAACCGGCTGTCTTCTCCATCTGCATTTTGTCTTACCCTCCTCTTGCCTTCCAGTCAAAGCATTCTGTCTGTAATACTAAACTAAACAAGGTCAGGTTTTCTGACCCTGAGGCTAACTGGCACGGAATGGCTTCCTTCCATACAGTTAAACTCTCTCGTCCCAGATAACAGTATAGCTTTGTCAGTACTGCCTACTGGGAACAGTCCCTGGCCTGCGCCCAGACATTATCTAGCAAAGTTAGTTTCCACCAGGGAGTATTCCTGCTAATGAGCATGTGCCAGGGCTCGAGGCTTTTCCCTGTTTAATTTACAGCCATAAATGTAGCCAAGGATGTTGACCCTATCATGTTAGAGGAGAACTTTATGGCCACCAACCCTTTGGGATATGGTGTTCAGTGCCTGACATTAGCTACCACCTTAGAAAAAGCCTCCAAAAAAAGCACTTATGCCACTTCCAGACTGCTAGTTTTACTTCATAAATACAACAACACTGGGCTATTTACACCTCTTCACCTCCTAGATACCATTTTTAGGCTAGTCTAAATAGCAAGCTGTATATGAGTCTATATGCATGCACAGTCCCCTTGCTAGACCACAAGAATCAAGGCAGGCTCTGCTGATGGGAATCTTCTAACTGCATGAGGATTTTATTACTACGTTAAAAGTGCTTTTACTTTTCTGGCTTCTCCCAACTCCTGAGTGGCAGAAATGCATACTTCCCAAATATTGAAGTTGGTATTATCCAAAGAACAGGCTGTAAAGACTGGACGTGCAGGAGCTGTGCAGCTCCAGACACTGAGGAAGCTGCAACTTATCTCTTGACACAGGAAACTGCTGTCAGCATTGAGGGCAAGTCATCTCCTGTACCACTTTTATGTGGTACAACTGTAGTACAACTTAGCAAGCCATTTGTTTTAAAGATTTCTTCAGCCACCTGAGCTGCAATTGTCTACATTTTCTTGTACTCGTGGCTACTCCCATTGCTTTGGTTTCTTATGCTAATATTTGTCACCTATCAACATTACCAGAGATTCAACTCTTGACCAGTGCGCAACTGAAGCGTTTCACTTGATACTCTATTTGTATTAAAAGCAAAATGGTCCGCTATCTTGGCTGATAGTGGCTTGAACTTGCTTTCTTAAAATTGCCTCCATTGGGTTCAAGCGTGATCTTCCCTTGGTAAGCAATTCCATCAGTTTGCTAACTGTTGTGTACAAAAACTTCCTTTGATTTGTTTGAGAAACAAAACTTTTTTTTTATTTTGAAGTGAGCACCTCACTTCCACCCGCTTTGTCTGATAGCTCCTTGTTTCTATAGGAGGAGAGAGAAGGAACAGGCAATTCCCGCTCATCCTCTGAAAGAATCCAATGATCCTCCAGGCTTCCGTCATAATCCCTAAACCTTCTCTTTTTCAGAATCAAAAGGCCTATTCATCTTTTTCTGAGATAATCCATTCCATACTGTGGCCTCAATGTTTTATTATATTATTATTATTGTTATGTTTTATGTATTGTAAAGTAAGACTTAACATTATGTTTGCTCAGAGTTTACCATACTCCAGATGATTCTAATAGTACTTTTCTGTAATATCAGGCACTCAAATTCAGTTTTCAGTTCAACTTGTGCAACCATACTGGTGCTGGACTATGCACTGAATTTGGTAGTTAAGTCAGCAAGGGCACAGTTCTTCGGTGTATGTATCCACTAATACAGTATTTTGTCATAATGTTCTAATGAATTCATTCTGAAATTTGTACAGAAGTGTTTTTGGGGATAAAGATAACTGAACATATGGGAATATGGCATCACTGAAATGAACCAGGCACAAATTTGGCACATTTAAGGAAAAGGATATGATTAAACGTGGGCAATAGGCAATGTACAAGTTGGGAAGCTTAGCTGTCACTTGTGACTACAATGGGTACAACAGGAACAACTCTGCACACCAGTATATGCAGGAATCACCCAGCTGGAAAGAAGCTCACCAGAAAAGGACCTGGGGGTTCTGGAGGACACCAAGTTGAACGTGAGCCAGCAACATGCCCTTGCTGCAAAGGAAGCCAAAGGTACCCTGGGGTGCATTAGACAAGGTACTGCCAGGAGGTGGAGTGAGGTGATCCTTCCCCTCTACTCAGCACAGGTGAGACCTGGCGTCCAGTTTTGGGCTCCTCAGTGCAAGACAGACATGGACATGGGGAGAATCCAGGAAAAGGCCATGAAGATGATTAAGGAACTGGAGCATCTCTCCTGTGAGGATCGGCTGAGGGAGCTGGGGCTGTTTAGCCTGAAGAAGAGAAGGCTCAGAGGGCTCTTATTAATGGATATAAATACTTGAAGGGAGGGTGTAAAGAGGATGGATCTAGGTCCTTTTCAGAGACTGGATATGTGCCTTAGCCCAAATTGGTGCAAATCTCTTTCCCCAACACAGAAGATGAATTCACACTGCCAAACTGTAAGTCCAGAAAACAATTATTTAGCTACTGTGAACTGACCCCTTTGACATTCTTTTTTTCTCACTCTGAGCGAATATTTTGAGAAATATATGAAAAACTTGAGAATGCAAATCTTTTTATCTTTCAAGTTGGGAACTTCTCAGAAAGTCAGATCACGAAGTCAGATTCTGAATAGTGTGTCTCTTGTCTGTCTCTGCACAGTTCATATTATAAGGGTACCTTATTTTTCTGTTTCATGCCACAACATTTCAGAATTTTTATGCCATTGTAAAAGTCACACTGTTAAAATTATCAGAAAATACTGAGAAAGCATAAGACACCTGGGGAATTTCTGATTCAAAGTTTGCATTTTGTTTGTAATCCCAAGGGATGGGTTTTTGTGTTTGAGAAAAATAACCAAAGGAAAGCCACTGTCTGAAAGAGAACAGATAAGTGCTGGTCAGTTATCGGGAAAGGAAAAAAGGCACTAAATTTCCCTCTGTAACAAGATGCTGGCATGCTGGGACGGCTCCCAGGTAGCTGAAGCCCCAGTGCTCCCTTCTAACTCCTCTCAATCGCGTTATCTCTTTGCAGTGTGCTCAAGTTGGAAGGAGAAGCAGGATGTGTGTTCATAAACTTGTGGTTAATAGTTTGTATACTATCCTATTAAGAAAGAGGAAGAAAAATAACTAAAAGGTATTGGCAACTCCTGTCATTCTATTCAAGGGCAGAGCCAAGATGCTAAAAATCAGTGTGCCCGAAAAAAGATTTAATATTAGCCTGCTTATTTTATTCTAGTTCTGTGAATTTCCGCTGTTGAAACGTCAAAACCAAAGACAGTACAAGGCTGAGGTTCCCCGTGCTCTGTTAGTCTGGCATTGTATGTGTTCACGTAGGCAGTGAGGCTAGCTAGTGAGGCATGTTCTACTGATTTCTGCTGAGAAGAAAAAAGTGAACCCAAAGATTCAAAATCCTGGAGAAAATTAGTGAAGATTTGTGAGTGCTGTGCCATAGAAGTAGCACAGGACATGCTAAGCTACCCCAGCACGACCACGCACATGGAGGGAAAACAGGTACTATGAAGAGTCTAAAGTAAAAGGCACACAAGCCATATTTACTACATCAATTCTCATATGCATGTATAATCCTTTTGAAATCACATGTAATGATGCAACAGGACAGATGACAGAGGATTTTATCCCAGCTCATAGAGGCTAAAGGAGAGGCCAGAAGACCTATAGATTTATTATGCCCATCTGACCATACATGTCCTCCTTCTGCTCCCTCTATACCTTCTGGAAGAACTGGTAGAGACCAGCGCAGCACTAAGGAGTATCCTCAGCCTTCACTGACATCCTCTCTGTTTGTACACTTCTCACAAGTAAGAAGGTCCATAACAAGATAAAACAAGATGACTGCAAAAGTGACACATTGTAGTCCTGATTCAGCACCTACTTTGGACAACAACAATATCTCTACTGGTTAAACTGGGATCAGGATGGGATGGATATGTGCATGTGTGACTGTAGATTCCTTTGTCTAATGCTGCTCTCACCTCTCCTCAGAAGACCTAATCTATTCTTGCATACTTAAAGAGGTATTTATTAATGTTTAGCTTCCTGTAGATAATTTGGCTGCTCTATGCAGCCATAAAATTTTATGACAGTAAACATGAGAGATGTGCCTAAATTGCACAGAAATGTTTCTAGACTGCCTGTTTTATTTTTCTTTTATAGTGTCAGTCCCATTAAATTTACATTGGTGCTAATTTTACAAAAACTTTGTGTCAAAATTATTAAGGTGACAAATATGCTGAGTCGATTAATTTTAGCTATGGCCTCTGAATGACTGCATACAGTACTTTTTGGTCTGAAATGTATGTATCTGAAAACTCTACAGCAAATGTTGCTGTGCTTATCCAACTCTGGCAGTTGTCAGAGGGACCAGTGATGACAGCAAGACATCATTAAAATGGGATTTTAATTGTTCAATTCTCAATATGACCATCAGAGCACCAAAAAAAAAAAAAGATGCTTATTTCTTAACATTTTGAAAAATCTACAGTGAGGGAAAAAGAGAAATATATAGCTATTTAATAATATAGTTTACTATAAAAAATAGCTGAATATTATAGTAGTGAGGTCAGATGATACATCAGCTGCTAGCCCTTCGCAGATATGAAAGCAGAGCAACTCATGTGATTTACAGAAAGAGCTACAAACCATTCCAGAATTAACACAGCGCAGATTTCTATAAAGATTGTGGAGAGAATAATAAGATTATGAATAACAGATACAGAAAGTATATCTTTTGACCAGGGAACATTTCTGCAGAATCATGTTTAGTGCCTACCTGGATGAACTTTCCCAGCCTGGAAGTCCTCAGCTCCAAGAAACAATATAAGGCTTAAAAGTCTGTGCAAGTCAAAGCATTCTTTCTTTACATTGAAATTCGTTCAAGCAAGCTATTTCTTCTTGTTCCATCTTACCCTTGTGTTAGGGGTTAGTATGACTTTCAATCCCTTCTGCCCAAGATAGACACAAATTGATGTGCAGGTCAATAACTTAATCTCTTCCGAATCCTATCTAACTGCAAAACACTGCAAGTCAGCCCTATCAGTTCGTTTGTAGTTGGCACTAGCATGATTGAAATAACACACATCTCAGTTCTTCAACACTAGAATGGTACTTTTCCATATATTTTCTCCATGTTTTCCCTTTTGCCTGCCTTCCTTTTCCATGCCTTCCCTCTGGTTTTCTTTGTGTTTTGGTGATGGTACTATATTTGAGTTAAATAATATTTTAGTTCTGAAATCATAAGATAACGGTGTTCAGTTTCGCTACAGACACGATTCTCATAAGATATTTTTATTTGTCAGAGTTCACAAAGCAGAACCTTGTTTGGTCTAGTAATAACCTAGAATTACATACCTGATCAATAGCTCCCTTTGAACCCCCTCAAAAAAATGCTCAGCAAGTACATATGTAGATTTTCTACTGTTTTTCTTTAAATACATGCCCTGAGCAGACAGGTACCTCTGAAATTCTGATCATGCCACAGTGAAGAGAGAGATCTGCCATGCCACTGGCACAGTATTTTCCCAGGAAAAGGATTAAAGATTCCCAAATCTTATTTTCCTATCTGCTCTTTCTGTTTGCTTCCTCTCATTCATTTTGCATTCATCTTTGGCTTGCATCTGTTTACATGCTAGCCTATTATTCATCTACAGTGTAACGGTGCAGCAGCCACTCACTGCATCCTTTCCATATCATTTTTGCAGCTTTTGTTTCTAACTCGTTGGTTTTTTTAAACTTATATAAGCAATCAAGCCAAGAAAGGGTATGAACACATAAAACAAAGTGTAGTTTGAACATCAAGCTTTTACAACTTAGGCAAGGTTATTGCTGATGCCAGAGAAGAGTAGCGTTAAAAATTGTCTGCTAGAAAGTGTAAGGCTCAAAGGCATGAAAAATGAGAAACGTTAGGGATCCAAGATGTAGGAATAATAACAGATTTCTGATGTTGAGGAATATGAAATACTTTACAGACTATTGGGCTTTGCTCTGTAAAGGCAAGAAAACAGAGCTCCTCCAAACAGGACAACAAATTCTTTGAGCATAACCTTACAGAGACTATCCCTCTTTACCTACAATTTTCCATGGGAAAAGGTGTTTAAGAGAAGTTTATGTGAGTATCACTAAGCCCAAAAGAGATCCTTCAGCCTCTCCACTATAAATCTTCGTCTAAACATCAGCATAATTTTGTCCTATTTTCTCTATCATAATCAGTTCTGAACTTAGCTTTTCCTCTAAATAAAAGACCACAGCTTCCTAACTAGGTTTACATGATGTTTTGTAATGCAAGAAAGGGGAAACACTCAAAGACAACTAAAAGGAAGTAAAATTAGAAAATAAAAAAAAGCACCAGCTTCCTTACAAAATAAACTACTGAACGTAAAGCAGAAAATACTAGTGGGGAAATTAAGAAAGAGGGATTCTGAAACAAATTTAAATAAATAAACTGAACAGAAATATTAATTGAGCTATGATTACAATTTGGGGGGAACAGAGACTTTGTGCTGCAAAACATAAAGCAACCAAAATTTGCTTGAGGTAAGGAAGTAACTTCTTTTTCAGGTATTCCTACATATCTGTTGTGGGAATTTCTTCCACCTCTGTTAAGCAGCCAGCACAGGTATTCAGAGAAAGATGAGCTGGATCAATGAGTCAGTGATGTAGTTTGTTTATATAGCAGTTATTTTTCTAAGATTCTTGTGCTTTCTGTAGAAAACAGAAATTCACTGCCCTTGTGCTAAAAAGCTCTTAGAAAAAGTATTTTTGAGCTGTACTTGGATATATTTATTTATTTAATTGAGTAAGCCTATTGCATAAGCCAATTTTTTATTCTCAGAAAACATTAAAGACCCCCCCCCCCCCAACTAATTATCTGAGAAAACTATTACAACTCCATGGCATCGCACATAGAAAACTTAGAAAGGATGAGAAGTCTTAAGAATATATTTGAGGAAGAGAGTGTCAAATGCCCTTCTTCAGAGGACTATAAAAAGTAAGGAAAAAAAGGAAATAAAAATAAAGTACTGTGCTGCAGGGTATTTTACTAGCAGCAGATGTAATATAACTAGACAGAAAAATATAACAAATTGCAGTGGATTATGAAACAGTTGTAATTTGTACATGTCCACACACATTTACATAAAAGCCCAAGTGCGAGGCAAATCTACATTCTTCCGTTTAGAGTACGCAAGAAACTAAATAGATTTTGTTTAACTCAGTCAACGACCTGCCTGCAGGCTGACATAATTTTCCTTCACTATTACTACTCTCTGGTGGATACCAATTTTGACTTCATCTTCTACAAAATGATGTTTCTGTAACCAAATAAATCATCCAAGCCAAAACAGCTGTAAGAAACAGCTCTTATGCTGCCCTAGCAGTGATGTCCAGACTGACTGTGTTAGAGGAGAAAGAATTCAGACTACACGCTCAGTGTGTTCATCTTTCCACAGTACAGATTATTGGCCACAACGTCTGGCTGCGTTTGCAGAGTCAGATGCTGTCCTTACAGAACCAATGGCAAAATCCACAGTGGCCAGGTTTTGTGTTTAGGTGGGGGTTATTATTTCAAACAAGGCAGAGACCTATCAAGCTTGCATCCTAGGGCAGGCTTTCACGAGAATCACAGACCCATCAATGTCTTAAAATGTGAAATAACCGTTAAGAAATAACTTATGACTATTCATAACTTATATCACTAGCAGAAGGGAGGAAAAGTGTTCTCCATAAAATTTAATTGGTGACCTCAGAAGAGTGCTAATACCTAAAATATAACTACCCCTCTTATGACTTCCCAAATCAATAATAATAATGTTTGAATATGAAGTTAGACCTTCTAAATTCAATAGAAATGTCAGTGACAGTAAATTTTAAGGAGACTTCATACCCAAAGACATGAAAGCTCTTCAATAAACAGAAGAAAAAGCAAGTCTTCTGGCTCTGTCCCAAGAACACCTAATGTATCTCCAGTGTAGAACAGACATCCTCAGTTGTTCAAGAAACCATCCGTCTGCCCCTCAGAATGAGACTTTCTTGAAAACACAAACATACAGCTTGCAGGAAGAGTCCTTTTATTCAAATTTAGGTGCTGATGAAAGAAATATTTCCAAGTGTTCCTTTATGCTCACAGAGGCTAAAAATGTTCTTTTATATTTCAGGTGGGTTTTTTTATTGTTGTTTTGGTTTTCTTTCTTTCTTTCCTTTTTTTTTTTTTTAATAAAATGAAAGATATTCTTACTGCATCATGTGATTCCATGATCTGGGGACTGAAGAAAAACACCAAATGTCTTGAGAGCTGGCAGCTCTGAGAGTGTTACAAAACAAGCCCCTGAGCCAACTAGACTGAGAGATGTTGGCCTCGCACAGTTGCTATAACGTAACGATAAATGTTTAAGTTATATGTCTATAGCACAAGGAAGCTGCCTCTGACTTCAGATGTTTATGTAGAAACTCGATTAGGGTAATAGCAGATGTTATGGTCTACAGAGCTCCCGTGGGAAAAGATGCTCCACGGTTCCCCCAAGGAGGACACGGCAGAGCTCTGGCTCTGCTGGCCCTCAGCCTTCTGCGTCAACCACCAGCCTATCTGGGCAAGCAGAAAGGTGAAGGCAGAAGGCACGCGTTATCCTTATAAATACGTAGGAACCCACGTGGACCAAGTGCTGTCGCTACCTCAGGAGACCACGCTCGAGTCCGGTCGGGGCAGAGCAGCTCCGCTCCCACCTAAATCATGAATTGTACTGAACTGGTGCAACCATGCTCTGCGTTGTGCTGAATTTTGTTTCGGTGGTTGCTCTGTACATGACACAGAATTGTTCCTTAAAATGCAAATTGAAATTCTCTTCCTCCACTGACTTTGTTTCTCCTCCAGAGAAATGGGCAGGAGAATGGAAAAACAAAGGAAAACCAAGATTGCTTAAATAAAGGCTATTTAATTCCTGTGTTTTCTGGCTTGTCTTTGTTACTCATTGAACAACTGTACTGAAAAAGTAAAAACTACTCATGCCAATTAAGAGAACAGAATTGGGGTCATTCTCTCATTTACTTTGATCTAGAAGATTGCTCTGCTGTGAAAATGTGGTCTCAAAGCATACTAGCAAAGATAAAAAACCACATAGCTGTCAGCTGAAAGAAATGCAAATTTTACCTGTGTTGAGTCCAAATCCTAACTGAGAAGAGACTCAAAAGCCAGCTAGAGAGTAGCCAGCTAATAATTCTATTCAAATCCAAAATGTTGAAATTTGCTTAAAATTCTTAACAAAATCGGTTCTAAACAAATGGAAATATTTTGCTTTGATAACATTAAAACTTCTGATACTGACAAAACTTTTTTATTATATAAGTAATAAATATAATCCAAGTTATATTTTTAAAACTTCTTGTAACATAAATACCATAAATAAATTTAAACATTATCAAAATGCAGTAAGAGAGTCAAAATGATTATATTGATTTTTTTCATTGAAAATCTTATTTAATTCCATTTCATAATTTGTTTTTAAACTGAAATTTCAGGTGAAAAAGGGCAGAGTTTTTAAATGGAACTGTATTTCTCTGTACTATTAATTCATTGCTTGTACTAACAGAGGTAGTAGATTTGCTAGTGATGTGGGCAGGAAGCAGCAAATGCTTATTACTTTCTTGCTCATAGTCTTGAGCTTTTCAGGTGCTTTTCTTGAGCTTACTTCATGTGCTGAGATCTGTTAGTGCATTTAGTGGAGTCCTAATGCTGGTGAGATAAGTTCATGTTCTTACGTGAATGAGGATGATAATGGGCTTACCTATCAAAGTACTTTTTCTCTCACATAAAATGTCTTTTTGCTGGTTTTTTTTTTGTGTGAACTTGGCATACCTCTGGTGTTGGTTATATTTCATATAGCCGTGGGCAGGCAGAGAAGTGAGCCCGCTCTGCTCTGAAACCCTTGGAAAACCTAGAGGTAAGTGAGTAAGCGCTTACTACAGCTTTGTGCTCTTCCTTGTGACCCCAGATTTTTTTTTGGTAAAGTAATTACTATTACTTCAGATACAGTGTACTATCAAATACTTCAGTTGACATTAGTGCTTTCCCTCCTACTTTTTGTACTGTGACAAAGATCACCATTGAGTCAAACATTCGAGGACCTTTAAGGTTTTGAGTTTTGTGTACATATATATAAATTCACGTTTCATGACAATAATAGATTTCCTGAACTATAAAGACTTATTCAACATTCAAATTATATTAATGAATTGATGGGTTCTCAGAGCCTGAGACACTGATGCAAGTATTGATGAGAACATTTAGGTACCTCCACAAATCCAGTGAACATAAATTGAAACAACACAACGGGGGTGTGTTCTTAAAGATAAGGACACACACAACTATTTAACCAAATCCAGACCTACATGGGGTTGAATTTGGTTTGAAACTGAAATGAGATCACAAAGGCTTTTACTTAAAACAATGTAATCTGTTAGAGAATATAAATTTGGAAGTACTTTAAGAATTTAGAGGACAAAGACTCTGAATAATTAGGTAATACAATATATATATATACATGATTTCAGGAAATTAAACCTGTTAAAGTATGGCGGGTGGAGAGCGGGTAGGTGGGGAGGAGAAAGGGCACCTTCACTCCAGTCAATTTTAGGCACTTAACACCTGAAGTCAGTTTGTTTGTCACTCTAGGTCCTCTCTACAACAAATGGAGAGAAATGGGCAGTTCCAGATGGTGACCCTGTATGAGCCTCAAAGTGCTTAAATACTTATGAGTTCTGCCTTCCCAAGCCTTCCCCTAACGATCCTGAAAATGAGGTGTCTGAAACTCATCACACCCTATGAGGAAACGTGCAATCAGTAAAAGACACCCCTCGACACACCTCAGTTCAGCTTTTGTACTCCTACAAAACAGTAAAGAAACAAGACGAAAAAACCTTCTGATATTAATTTAAAGAAGACTTATGAAGAAACGGCTGCTGAGGTGTACATAAATATTGGAAGCTGATGACCAAAAAGCATGTTTAAGGAATTTTCACAGAAGAAAGTGACAGTAGTACCTACAAGATCATAAACACTTCACATTAATCTAGGAAAAGAATGGCAAAATATTAGCAACCAAGAGACTAATTTTGGTAAAGACGAGAAATGGTTGAGGACTGAATGTGAAAGGCCACTTAATGACAGGTGCAAAGCTCTGATGAAAATACTGTGTATAACAAGGATGATTTTAAAAAGTACTTATAACTTTGCCTATTAGCACCAATTGGGCTGTGATAAAATTGGCTTATGTTTGATGACATGGTCCTTATTGCTACCAAACTAGCCTCTGCAGGTCTCACTGCACTAAATGCCAATTACTGGCAAACGAAGCAGCCTTTCAGGGCCCACAGAAAAGACAGACAAGGCTAATGCACTATTCGTTCCCAGGATCAAGGAACAGTGGACTATCAAACAGAGAAAATGTTTGTTGATTCGTGATTCAAAGGCAAAATTGAACCTATGCAGATGGAGGTCACTGGGAATTGTTCTAATTAGCAAAGTGCAACAAGATAGATCATCTGTTTCTGCTTCCTCTCCCAAGTGTCCAAATATATCTCATCAAGAACAGCTGCCAGGAAATAAATAAATAAACCAGCCACGTGAGAGAAAAGTGCCATGAAAACCAGCAAGCACCAACCACAGTTTCTTTAGAATCTGGAGCTGTGCTTCACTGTGAATTCCTACCAATTCATGAACATATCTCTATACCAAAGGTTCAACGTAAATGCGTATCGGAAGTGTATTCCTACAGATTTAATCTAGCTGTT
This sequence comes from Limnodromus scolopaceus, assembly GCA_028565335.1. NCBI lineage: Eukaryota > Metazoa > Chordata > Aves > Charadriiformes > Scolopacidae > Limnodromus > Limnodromus scolopaceus. Next base: position 29,568,045 of record JAOXNO010000013.1, read on the forward strand.
GTTAAATTAATCGAAGAATCTATATGTAATGAATACTAAACTAGTATACACAGATACATGCTCTGATTAAGCCAGTAGAGACTTGGGTAAGCAATATACTTCTCCAAGGCATTGTGATAGACCTACAATAGCAACTTCACCGTTGCCTTACTCTTTTCCTGAAACTGATGCTACTTGAAGCAAGAACGCCCATCAAAAACAGTACAATTTGACATGTTACAAAATATGCTTCCACAGAAAAATTTGAAACTGCTCTCCACTGTTTTTATGAAGTAATCGTAATTCAGAACATCTCACATTGTGTATAAGTTACTGTTACGAATGTGTTGATTTTGAAACTTCACATCACACAGAAATGTGGTTTATTATGGACCAGAGGAAAAAAGAAAACCTAGAGTTTACTTAGGGAAAAAAACCCTAAATAAATAATTCATACTTGGATGAACTGAATTCTAGTCTTTTAGAAGGTGCCAACAGATGGTTTACATTTATGGAAAGCACACTTGCTGACTTTGAAACAGAAATTAAAATTCATAAACTATATCATTAGTTCTCCTTTGAAGCATCATTATGTTTATGATGAGGATTTGGATTTTCCCAGGTGAACAGTCTCTAATCATAATTTTACTAAGGAAAAAGTGCAACATGTTACTTTTTAGCTACTGTTTTATGTTTGCAGGTTTAAAATTAAGCCAATTTAACGTTCTCTCAAAGGACAACCTGAGATACACACTGGTTCTGAGATACTGAGATACCTGAGTTCTGAGTAACTGAGATACCACACACTGGTTCAACCAACAGACTATTATCCACTCCTGATATTTCAGGTGGGTCATGATGAGATGAAAACCAGAAGCTTTAAAGCAATGAAAAATGATATTAGAAGTCTGGGACAACTAGTCAAGGGGTCAGGAGCTCAGGTGGTGTTTTCCTCTATCCCACCAGGCATAGGGCTGGATGAAGACATAAATAAAAAAAAGCAGCAATTCAACTCTTGGCTAAAAGGCTGGAGTAAAAGGCAGGACTTCGGATTCTTCGAACACAGGTTGACCTACAGGGCACCAGGAATGCTTACCGCAGGTGGGGAAAGCCTTAGCCAAAGGGGAAAAAGGATATTGGGTCAGGAGCTAGCAGGGCTCATAAAGAGGGCTTTAAACTAGATTTGAAGGGGGACGGGGTTGGAACCAGGGTCACAAAGGTGGCGCCTGGGACTACCGCACCGGTGCTAATAGGTAATGGTCCCAGCAAGGTCTTACAGCCTGTTGTGGCAAATGAGGTGGGTGAGAGTAACACAGGTGTTAGTGAAGACACAAGGAGTAGGGATAGGATGATAAATGCAGAAATGTCTGCTCACGGACAGGTGGGAATTAGAGTTAACCCTCCCAGAAGAATAGTAGGACGATTAGCCCAGCTGAAGTGCATCTACATGAACGCACGCAGCATGGGCAACAAACAGGAGGAGCTGGAGGCCATTGTGCAGCAAGAAAACTATGACCTAGTCGCCATCACAGAAACGTGGTGGGATGAGTCACATAACTGGAGTGCTGTGATTGATGGCTATCAGCTTTTCAGAAGGGACAGGCAAGGAAAGAAAGGCGGTGGAGTGGCCCTTTATGTCAAGAACAGTATTATATGCCTAGAACTCAACAACATGTATGATAGCAGTGTTGAGTGTCTATGGATAAGAATCAAGGGGAGGGCCAGTAAGGCAGATATTGTGGTGGGCGTCTGTTATAGACCCCCAAATCAGGATGCGAAGACCGATGAGGAATTCTATAAGCAGCTGGCAGACGCCTCGAGATCACTCTCCCTTGTACTCATGGGGGACTTCAACTTCCCTGACATCTGCTGGAAATACAGCACAGCAGAGAGACAACAATCCTGGAAATTCTTGGAATGCATGGAAGACAACTTCCTAATGCAGCTCGTGAGGGAACCAACTAGGGAAGGTGCCCTACTGGACCTGCTGATAGTTAACTCAGAGGGTCTTGTGGGGGATGTAAACATTGGGGGTCGACTTGGGCAGAGTGATCACGAAATGATAAAATTTTCAATTCTTGCTGAAGCAAGGAGGGGGGCCAGCAATACCGCCACGTTGGATTTCAGAAGAGCCGACTTTGGCCTCCTCAGGAGCATGGTTGAAAGTGTCCCTTGGGAGGCAGTTCTGAGGGCCAAAGGTGCCCAGGAGGGCTGGTTGTACTTCAAGGAGGCACTCTTGAAAACACAGGATAAAGCCATACCTATGACTCGGAAAAAAAGCAGGAATAGAAGAAGACCAGCCTGGC
>JAOXNO010000013.1:29580241-29608049 GCA_028565335.1 Limnodromus scolopaceus
ATAGTTGAATAAAATATCTCTTTTTCTTTTTTAAACAACAAAAATAAGGGTCATACTCAGGAATATGATATACAGAAAGACAAAGATAAAGAATTTGTAAATATAGTACTAGTTTTACACCAATGATGTCCTTTGACTCTGGCTGAGTCAAATTAATGTAAAAGTGAACTTGATTAAGACCTCTAATTATTCAAACAAGCAGTCACTATCCCACCTACAAAACCTCTGCTTCACCAAGTCAAATGAAACCTTGCCTAGACAAACATGGACAAAGTCCCTGTGATCTGTGTCTTTTCTGGTACTGTCAACAAATTGCCATGAATTTTCTGATATATGACTACTTCATAATTCAACATAGAACACAAGACACAACTGGTTAAAACAATTTAGCAGAGCAGACAATATTTCATAAAGGTGTGCTCACATGAGAAAGAAGTGATTGAAAAATTAAAAAATTAAAATTAAAAATCCAGTCTAACACAGATATGTACATGATGTCAAATTTTCATGCTTAGAATATGTCTGATGTAGTAAGAACATGCCTGAAGAAAGACCAGCCACATTCTGTGTATCACACACACCACGACAATCATCCTCATCAGCTCAGAGGAGATGGTCAACAGAAGCTCCTTTCCCAGGGAGTTTTAGTGGGGCCCAAGAGAGATGCCCAGGTGAGAAAGCCTTGTCAGTCATTCATCTGCATTTTCTTTCCACTATAAGGATAGTTTAAAGTATGAGGGGAATAAAGTGCAAGAAATATAACTGGAGCTCTTTCTAGCTGGGATAAAATGTCTGGGATTTTCAAATCCTGTACCATTTATATTTTAGTAAACTGACTTTTTCATATATACAATAATCACCCCTCTGAGAAGCAACACAATGTAATGCTTTAGTATGGGTCACCATCATACACAGTAATCACCAAATAGCATTAACTTCAAACATTATAAATACACATCTTTTAAAATAGTTATCACAGCAAGCAATATTAGATTTGATATTCAGTGCTCTCACCTTCAAGAAGGAAGAAATCATTTCATAGAGGTCTGATCAAAGTGACCTCTTCATTCTTTATATTCAAATAATTCTTTTGTAAGCAGAAAATTCATACACTCGAAAACCCCAAAAGAACAGAGTAATTTTATGGTTTGTTTTTTTTTTTTTTTTAAATATACACTGCAAGTACATGATTTCTTCCCTCTCCAACAGGCTTCTGAAACCTAGAATTTTTTCCCTTACTTTTTATGTTAGTATTAGACTTACTTTAAAAAACAAGTTATATTTTTAAGTAAAGGTTACTGCAAAGCATCCTAGTATTAAACTGTCTTATCTTATTAGTATTTGCACCCAAATAGAGCTTAGGTAATCATCAGACAAAGTTTTATAAACCGAGTGTGACTACATCACAGTGATATTCGAACAGTCTTTGCTCCTCACTACAGAAAAGAGCCTGTAGGCTGAGAATATTTAAAAATTAACATCATATATACCCTCACGAATTGATATCCAAATAACTAGCTCGGTACATTTTGATAATGGAGTAGCAATTTTATAGCTGAAAAGCATTGTTATATATACATATGAGACTAACCATACAGATTTTCACCTGTAGAAAACGACAGTTTCACAAATTGCTTCAGCCAGAGCTAGATTAATCAACTCCATCACCCCCAAATTAATTATACAGCAATTATTTTCTGATGTTTTAAATGTCTTCTGATTACGTCTTACTCAGTAATTCTCAAAGTGTCTACATCTTAATATGATTTCCGATGTTATAACAAAAATTGCTGATTGTTTCTTACTAACGTAACTTTTTCATGCTCTAAAGACTTAATCATCCATTTTATCAGTTCTTAGGTAATGGTTCTAAACATCCCCAAACTGGTGAAGAATATTTTTAACTGAATACATTCAAAAACTTGAGTCAGGAATAGTTTTTTTCCACAAAAACTAGAGAAAATGGCCACCTATGAGAAACTTTTGACTATCTGTAGAAGGTCACCTAAATACAAGACCCTTTGCACTCCAGGGAGCTTATTGCTATTATTTTTACTGGTCTCTACACCTTTTGGAATGCAGAGGTCCTAAACTTTCAGCCACTTTCTCAGAAAAAAATAAAACTGAAATTAAGAGAGACGTGAAGTAGGTCAATAAGGAGAACTGGAAAGATTTTAGAAAGAAAATTATATTCTCGAGTACATCTATCTAGAGTCCAGACAAATGGAGGAGAGGCCTTCTAGAAGATACTATAGGTGGGTTTACTGAGGCCCTTTCCAGAGGGTAAGTCCCCAGCAGAGAATTCTTATTTCTAAGAGAGCAGTAGGAACCTCTGGGATAGGACTGTTGGGTTAGCTAAGTCTATTACCAAGTGAATTAGAAAGATGAAAATAAAACAAATGACATACTGACTGCCTGAATTAGGGTCACACACGTCCAGTATGAGATTGGACGATCTAACCTTGTGTTCAAGAACCAAACCCTTAGATTTTCGTAAATGAACTTTAGATAGTAAATTCTTAGACTCTTTAGAGTGTAAGTTCTAGACAGGCCCCTGACCAACCTGATCTAATTAGACCTACATTCAGCTCAGAGGGTTGGTCTGCATGACCTTTAGAGGTCCCTTCCAACCTAAACTATCCATTGGTTCTGTGATTTTTCAAGCATGAAATGTTCATTTGATCTGTGTTTATAAAGTGTTGTGTCTGAGACCTTCACGTGTTACCAAAAAACAAATAAATAATAATCACAAACTGCCAGTTTGTTCATACAGCTCATATAAAGTGATATAAGGAATGGTTTGGTCAGCCTCAGATTACTTACTGGGTTCTAAAAAGGCTATTTTTTTTCTTAAGCTTATCACTTCTTTTCCTGTACTTAAGAGTATATTAGACCCTGCTCCCAACTCCACCCCTCACCTCCCCCTCCCCCCAAAAAAAATATCTACACAGACATTGGATGTGATTTATTACAAATCCATGGCAGCTCTAGTCCATATTTTAAAGAAACTTTCTTACTGGTTGGCAGCTGAAGCCACTTAAAAAACATAAGCAAGTCTTTCTGAGAAGATGGAAAGAAGCTATTTAACTAGTAACCAGAGTCTTCATTATAAAATAACGCACAGAGAAGGTTTTTACAAGTTCCACTGAGGATGTGCAAACCAGAAAAAGAAAATTCATCTCAAACCCATAATTTTACCATCTCTGCAGTGCTAACAACTATTAGAAGTTATTGTAAGTGTAAAGACATGTGTCTGAATACTGATAAGGAGGATGATGGGACAACTCCTGAGCCTTGCACAATGGACCTTTAAAATTGTTCAATCGCCCTCTTGCAGACTTCTGCAGCATGGAACACACTGCCAAGGGGACAACAAAGCACCAGAGTAGCTTTAAGCCGTGCCTTCTCAATATCAGGGAAAGAAGCACAGCCAGAAGATGTATCGCCTGCAGGAGCCACCCACTGGGGCTACAGATAGGCAGCACGATTTAGTGCTATCAGAAATCACAACATATACAATAAATGGCAACACCGTACCTACTTGGTTTTTACAATTAAGTATATACCTCTGCTTTACTGCTATTTTTCTTATGTCCAATTTCAAGGACTCCCAATGATAATAAAAAAACCCTCCCACTGACACGTATGAAAGATAAGCAGTGTGCTCGTAACCCTGTTGCCTGGAAATAGTAGGTCCAGAAATAGTTTGGCGCTAAACTTTAAATAAAATTACAGAACTCTTTCAGCCTTTCTACTCTCACTGTGTAAATGCGAAAGTATTGTAAATCTTGTTGACAGTTATTGCCATATCTATTGGCACACAGTCAGCAGCAGTTTGGAAAGTGTTGTGCAGCATAGCTAGTGCCCATTACCTGTCTCCCTATATTTTCTTACAATTTATTTTCACCCCAGCAGGCAGCGCCTCACAATGCCATTAATTTGTCGGGCAGCTCATACTTTCCAATACAACATGCTTTACAATGTGCTCTTATAAACAACCTGGCGGTTTTACTGGCAACGCTTAACAGCGTCAGGAGGGAGGCTACGATTTAAAGACAGCAGGTAAAAATGGGGCAGGTCACGGAGATGACGTGGTCCGACTGAACATCTTCTCCTTTAATTTGACTTCCCATCAGCACAAGTGCAGAAAAATCACCAGGCTTACACTCGGTCTTTGTAAATATGCGATTGAAACAACACCAAACAGTGCTTTTTGTTGGTGTGGTTGGACACATGCTTTTGCTTCTCAGTATTCTGTAATGGTATATTTGCTAGCAGATCATGAGTGCTCTTATGAAGAAAACAAATGCAGAAACAGCAAAAAAAAAAAATATATATATATCTTTAAATTGATCACAACAGCAAGTATGAAAAAAATATTCTCTCCTTGCAGAGCAATTAGGCACTAGTAAAATACTTGCATGATTCCAATATATATTTATAGCTACATATATTTGAATGCTTTGGTTAGCACAAGCCTTTGCAGAATGAGGAAAAAACCCCACACCTCAACAGATCAAATTCAGGTGTTTTTAATACAACAGACTGCATATGACATTTTTGCTTTAATGTGTGCTTCTTTTCTGCATCTCTCTGTCTCATACAGAAACACTAATTTTCTCCTGTAAATTCCACTTCCACCTCTAGTGAGTAACGCAACTATATACACACCTAACCTGTGGTCTGTGTTCTTCATATCACCAATATTTTTAGAATATTTTACTTATTTTTTATTAGCAATACTAAAGCGTGCATTAACTGAAGCCATCTCTCCTGTTGTTACTCAAAATTAAATTGCTGTCAACCCGACACCTTTTGCAAACACTCAAGGAACTTGAAATTTTCTATTAACAAGTAATAGAAAACTAGGATGGATCAGAGGATATGATTATGTGTTACAGCAGCCAAAAATGATCTGCTAGGCTATTCTATTTTTATTTCTGTATCTTTAATCTACAGATTCAGGCACCTGGGGGAGGGTTAAATGAGCAAACAATCTGAGTAATACACCATCAGACATTCCTAGGGAATACTTGTCTGCCATTAAACAAATTGAATATCGCAGAATGGTTACTGCAGCTTTTTGCACAAAGGTCACAATATAAAAACATATGTTTGGCATCAAAAAATATTACTGTGAATCTAAGCCACATATGCATATATCAAGTCACATTTAGGATTTTGGTGGCTGGGGATGGCAATCTCCCACAACGTTCACATGTTAAAAGAGCCTGAAAGAGTTAAAACTGTCTCGGCCCTAAATCCGACCAACCTTTCTGCTTCGTATTTATCATTTTCCTTGTGCTTGCAATGTTTTCTAATAACAGGCCAATTCCTTAACTCACACAGGAATCTAAATTACAATAATCATATGCATTCCTTTCCCCAAGAAAGGAAACACCTGTTGTAGTTAGTTAATTGTGGAGTTTCTGTAGGCTTTTGAAAGAAAAGTAACGTTTACAAATAATTTATATCTGAAAAACATCAGAAGCAGAGAAACACATGAATTATAAAACCAGTATGAAACTCAAAAAACTATGTGGAGACAGTAACAGATGTTTTCACTTTGTTAATTAAAGAAAAACTCTGTATCAAAGTACCATAATACAAATGGTTATTTTATAACTAAAATGGGGTTACTTTCTGTTCTCAGAGGGGTTTAACACTCCTGCAATAATTGTTACCCATGCCCTATAGCAGTAGAAAAAAAAATTAAGCCCTACAAAAATGTAAGAATGCATCCTTCTGTTAAAAAAAATAATAAAAATGTAACTATGTGTACATAAATCAATATTCAATGTAGAAAATAAATTCTAAAAATTCTTTGTTGGATGTATTCACATCTTTGTTATGGAATTCTTGCTGAAACACAGGACAAGGCACATATTTATGTGATTACAAAACCCAAACTGTCATCTAAATATATCTGTTTTTAAATATACACACACACTCATTTTTTTTCTTTTGAAACTTGTTAATTTTTTCTCATCCACATTTTGATAGATAGAAAATATGAAATTCTGCCCTAAGCTATGGTGCTTTATTACTCATTTATGTAAATATGATAATTTCAGTGGAATTACCCCAAAAAGAAGTTATGTCTTATGCTAATGCTCTTGTATAAATATCCACATTTGTGGATATTTGTGCCATTATCCACAGCACAATGAACTTTAAATAACTATTATTTGTCTTCTATATTAGAATCATAGAATTGCTGAGGTTGGAAGGGAGCTTTCAGATCATCCAGTCCAACCATCAACCTAACACTGACAAAAGCCATCACTAAACTGCATCCCTCAGTACCAGATCTACCTGTCTTTTAAATCCCTCCAGGGATGGTGCCTCAACCACTTCCCTGGGCAGCCCGTTCCAATGCTTAATAACCCTTTCAGTGTAAAAATTTTTCCTAATATCCAATCTAAACCTCCCCTGGCGCAGCTTGAGGCCGTTTCGTCCCATCGCCTATGACTTGGGAGAAGAGACTGACCCCCCCTGGCTACACCCTCCTTTCAGGGAGTTGTAGAGAGCGAGAAGGTCTCCCCTCAGCCTCCTTTTCTCCAGACTGAACACCCCCAGCTCCCTCAGCTGCTCCTCATAAGGCTTGTTCTCCAGCCCCCTCACCAGCTCCGTTACCCTTCTCTGGACCCGCTCCATCCCCTCAATGTCTTTGTCGGAGTGAGGGGCTGAAAACTGAACACAGTATTCGAGTTGAGGCCTCACCAGTGCTGAGTACAGGAGGACGATCACCTCCCTAGTCCTGCTGGCCACGTTATTCCTGATACAGGCCAGGATGCTGTTGACCACCTGGGCACACTGCTCAGTTCTAGACTGGCCCCACCACACTGTTGTGGCTAGGCTGGATGAGGTGCTGAAACACGGTAGCAAAGTTACGGTCAGAGCAAAGACCAACATGGAGGATAGACTCAAAGAAAGAATTCAGAAAAGGCAACATTTAGCTTCACCTGTCATGGATAAAAAAGGCTTATTATTATAGAGCTTTCCATCCCAAAAGGTGCGTTTTCAAATGAAAGTCAAATCTTCACACAGATAAATACCAGCAAAACCATTGCATTCACTGCTAGAAATGGGAATTTAAAAAAAACCACAAACCTGGGCAAGGTGGTCAGTTTTGCTACAGTGAGAAATGGTATTTGTTACTAATTCTGCAGTGAGTAGAGAAAAGAAACCAAACCAAAATTTTTGTATATTCCATTCACATCCCTCATCATTTACTATACCTTGATTAATGGCTGCCGTAGAGGTAAGTACTCATTTACCCGGGTTAATAAGGCACAAGAGCCATGAAGCAAAGCAGAGTTAGACACTGGGAGCACCATGGAGCGGGTCACATGAGCTCTCTGCAGATGCATGTGCCGACATGGGCCACAGGCCCTGCACGAGGTGTACATAAGGGCATATTCCTCGTTCCAGGTCAGACAGACCCAGCCTAAATTTACCTCGAACGCTGTAGAGGAGCCTGAGCTGCTCCAAGGAGCTGGCTGAATACGAGAGACTTAGCCACACCAGCAAGGGGATGTTTCCAGCATGGAGCAGCCAAAGTGCAACCCAGCAGAATTTTGCATTAACACCACCAACACTGAACTTGCCTTGATTATTTGGATGCTACACTGTAGATGTACCCTAAAAAAGTACTCCTAGCTTGCCACTTAGCATGCCACCCCTCCCACCCTCACTTTGTTCTCTGTACAGACCAATTTACTGTGGCTTTTTTTGTACGATAGCTAGAGTTAATTTCACCTACTGCATTTAATGTCATAGGAGTTATACGTGTAAATCCCTGTACTTAGAGATAAGATAGTCCTTTATGCCATTTTAATCAATCTTTGTCATGGGTATGTTACTTAATAGCTCTGTCTTCCTATAGAAAATGAGCAACTTAAGGGAAATGAAACTTTTCGAAGATACATTTTCCTTCTGGCAGTCTGTGAAATACACCATAATTATCCTCTTTCAATGAATAACGTTTGAAAGAAAATGAACATTCTGTGCACCAAAAGGTATAATACAATGACAATCTCAACTGCCTTGTAAATAAAAGGAAATTGTTTTTCTACTATGATCTATATTGCACAGAAACATATATACATGCTTTATAAATATAAAACCAAATCAGACTATCGAGCCATTTTTCAAGATCCTACTACTTCCTAATAACAATAAAATCAGTATTTCACAGCAACAAGGAATTGTATTTATATTTCTAAAAGATTCAAACTGTGTCATGAATTATGGACTCCACCTCCCAGGCTGATGGGACTACTCGTATGAATAAGGCTCCTGCTGAACACAGCACCTCTTGAGTAAAAAAGGGATCTAGAGGAAGAGTGCACCCTAAAGATTTGCTGCCAGTGGGGCAAAAGAGGGGAAAAGGCATTTTTAATAGCATAATCAAATCATAGGTTGATAAAATGAACATCTACCTTTCAGATCTTACAAACTAGTGGGTGCAACGCACAATTTAACTAACAATTTAACCAGGACAAAGTGCCATTTACCCATCATTCCAGTGAATGTGCACATGCAGTGAAAAGGAGCCAAAGCCATACAATCTCCAGCAGTTAATATGGGACAAAGGGATTTGAATACCAACCCATCTCTCATAAACTCACCCACAATCTAGGTTCTGAGTTAGGAAAATTACCAGTGCCATCGCTTTGTCATATTGAGTACCTCAGCGCCTTCCAGTACCTCAGCACGTACAATAAATGGAGAGCGAGTTACCTCCAGTGACCATTTTATCCTGCCCACCTTAGACCCTTTCTTGAGGTGACTCTACCTATGCTGGCTGTAGGGCTGGTTTTTAGACACTGAAGTTAACGGCACCCTGATCCTCACAAGGATTTGATTTACTATAAAGACACACTGACATAACGGTGACAAGATATTCCACACCGAAATGTGCGAAGTTTAGGTTAAAGCTTCAATTTATGACTTAAGATGTTAAGCATAGCTATGATGTATGCTCAGACAGGAAAAAGAAAAGTAAATAAATTTAGGATATTTTTTCTAATGTTTAAGCTTTGAACACATATCTGGATTACAAGGGTTAACCTTGCTATTTATTCAGGGGATTTTTCTCCCTTCCTAGTTTCAATCAAGGACAGAAAAGTGCCAAAAACTCATGAAAAATGCTGCTACTTTCACAGCAATTAAACAAAATTTAGGAAAGAAATGAAAATTTCATACAAGTATAATTTTGTGTTATTTTCCAAGTAAAGAAATTCAGCTATATAACTAAATGAAGTGGATTTGTGAGCCAAACATTCAAAGCATTTTAGATTCATGTAACACTGTAACTCATCCTGTGTATGCTTCTTAAATTTACACCCTAAAAATAAGTTTCACATGGGTTTTATAGTAGTTTACATTGAAATAAGACTTGATTCTCCCCCTGAACTTCAAACACTCAATGCTCTGACCATATACGTATATCATCAGTGTTTAATCTTATTTTAATAGGCAGAGAAGGACACATATGGATCCTCCTTTTTTGGGAACTAAGACACACTAACTGCCATAACCCTTTTAAATTTATTTTGCTGCTTATTAAGGAAACTCAGTTTCCACTTTTTATTCCGATCTGTGTGTTAAACATGTCACAGTTCTTCTTGGGTTGTTTTCATTAGGAAAGAACATCAATGCTACATTTTCATTCTTCATACTTGTTCCTTACCATTACAGACAAAAGATCTTCCTCCTCAAATATAGGAAGACTTGAACAGAAGGCAGACTCTTTGCTTATCTAACAGTTTTATCGTCAGGATTTGGCTGAGAAAGCTGTCTTTCTCTTCACTTTTTTTAAGAAATGCATCAACAGATTTTCTATTTCTGTGTTTGGTACTTCCTCTTTTCCAGATTTACTGTTCTTTTCCTGTTATTTTTCACAGAAATATAAACCTTTATGTATATTATCCAGCAAGGTATTTCCAACATATATGCCCTGCTTGTATCTTTGTTTTCGACAGAGACATATACCTCAGTTTCTGTAGAGACTTCCTGAAAAAGTACCATAAATGGTTTGCAAGCTCTCTCAAATGCAAGAAGGTGTTTACACATCCCTGTTACTATTCTAGAGAGTTTGAGCCTGGCTCAGAACAGCCTGTAATTATTATTTCCTTTGATGTTTAACAGATTTAGTCACTGGTTTTCATTAGTTAGGTGTATTTCTGCTTCCTTGAATTCTGAATATCAACTGTATTACCGTAAGTTCTTAAACAGATATTGTGATCAACTTCAGTTAATTTACCTTTTTTTTTTTTTCTTTTTTCTCTAAAGTAACACAAATAACCTACAACACTGATTACCGAAATTGGTAGAACTTGATTATATCACCACTATTTGCTTTCATCAAACTATATACCTAGTTAGGATTGTTGAGGCAGCAATTAAATTATTTCACTTAGATACTCTGTCTAAACAACATTGTTTCTGTAAGTTCAATGTTTTAACATAAACCAGCTATGACATAGGTATAATTAGTTATTTTTCTCTGTGGTAATGTGTTAATGACCGTGTAGCCCAAAACTGTCTAAACAAGATACAAAATAAGGGCGATTACCTTATCTAGACATTACATTATCCATAGCATTTAATAAAAATATTATTAGAGTTTATTTTACATGCCTTGTACCATGTCGTAAACAACCTAAAGTCTACCAATATGTTGTGTAAACAGCAACATATATACTGTGTATACAGAACACAGTTTCTAACTTTTTCAACTTATGAAATTAATTCATGTTTAGAGATCTCAAAATTCGTAATGTGTCAAAGTTTTAAATATAGAGAGTTAGAAACAGCAAGGAGAAGTCACCTGGCCAGAGTGTAGTTTATGAAAGACCTCCATAAATTAAATTAGTCAGCCAGCCCACGAAGTTTCTAAGTTCTTTAGAGAACTCCTGTCAGGAATCCCCTAGCTATAGGGAAGCTTGGGATAAGATTCTCCCCCTCCCCTGTAAAGTAGAATTTGACACCTAATAAGAAAGGTATTTTCTCCTCTCTTGCTATGTATAGATATTTTGAAGTGTTTTAAGGCCTTCACAGTCTCTGTATGTCCCCTGCTTTTAACTGTAGCGAACTGCCTGTATACACATTATTCTACTTCCCAAATTTCTCCATTTCCATTCGGAAAGTCATAATGCAGTTATTACCAGAGATTTCCACCCAGAGCTATTGAGTCATGTTGGTAAGCTTGGTTTATGTCCAGGTGCCCTGACACAAATGCACATGGTCTTTAAGTAGTCTAATAATGTTGGCCTGTTGCCAAGTAATAGCACACTGCAGCTCTTCTAACAAGTGGCGCAGATCAACTTGGTGATCACGTGGTTAAATATCAGTGTGCCTGGTGATGTACAAAATAAATAAGAAGAAAGTATTGCAGTGAAATATTTATAGCCCAAAGGTTTCACCCATTAATAGTTCATAGATACTGTCTTCAAGAATGAGTCCACTGAGGTGACTGAACTACTCGGGCAAAAACAAGTTATCTATATGTTTGCAACAGAGTCTTAAGAGACTTCAAACTTCAAAAGAGATTCCATTTCAGAACAAGGCTCTAACTGAACTTCAGCAATGAAAGCAAATCAGAGCACAACATCCACCCCAAATCAATCCTACTGCACTTTGCAAAAAAGTTTACTAGATTTTCAGAAGAATGATTTCCTTTTGTCACAATAGGTATGAACATTTTATTTAGTATCTCTGTGAGAAAGAAAATCTTGCCGTTTAACACTTAACACAAGTGGTACGTATTTCATGCAAGATACGTTGTCATGATTCAACTTATGTTTTGGATGTAACTTCCAAACAACAAGTAGCTCAGTTACTTAGATTTATTTTTCTGAACTCATTCTTTAGGTTCTATGCAGTATGTTCATCTTTTTAAAGCACTGATTTTTGGCATTTATCAATATCTGTGTATATCCAAACAAAAATCCCATCTAAATAACGTTCAGGGTTAGTTCACAGTTACATCTAATATCTGTGCTTAGAAAAAAATTGATTGTGGGTAGATATATCATAGATGCGTACATACTAGAAGATTTTAAAACTAAACAACAAATGGAAACATTGAAATGTCAGATTCATTAAGTCAAAATACTAATACTTTCACAAATTTTCACATATATCTGTACCTAGATTTTTTCCTAATGCATTGATTTTGCGCAATAGAAATTATAACGATACATTAGAAATTAAAATGAAATTAAATTACAAAAAACAATCTGATATTTACTCTAATAACATTTATTGAAAGACCCTCTATACTTCTGCACAGGAGCTGAAACAAAAACTGCAGTATTTTTTTCCATTAACAAAGAATAGGATAATATTTAGCACATTACAGCTAAATCAGGTTTTCTTTCTGATGAGTTATAAGTTAATCAGTTATATTTTCATATATATTTTATATGAAAATACTGAAGCCAGTAACTAGTTAGATAGAAATATAATACACACAGAGACACACACACCTATATGCTATCAGTGCCAAATTTTGCTCTTTAGCGAACATGCACAACTCCTAATGAGATAAGCAGGGAATGTATTTAAATAGTGCTCATTTTAAATGGCTACATTTCAATATATTGTGCAGATAATCAGATTGTTTTCCAAGCAGGTGTCCATTTGATTACCTAAAGTCCTAATTGTGGTCTGGCTATTGAGTATGCAGAGGTGGATAATGGGAAGGGCAAAGGAAATACACGCCTTTTTGCATCAACAGGTGACAACAGTAAATAGGGAGGAAAAAAAAGGGGGGAGTAAGCTCAGAGGAATATACCTTTCCTGAACTGTACAGATATAGAAGAAAGAAAAAGATTTGGCAGAGCATTAACTCTTTTTCCTGCAGTGATGATTTTTGCTCGTTTCAGGTGATACACAAGAGCAGGGGGAGGAAAGCTACAGGACCTCACAGAGGTTTCTTCTCTGGAAGTTCTTAACTACCTGCTGGGACTGTTCCAAGAGGAGCAACACAACGAACTACCCGGAGAGAGGAGAGAGCTTTCATTATTCCATGCTAGCATCCTATTTAAGGGCTCAGACTTGGAGTACTAAACTTCAATTAGTGTATTTATGGTCAAGTTACAAACCCATAAAATTGGAGAGCCAACAAGAATATAGATGAATATAAAGTTAAAAAACTCCACAGTTGTGCTGCGATTATAAAAAGACTAAAACTAAATGTGCGTGCCACTCAGAAGTCCCATATAAGAGTAGATATAAAAAACCCAAAACATAAAAAACCAAAACCCAACACCAAAACCTGATCTGTATCTATCCATATGAAAAGATGAGCATGTTTGATTACTGTATCCTAGAAAGTGCAGTTTTTACTTGCCAAGTGTCTAGATGCTTTATTTGGACATAAAATGAACTGGAAGGATATTTCTCCAAAATAAGTAAATAAATGAACAGAAGTTAACAAGGAGGTATGTCTTTACCATGATTCTCAATACAGCATTACCTATTTCTGCACCAGACATTAACATTTTGTAAAATGTTTTCTTCAAACTGAAAAGTACAATCTAGATGTACTTAAGAAAACATTTAGCCAGACGATACAGGGCTCTCAAATACGCTTCTACAAAGCTAGTGAAGGAATCACAGTGTCTCAGAAGTGACAGACAGTCAGTTATTTCTGCAGTGGGTAGATTTATCAAAACTATTTGAGAAGCCTAGACATAAAATTGATTTAATTCCATTATTCAGCAATGATCTTGAATACTGAGATGAAGCAGCACACTCTAACCTGGGAAGCTATCTTAGCTAGCAAAATTAAGTGGCTATTCTTTGCAGTATAAAATATGAGTGGATCTATACAGCAAATCAGTTGGTTCTCAAATGTTCATATCATTTGTTCATTTTTGAGTTTTACTTTGAGTTGTGTTAACCCAAACACGCATTTTCCGCCAGAATACGTGCCCCCCTCCTTGTAAAAGGAATGCAGTTTGCATGCTCAAGACAGCTCAGTGATGCAAACTGGAATGCAATAAACATGGACAACTGGGAAATCAAAGACATGTACTCCTGTTAAGCACTAAAATGCTACCAATAATATTATCCATGTACTCAGTGACAAGATAGAGGTACTCTGTATTGATACTGAGAAGTCAATCTCTGCTTTGAAATTGCCTTTTGGTTGAAGCTACTTCCATTCACAGTGCATATAAAGTGATTAGAAACTAAGTCACGGGACCAGTTTTCCTAAATTACGGTGCTTGATGTCTGCATAATGAATGTTTCCACATTACGTAGGATTATCTGTTCAGTCTTTAGTATTTTTTGTTATTATTTTATTTTTTCCTGTCCAGGAAAGTGGAAATGTAGTGTAACAAGGCCCTTCTAATACACCAAAAATAGTCACAAGTTGAAATCACCGTTACATATGTATCAAATAAATACACAACTTCAGTAATTAAAGAGGTTATAAGATTGTGTTTCACTACTATTAAAAGGGTGAAATGTCCTGTCTCCCTATGTTCAGAAGCGACACAAAAGGCAGAATTTTGGTGAGTGCATTACCCAATAGCCTGCCTCCACCTCTTGAACACCAGGACATAATACAGAAACAGCAGCTGATAAGACTTCAGCTGACAGAGTGTATCACTAAGTTACTTTAAGATACTGAGAACACATGTCAAATTGCTAAAACACACAGAAATTTTGAGTCCTAGTACCTATTGCAACCTCCAAACCATAGCAGATTACTTTATTCCTAAAGTTTTGTCATCCAGATAAATTAAGGTGGATTAAAATCACAACACATATCAATTAACTAAAATATAACTTGTGACTTAAAAATTACTGCTGATGAAATGTAAAAAGTAGGATATTCAGAACTAGTAAAAGGAGCATAATAACATGAGACAGTTAAAGTCCTGTTTTTTATTCAGTCTGCGTAACGAGGAGAAGCAGGAAGATATTCCTCTCCATAGGATAAAAGAAGAAAAAAAAAAAAAGTTTTCAAAGTCTGGTCTGTTCATCCCTTGGTGTGAACAGAACAATGTTTTATGACCATGAGAACTTATGATGTGCAGTGATGTGCTATAATGCATAGTATTCATATTCTACAGAGTAGAATAGAGATTACTACCTACTACTACCTACTTTTGTGAAAAGTTATGATTCATAAAAAAAATTATGGAGTAAATGCATCTAATCACCAGGAAAGTACATGAGCCCTGAAAGGACGGATCACATCCATGCAAGCAAGCTACAGCATATACATTTAAGGACTGCATACAGCATCACAGTATAGTAACATAAAATGTATAGACAACTTGCTCTTGTTACTCTGAAGTAATTTTCCACAGCCTCTGTCCAAAGTTTGTTAGAGACAGGGCAAGATTATCCCCAAGTTTTATGTACACCAACATCAAGAAGCCCTCAGTAAGCATTTTTCAACTCCAGAAACTCCAGGTACTTCTAGACTGAATATTGTAGTAGCAAACAGTGCCACATGGTGTGCTTACTCTGCTTAACAGGTAGCATCCAAGGCAGGTTTTCAAATACATAGACTTTAATAGTCAGCACATCTTTGTTTATGACTTTGCTCTGGCGCTTCCCACCAGAAAAGCCAAATACACAGGAAAAGACATCGCTCAGAACCGTCTATCCCTTTGCTCGACAAGAAGCAACACAAGGGCAATTACATTGTATAGAGCCAACTATCCCATATGAGTCTGTAAGCTTACCTTGGCATACAAACTTCAGTTCCTTGGCATCTGTGACCGTGGTTCTTTTATCTGACCTCTTCTTTTCTGTCCGACGGTGGCTACGTCTTTTCTTTGTCTCTCCCCAAAGATTCGATCCACCGTGCATGCTTGGGATGTTCAGAATGGCAATTCCTTCCAGAGAAATATTGATTAAGTCTAGCTGAATTCCATCACACTGATTAGCAAGGAGAAAAAAGGAAAGGGGGGGGAAAAAAAAAAGAGAGAGAAAGCAGTAAGAGAGAAAGAAAAGTCAGAATGTTCTACCTATCAAATATTTTTCTTCAGCAATTCATCATTCTTAACACTGTTAATGCGTTATTCAATGTTTACACCTAAGATACATACTTAATATCTAGAAAGGAACTATGAGATAGAAACAGATCTTCATTCAGAAGGCAAAACATGATTCCTATTCAGCTCTTGATTGCTTAAGTGTGGAGCCATTTGGTAGAGCCATATTGTTATCTGATACCTATTCATTTACCCAAGTGAAATATATTTGTAGCTTCACTACAGCTATTAGCAGAAAAACGTTTATACTACAAAAATTTCTATAGCAGTAAATGGAGTTTTTTTGTTGCCTGTTCCAGCTAAATTGCCTGTCTTATGATTTTACAATGATACTTGTCATTATAACACCTGAGTCCCTTCCCCATGAAAACGAATATAAAAGCCCTTGCATAATGAGCCTATATGGCTTCATGGAAAAGGGTGTAGGTGGGTCTCGAGAGCACAGAACACCATACTGATGTGCGTTTCAATCCGAAGGCACAGCTGGCACATTAGCAGAGGGTTACGCCTGACGAATAACCCTTAGAGAGAGGTAAGGTTAGTAAAACTGGGTACAGCAAAATACAGATGCAGCTACAGCACTTATCTCAGAACTTCCATCAGCCCGTTCTCCGAAATATGCAGCGTATATCCCAAACACAGGATAGGCAGCTAAAGAAGAGGTTCCAGTTCTCTAAAAGCCTTTCAAGACTTACTGGACACACAGAAGAAATCTTACTCTGCAGGATAGTTCTTTCAGTGATGGATTCACTACTGTAGGGCACCTTGTGTTACTTGTGTGTATTTCTCCTGCTTCCTACAGCAACATTTGACATTGAGGCATTTTATAGGTGGGCATTCCTTTGCTAAATTTGGCTTCAAACTATATCTTATAGAATCATAGAATCATTCAGGTTGGAAAAGACCCTTGGGATTGAGTCCAACCATCAACCCTACTCTACAAAGTTCTCCCCTACACCATGTTGCCAACACCACATCTAAACCACTCTTAAACACATTTGGGGATGGTGACTCAACCACGTCCCTGAACAGCCTATTCCAGTGTCCGACCACTCTTTCTGTGAAGAATTGTTTCCTAATGTCCAGTTTAAACCTACCCTGTTGCAGCTTGAATCTATTCCCTCTTGTTCTATCACTAATTACCTGCGAGAAGAGACCAGCACCAATCTCTCTACAGTGTCCTTTCAAGTAGTTGTAGAGAGCGATGAGGTCTCAGCCTCCTCTTCCTCAAACTAAACAGTCCCAGCTCCCCCAGTCGCTCTTCATAAGATTTACGCTCCAATAGGACCATAATTTTCACTTACAGAAGAATGGTTCAGGGACCTTCCCTTATCAACCTGTTCAGTGACAAACTGCAGCATCCTCAGACAGCAGAAGCCTACAGGATTTGTTAACACAGTTCACCTGACACATGTTGGATGAGACGTACCTAGCTTGATGGGACACACCTAGCCTTCGTAGCCTCTAATTTACTCAGGCTAAGTCCTCCTCCCCACCCACACTGGTTTAGGCTCAGGGGGAGTTCCTAACCCATATAAAACATAGCAAAATACTGAAGAACTTCCACAGAAGAAAAAAAAAAAAGACTCAACTTCAGATAACTACAGTTGAACCTGCAGGTGGAAAGCAAAACATCCAGTTCTAATTATTAATTCACTGAACCACCCAAAGTTCCCAGGATTTATTTACTTGTACCTTGGCTAGAGGTAGATTAGTTTCGTGCCTCAGAACGTAGTGGGAGCATATAGATATTCTGGCATCTCAGATGCACCTTGAAGTGTACAGCAGTATATTTTTACAACATCAGATCCTACTCCTGCAGTGTTCTGCAAGCCAGCAGGGGGTCCAGTCATGCATTTAAAACTGATTAAGGGTCTTATTTTGTAATTCCAATATAAAATAATCAGGAGGAAAACTGGAAAAATAATTAACCATGCTTCAGCAACAGTCCACTGCCATCTTGCAGCTTGCTGCTCTGTGGGTCACTGGCACTTCTTCCTCTCTGCCTAAACCTTTATCACAGCCTTGAAGAAGAAAAGGAAAGCACAGCTCAAAAATAACTGTGCATAATTGTTTACCCTGAAACTTTCTGAGACGACAAAACAGAACTGTATTACAATGCATACTCTGCATCTTCTTAACTCTTCTAAGAAGAGTGTACATCTGCAGAGAGAACATTTTCAACATTAAAGTTTCCATTTCATATTTGTTCTTCAAGAATTAAATTTTAAACCTGTGGATCATATCTACATAGGGAAACCTTTAAAGTCAAAAGACATATCTGGAAGTGAGTTGGCAGTTGAAAGTGTAACTTTTTAATCATACTTTTCATACAAGAAAAAAGGCATGGGTCTTCACTGTTATTTTGGAAGAAAATTCGTGGTTCCCCCCTATATTTTATATGTATTAAATATTAAGATGATTTATTTTACTAAAAATTCTGCTCATGTGTATGCTCACTTACTGCTATACATTCTAGATAAACAGATATTAATTTCATAATTAAAAGTAATCTTGTGTAAATACCCTGCAGGCCTCAATGAATCAAACACATACTGTGTGTCAGGCCTCCCACTGTCTTCAAGTGGAATGTACTGGCTGGATAATTAGATAGTACATATTTTTTAACCTTATTTGCATGCATATTATATCTTTTGCACACTGACAAGCAGCAGTAACAACAAAAGTCAGATTACCACAGGGAATTCCCACAAAGAAGTCTTCATTCCTTATAATTTGCAGCCTAAATTAAAATAATTTGATCTTTGACAAGGATGAAATGTCAAGCAGAAGGGGGTCCTCTACAAGCCACGGCCTGTGGCTTCTGAAATCTGCCTAATTTATGTCAGTCACTTCTTAATACATATTTAAGTATTACACGAGAAAGATGATAAATATGCAATCTGACACCTTTGGTATTTCCCTGCTGTTAATTTATAAAGGTCTGGCGTCCCCCAAACTGACTGGAATTATTTAAATAAAAGAAGAATTGTGAAATAGGATGGCGCAGGGTCTGGCTTCCATTTTCACTCAATATTGAACACAGCAGGTAGTACACTAAGACAATTATTTGACTAGGCCTCAGAATCCCACAGTGACGAGGAACTTTCTGAATTGGTAAAGGAGAATTTCTTTTGTTCACACACAGACACGAAGTTTGCGCTACAGGTAGCCCTGCATTGTCCTCACACATCCCCACACGGCAATAACAACACTCACATGTGTTCTGCTCCGTTCCTTTTTTAATCTTTTATTTCAAATAACGCAATGGCGCCGCTGAAAATGAAAGCATGCTTCTAAAACACGGAGCATGCCCACCTAGATTAGAAATAAACACTAGTGTTTCCATTTCTTTTTTGCCTTCTTTCCTGGACTCAGGCCCTTTTCAGGCAGTATCTTTTACGCTTCGTTCATCAGATCAACATCTTTCAGATCATCTCGAGGTTGAGGACTTATCCTTACCTGAAAACAGCTGAGACTGAGGCTTTGCTGTGTAACCAAGTGCAATATCGTGCAAAACTACACGATCGTTTAATCTCCTTGCCCCTCACCCATTAATACCAGGTGGTATAATGGGCTTCCTCTGGTCCCACGATGCTTTTACAGTGTGGGAGGTATGGCCCATGCCATCTCCACTTACACTGCATCTACGCCTACTCTCATCAAATACCCTTTACACACCTTTTTTTTTTTTTTTTTCTGAAGTGGAAATAAAGTGTAAGTGCCCTAAACTGTAAAGTCCTAAGCCTCATTTACCGACACATTATTATTAAAAATAAATACTTAATTTTGCCCTGTGTGTTTTTTTTTTTTCCTTCTTCCTTAAGAACCCATTTCCCTCCCCAACTTCTCGGATCTCAGTTTGGAAATAAAATCACACCTTATTCAGGGTAACAAGAATTTCATGTCCAAACTTTGTTCTGCATCTCATGCAGAAGAAAATACACAGAACATGAGAAATAGGAGCCTATTTTCAGAAAGTCAAGCTTAATTATGTTAGAAATCAAATATAGGGTTTGCCCACAGAATGTTTGGTTGCTGTCTCCCAGCTCAGAGATATGGATCCTTAATCTTCATGGGCTTTGTTCATTCACAGCTTGGCTGTAGAGCGAATGCATTCTTTGTGCATTTTGTTCAGAGCGAAATGCGGTATTGTACACCAAGCTCTCATTTACAGCAACATCCCCAAGCAAGGGGCAGCAGGTTAAAAATCAGATGAAAACAGTGCAACTCTCAAGGGTTTGTAATGCTCAAACAAGAAACATTCGATACAAGCACATTGGCAAGCGTTGTTCATGTAAATGTAATTTAGTCATTGTAAATAAATCTGTAAATAACTACCTCCTAACACTTCTTGTGTAAACATTTTGGAAACTGTTTCCTCTTTTTGTTCCTAATTGTAGGATTAATGATAACGACCAGGATAGATGAAGTGAATATGAACAAACATGTCTCATATACTGGCAATGTAATATTTCATTGGTAATAATAGCATTATTGATATGAATTGGTAGTAATTATACAACTGCTCTCAGCAGCATCACAAACTTCTGTGCATTCTTGTTTGCTTTGGGATGTTGACATTTCATCATCCCCTCAGTGGTTGCAATTAGACGGTTTAAGATCATCACATCTTACAGGCTATGTAAGATTTTTGCCACATAGAAATATTTTCTTGGGAAAGCCTGTTCTTCAATTTGTATTCAATCAAAAGGTACATTTAACTTGCAGTATATTCAAATCAAATCAGGTAAGGATTTCTTCCATCAGCTAATCGAATATTTTCAGGCTATATGTACTGAAACCCGAATGTGTGAAGCACTGTCTTGGGAAGCACGGGTTTTAAGGTTTGGTTTGTTTTTCCTGGGGTTTTTGTTTGGTTGTTTGGGGTTTTTTAAATTTTTTTTTTTTTTTTTTTTAATCTAACATGTGGAGCATATTCCCACTTTAAAAGAAGCATAACAGTATAAGGGGCATGTCTGGCACCACAGGTCTTACAGGTTTTGTCTCGGTATTCTTTGTTACTGTTCTACTACCAGGTCCATGGTTCCTTCAGATGATTTCAGGAGACTTTGACCAGACTCTCATAGCTCTCACCACACCTCTCCCAGTGCCTCATGCTACTATACAAATCCTCCATTGGTATGTGCAGTTCTCATTACTATTGGAAAGGAAAAGCACCGTAATTTTCTCAAGAAATTATTTCATTATTTAACTTAAATTCCCAGGTTTGTACCTTCACTCATTACACATTTTTCATTTACTTATTTATAAATATCAGCCCCCAAACAGTTTATGTAATGTAGCCACTTATTCTATCAGCCATCAAAGTAGTAGTGGCACATTATTTTAAATTCCTATTTTGTCTGTAACTATCCTGTGTCTTTTCAGTTAATGTTCAATGTATAATGGAAAGATGACCCCTTGTGCAGACAGAAAAGCTATTTAATGAAGGGGAATGATTCCAAAAAATATATATTCTTTAACCTTTATTCAGGAAAGTAAGTACAATTTTAGGGAATTGAGTTTTAAAGGTTATAAAAACTTGGGACCTAGAAATAATAAGATTTTTTTTTTTATTTTAATCCTGAAGCAGCTCTCACTCCCTCTGACAGTCTTTCATTTTTCCATCTGACCTAGCCACACTCCCTATTGATTTCTAATGTTATATTTCACCTCTTGACCTTGTCTACTGTATTAAGACTTCACTAATCATCAAACTGAACTTTGTTCCAGTGTGCAGGGCTACACTACAAATAGACACGATAAAAATAATATTTTGGAATATAGGGTCGAAAGGATGTGCACTTCTTTGCCTTGTTGGATTCAGGCACTCTGCACCCTTGCTCCCTGCATTTCAGCCAAACTAGTGACATTTCAAAGATAAAGGCAACAATTAGTTTCTTACTTCTATTTCTACAGATTCATGCAGCTTCTTACAGGTGGCTGAGAAAGTTTCCGAAGTGCCAAATTCAAAATACCAAAATTTGTTCTTCATTCTGAAACAAGAAAAAAAGAAAAGAAAAAAGAAAGATCTTATTCACTATCAATATGTGACAAAAGTGATCATCCTGTCTTCCATTATAAGTAATGGCAAAGGCTTGGGAACATGTGACATCCCATTTGAAATAGATGAGCTCATAATTTTCAAAGCTTAAATGTTGGTGTCAAGTTGTATGATATCCCCTAAAGGGATAACAGGAATGTATTGAACTGACAGGTTCAAATGTACCTTTGACTTTTCTTTTTCAGTGACTATCAGAATATTTTTTGTCACTTAACCAGTGACATGCCTCAGAAAAATGTATCGATTTTATTTCACGTCTTACACCTACTATACGATTTCTGATTCATGGTTGAAATCTCCATCCCGTGGAGCACTAGACTGTGCAAGCAGGGCACTCCCATCATGAAGAAAAGCCAAGACAAAAACATAGCTTGCCTTAAGTAAGCTAAAAGTTAAGGTAAAAGCTTATTGTTCATGATGGCAACTGAGATATTTGAAGAAAATAAAAATTCTAGCTCTAACAACCTTGAGATATGTTGCAGTAGGAAAGCTGCATTACCAGGTAATTAACTCATGGACACATCTGAACTGGGTGATGGGACCTGCATCTTGAAGTTCATTAACAGATTCTACAGAAAAATATAACTGGATATAAATGCTAGTAAATTGCTTAGTTTATCATGACAGGAGGCAGAGATTACACTTTTTTTCTTCTTAAATACATAAAGACTACGCTTCTGTTTTACCAGATTTATTGCATACTGTCAAATACAATCAGGACACCAGCAGTACCATTTCAAATAAGTATGTGCAGTTTTGTTTAACTCTCATGAGTAATTATTATTCTGTAACAAAACAAGAAGCTAAACTGAAAAAAAAAAAAAAAGGCACCGAATTAGAATTCATTATTCACACTTAGGAATCAGATATGAACACAGTTCATCCGCTTGTATAAACTGCTTTCTGACGCAGACAAAGCACAGTGTGCTTGGAACTTGAAAATGTCTGGCTTTGCATGCGCTAGAAGCGGAGAGGAGTGAAATGCAGACGTAGATCACTGCCAACCATGCCAACAAAACTGAAAATCCTACCCTTGGCACTTATTTCAAATTACACATAAAAGTTTACTTAGTGGCTCTTAAAGTCCACCTAATGGCTCTTAAAGTCACAAAGGGAGAAGGGGGACCACAGCACTGGCCATTCCCAGAAAGCTGCCCCTGGTGTGAGGATGTCCAACTTGGCAGTCTCCACAGGGTGGGGAACAGAAGAAAAACAAGAGAGGAACCAACATATTTCTTAAGAAAAAAGTTTCAGGCATTTCCAAAGGTTTTTACACACAAAATTTGCAAGCATTTATAAATTGGTTTTGAGAACTGTTTTTGGGATAAACGACATATTCTCAAAAGAGCTCCAATAACCAGAAGGGCTCAGACCAGATTCAGCTTCCAAACTCCACGAGCCTGTGAGTGGAAGTGATCTGAGGCATGTTCCTTCTCTACCTGTGGTTTAGTCAGGACACTGACATGCCGACCGGGGAGCAACTGCTCTATTTAAGCCAATGTATACGAAGAAATGAAGAGTCCTTTAATTTCCAAACAAGTGTGAACAAAGTACCAAACTCCTGTTGGGTCCCTTTGGAAAATCTGGATGGAGCTATTTTCCTCCTACTTTCTACACAGAGATGATGAAAAAGAAACAATAAAAAAAACCTGATGTAAGTATTCAGAAGAATACTTTATGATTTCTTGTGATCTTATTACTGAGCAAGACAAACAAGCCTTTGCATCTTCTCCTTTGAGAGCCTTTCCTCCTGCTGCTCAGTTATTTTTACCTCAAATGAAGCTTATTTTTCTTTATTGGAAATCCTGCTTCAAATTGACTTCTTAGCACTGTATATAATAAACTCTTTGATTTGTACACAGATAAAATAGACAGATATATTTCAGAGTCATTCAGAATATATTGTGTCACACTCATGTATTTTGAACTCAGCAAAACAAAACCCAGCCTTGTCAGTGCACTCAAGGTTTACTAGAACATTTAGGTCTATAAATCAAAACTTGTAAAATTATATGACAGAAGATTAAGTACCTTCATCAGGTGAAGTTTTGATGGTAGATGTATTTCTTGCCGTTATAATATACCTTATAAGATTCTATTAGGTCAAAAAATGTAGTCTTGTGAGCCTGTCCTCCTTTACTGTATCTCTATTTTTAAGGATAGAAAAACAACTGACTTGACAGCTTTTCCATTACAAAGATAGATGTGGATGATACAAATAACTTTATTCCTCATTTCCGAAAGGATTTACCAACTCCCTTTACCAGCCACGAGATAGACTAGATTGCATGTATTTATCCAAATGCACTATATTTTTTATTGAACAGAAAACTGTATCTTATGTGCACAAACCAAAGTTAAACGTAAAGAAAATGAGACAAATTATAATAAAATTTCCAAAAGCAAGACCACTCTTAAAATGATAGTAAATATTGTAAGTTTTCTAATAAAAATATCTCTAAATTCCTATCTTCCACTTGCATTCCTCTTTCAAACAGGTGAAGCTCATCTGCTTATCAAGATAGCAGCAAATAGTAGAAGAGTCCATTTAGAAGTTTAATGAACTACTCTTACGGCCATTCTAATTTCTTTCACAATGGTATAAGTAAATTTTAGACTCGTAAACAAATACTTATTTAATGACAATTTTGCAGCATTAAAACTGTAAGAAACTGAATCACGAGCCTCTGGCCATGTTTATTTTCTCTCTCTCCTAGAGGAACTGATAATTTAGACTTGTTCGAACATTTAATAAGAGATGATCAAAACCAAAGACGAAGTCTATTTCAGTTAAAAAAAAAAAAAGGAAGAAAAAAAAGCGTTCAAAAAGTAGCACTTTTCTTTACAACACTAGTTACTAGTTTTGTTGGAATAGATTATTTTACAGGAAAGTGTTTTTGTATATGCTTCAAAGTGCATAGCTAAACTCTTAAACAAGTCCGTGTTTGAAAACGCAATATAAATAGAACATCAATCATGATTAAAGGCTGACCTATCTAATCCTGCTATTGGATTACAGTACGTCAAAATGTATCCAGTCTATGGCTGTAGGAACAAAACAAAACTGTACTTCAAGAGCCTAAACACCTTTTATGCTGGCGGTTTTCCACCCCCTCAAGTATTGGTCAATTTTCTGATAAGTGGAATGATCTTCTTAAACAGGGCTGAAACAAATTGGTGAGACAGTACAGGAAGGCCAATATTGCCATTTCTTATTGCGTTTCTATGCTGTGGATAAATGTCAGCCTTAGAAACTTGGATATGTTTCTTGGAAAAGTTCAGACTAATATTTGGTAATCAAGGCAAAATGATCAAAATAGTCTGTGATATGGGTTTGCTCCATTATCAGTTAATCAGAAACCCCCCTACTGTTAAAACTATTTTATATAACCTTTCTGATTAAGCAATTACAAGGCATGTCATTGAAAAATTGTCCTGTATCTAAATATGGAAATAGTAAATACTTTATTCTACACCTGAAGAGCATCTATACTTCATTCCAGTGTGCACACTCTGTCACAATGTGCATAACAATAGACCAGCTATAGGCTGCTAATAAAAGGTCACGGCATTAAAGCAGGACTATCTTTAAACTTAAGAAACATAGTCATATTCTGGTGTTAAGGGTCTACAGTTGGGGCAATTGCTTATTGCTACATTTGGAAGTTTGTCACACTTACTACCATATTCTATTCACGCTTCTTATATTTACTATTTACATTTATTATATTTATTTCCACTTTATTTTAGTTCTGCAGTGTCAAGCTTCAATGACTTGAGCTAAAAATTTCTACATCAGGAAACTTCTGACTGCAATTTTTATAAAATTTCAACTGAAATACTTTGACCATATTTGAAAATGACTGGAGAAAGTCATGTGTATTTGCTTATACTGTTTTGGATAACGTACACTTTGAACTGCCTTAATACAGCTACACTTTCTGAGCAGAGATTTTAAATTTAGCACAAGGATAGCCATGCATCAAGAATATGCCTCTGGCCATCTGTGTGAAAATACATACAGAATTTAACTATATTATGACCATTTGGAAATACACTCTGGGAGAGCTTTATTTGCAATTCTCATATGGCAGAGAAGGAATAAATTTTTGTCTTTAGTTCTGCCATCTTTTTTCTCTTAACCTACACAAAGTATATAGATTTTTACCCACGAAACTTCTCGAATTTTAGATTTTTCCAAGCTAAATTCCTTGAAAATCCACGGCCAGCAAGCAATTTCTACCACAAATCTGTGCAAGAATCTCTGCTCGTGGACAAGCAGCACCTGGTTTCCTCTGTAAACTATACTCCTCCTCAAAATATAATCCCTAAGCACTGCCTTCTGAAAACAATTTTTTCAAAGCTATTCCAATTATGTTGCAGAAGTGCCGTCTGCTTGTCAGTGAGTGTCAAGAATTGGTCTCACTCTATTCCATAAACTCAGAGTCTCCAGCATAAAGGTGCCATTCTAAGAGCAGCATTCATGAGCAACTGTGTACAGAATGTAATGAATTTTTTTTTTTAAACAAAAGAAGTATTCCACATGGAAAAAAACAAACAAACAAACAAAAAAAAAGGTGTAGGAAAGAAGCCACGTAGATTGAATGCTTATCATTTCATTCACCACATTTCTGGAAGGTGCTCAAAGCCACAGACTCTGGCTCCCTTTTCTCCCTTGTTCACTCTTTCATCTTCTGTCCCAAGGAAATGTGGAATAACATGTAGAACCACCCCTTCAGGGAATCAAATATCCCAGGGAAGTGTGCAGAAATGGAGGTGTGAGCCAGAGGTGTATTTCCACAGAGAAGAAATTGTGAAGAGTCCAAGGGGAGAAAGTGGTGGAAAAAAAAAAGAAAAGGAGATCATCATCAGGGAAAATAGAAGAATCAAGAAAGAGAAGAATGAGAAAAAGATAGGAACCTAATTTCAAAATGCACTGAAGTTCTGCAATGCTGAAAGAAGAATGATGATAAAATAGAGAAGGGAAGAAAAACAAAATAATCTGAAAGGCCGAAACGAGACCCAAGTAAAAACACATATATCTGAAGTCTGAAAATACAAATAATAAGGTCTAAAAATGAAACTGGGAGTATAGGAAATGCCATACTGGGTAAAAAAGCTGAACATCTGTTCCACTATTCTGTCACTGAGAGCAGTTAGTACCAGAGACTTTGGAGAACAGTGTGAAACTCCATGTAGTATACAGCTGGGAATAATCTTGCTCTAAGGAAGGTTTATTATTATTTATGATTCTATCAAATTGAAAGAGGGTGCGTTTAGATTAGACATAAGGAAAAATTTTTTTTAAATCTTTTTACATTTTTTTTTTTCCGATGAGGGTGGTGAGACCCTGGATCAAGTTGTCCAGAGAAGCTGCAGATGCCCCATCATTGGAATTGTTCAGAGTCAGGTGAAATGGGGGTTTGAGAAACCTGATCTAGTAAAAGATGTCCCTGCACATGGCCAGGGAGTTGGACCAGATGATCTTTAAGGGTCACTTCCAACTCAAACCATTTTGTGATTTTATGATTTAAATTCAGACAGTTTATAGTATGAAGCAATATGAAAAAAAAAAGAGAAAAGAAAAGAAAAGAAAAGAAAAGAAAAGAAAAGAAAAGAAAAGAAAAGAAAAGAAGAAAAAAGAAAAGAAAAGAAAAGAAAAGAAAAGAAAAGAAAAGAAAAGAAAAGAAAAGAAAAGAAAAGAAAAGAA
>JAOXNO010000013.1:29608149-29627020 GCA_028565335.1 Limnodromus scolopaceus
AAAAGAAAAGAAAAGAAAAGAAAAGAAAAGAAAAGAAAAGAAAAGAAAAGAAAAGAAAAGAAAAGAAAAGAAAAAGACTAGGTAAATTAATGGGAGCAAAAAACCCTCAATTTATTTATGTTAATTCATGGCTGTGTCCTGCTTTCTTAGAGTTTGGAATTTCATATTGCATTTAAAAAATCACCAATATAGAAGCCCTAGGGCTGGTTCTCAGTGCGTGGCAAAAGAAAAAGTCTGCACCCACGAACAATTGAAGCAGAAGCAGCTATGGAAGTCTGTTCCTGCAATTGGGAATAAAAGCGCCTGGAACCTTTACTATCTGATTTTTCTCAGGTTGTGGAAAAGTTTTCTAAGGTGTGTCGGAAGTTGCTGCTTTTGGTTTATTGAGTCCCAGCCTGTGAGGCATACATTCAAGAGCAAATGAAGTAAAATTAACAGCAGATTGTATGTCATTATGATTGTACTTTGAATTTCTGCTAATAAAATGTGCTGATACATTGGATGTTATCTAATTAAATACTAAATATCAGATAAAATAAATAAAACTTCAGTTGCTAAAAAATATTTTAATGTTTCACACAATTCAATATAAAGAATATTTTTATCAAGTCCTATCCCCCTCACAGAAGTTTTCAAGAGACAACATATTTTCCATTTTTTCTTACTGTTCATAAATCTATTATCTAGGTAATTTTATACTTGGGTAAAAATGATTTCATTGTAGCACATAATATATATTAATAAGAATGTATGACTTTTTCTAATGTTCTTCTTTTCTTTCCACTTCTGTCTTAACAATCATATAATTCCTGTTCTGCTTTATAATGAATCATACGCAAAGGTAAGGAAATAGCCAGTGGAGATGCACATCCATAAGAGATTTATGTGTGACTGGCATGATTTTAATAGAGACATCTTTGTCAATTTTTTCTTTTCCCATTACCACCTGTACTTATGGCAAATCTCAGTGTTAATCTCTGATGGCACACAGCATAAGCAGAGATTGTATAGATAAGCACAGAAAAGTTAAAATCCTAAAAGAACAGTTCCAGTTTTACACAATAAATAAAATTTTCACATTCTCACACAACAATACCAGCCATAGTTGGAAAGCTACCCCATACAAGCTTATGCTGTTAAGCAGCACTGTGAAATCCTCTCTTCCTGACCTTTAGTAGCTCTACTGCTGCAAAGCTGCATTTTACTCTGTTTTCTCTCACAGTTTATGGTACCGTTTCGCACTGTGGCTTGTACTTCTGACTGCAGCTGGTCTGCCACCTCCACTGTCCACCCACCTGCCCCACTTCTCCAGCCTTCTGCCCCGTTTTCTGCAAACTGAGTTCTTTCCAGCTGTAAGTGCCATCCTTCCCTCCCCCACCCCCCCCAGCCCATTCGGTTCTGCTCCTGCCTTCAGCTGCGCCCTCATGTCCATCCAAGAACCTACTCCTGGACACCTTCTTCACTCTGATCACTTGCAGTAACAAACACAAATCGTAAAGAGCCGGAAAAGGGCCTCGCAGTACTGAGTGACTCTGTAAAACGTAGACGACATTTAATGTGGATAAATGTAAGGTGATGCACACGAGAGGAAAATAAAAAACAATCTTAATTTCACAAATCGTGATGAGTTCTCAGGGACAAAGTTTTGGGCTTACAACAGCCGAATGAAGTGTTGGAGCAGTGCTCAATAGCATTTGCTTGAGTTGTGTTGCGATGTTTAACACTGTGCGCAGTTTGTCTTTCCCTAAAGGAAAAAGGGCAGGGGGAGAAGAGGAAAAAAAATTAAAAAAATAAGAGTAAAATAGAATTAGAAAATATGGAGAAACAAAATATGGGGACAATCAAAATATTGAACATCCTTTGAACTCTTCAGCCTAGACAGGTGATAAATGAGAGCAATATATCAGAGTTCTCCAAAGTCATGTATGCCATGGGGAGGATGAGTAGGATCCTATTCACTGCCTCTCCCAAGAAAAATCTAGGACATATTAGAAGGATTTAGGAAGAAATAGATACAGCAAACGTTTCTGTACATGGCATGCAAATAAGATGCTAACAGGATGCTAAAAGTTCATATCAGTTCAAAAATGATTGGAGGGATTAATGAAATAAATAGCCACTGAAGTCCACATAAGAAAACCAACACGAATATGGAAATATTCTACATGTTACCTCATTCTTCTCTTCTGAGACTCACTGGTAGACAGCACTAGAGAAAGAGCACCTGGCTAGACAGACGTTTTGGCTGACACCAGATGGATATTTTTATATTCTTATGTTTCTGGTCCCAAGTGCATTTCCTCTTTTCTCTTACTATCTTTGCTGGGTTATAAATGATATAAATGTCTCACCACTCATCACCACTTGTTATCTCAGGTTCCAACTATCCGTTCGGATTGAAATATTTGTACAGATAGTACCAGTAACAGTCAGTTCACACATTCCAGACAGGTACTGATGTTCCCAAACATAGTGTTATGTGTATATTTGCAGAAAAAGCTGTCACAAATTCACTGGAGGTCAGTGCACTGTTTCCTGACTTTGTTGGGCTACTCATCAGAATATAATTCGTTTAGGTTTTTGAGAGAAGCAGTAGCCAGATTTTAAGTGCTCTCTCTGCTAGGGCTACCAGAAAAACCATGAGCAAAACCCAGATGATAGCCATATCCATAACACACATTCTTCTCTTATTAGCTACGGAACCTGTTCTCATTGGATTAACCATGATGCCTTTCCCACATACCCTCCTTACTTTACAGAATCCAGAAGAGAGAAACCTACTACTAACATCTACACAGAGGAGAATCTTATTAAAAAAAAAAAAAAAAAAAAAAAAAGTAAAAATGCCTCTGTTGAAATATAAATGACACACTCCAATAATTTGCAGATCCTTGGCGTAGGTGCCATAATGCAGGAGGAACTCGGTGACTTTTGAGCTGTGCCTCAGGCTGCATCCGTTCTGTGCCAAAATGCAACAGGATGCTCATGAGAAAAAAAAGATAATGTATTTCCCCTAGAGTTATAGGAAAGTGGTACACTCAACTGAGACAAATTACAGGAGGTTAACCTACAGCACCTGGTATAAAAACCAGCTATTATAAAACAGCGTGATACCTGACTGATACAGTTTACAAGATATTCCTCCATGTAAGAGGGTACCGTTTCCAGTCTGTGATAGAAATGTCTGTTTTAAATAAGAAATTCTGACAAATGCTTTTGAATATACTCTATTTTAACAACAGTTTTTTAAGACCAAATAACCACACAATTTAGTTTCTTAAAATGTTTACTCAAAGAGTATCTTCATTATATCTCTGATTAAATCTGTCATTTTGCTCCACTAAATGAACATTCCTGTAACACTTCTTAAATCCTTTGTGTCCATTCCCCACCATGAAGATTTCTGCTCTTAACATTTTACTTATTTTTATCCTCATATTTCTCCTCAGTTTCTTTCCCAAATTCCCCAGTCTTGGGAGCAGATGCTGAGGCACCAATGACTCATTAATCTGAAGAGGTTTTTTATCATGAACAAAAATAAAGCCTATAAACAGTTCCACATTTACCAGCCTTGGTCATACTATACAGAGAACAAACAAAGCTCTTTTTACAAAAAAAAAGCAACCCACCACCCTCCATGTATATGTTATAATAGACTTACTATCTCAGAGCAAGGGCACAGACCTTCACATTTCATCTTTAAATTATGTCAGATGAATAAAACAATTTTCCTTCCCCTTACCCACTAATATGGATATGTAAAAGCAGATATGACACTGAGTAGTACTTAAATTAATGAGACCATTGTTAAGGCAGTTCAGAGGTTCAGGGACAGGCTTGCAAGGAGCAACTCCTCATTGGGTGCTTCACATGCACAATTGTAGCTCTGTTTGAGAAAACAAACAAACAAACATACAAACCAGTTTTGCTTCCCTGTAATGCAGGTGATTATATGCAATTAAATAGTGTTTCTCTCTACCCAATGTTTTAACTCCCACTGAAAACCTGAAGTATCTCAATACTGCTATTCAAGTCGTGCCAAAAAAATCCATTCCCTTAAAATTCTCGAAACACCATGTTTTATACCATTCCCAAGAAGGACACAATGAGGAGACTTAAGGAAAAAAAAAAAGTAAGCAAGTAATCAAATGCTGTAAGGGAAACAATGAACAGCTCTTCTGTGAACACACAGGAGAAACATCAGACTCTGTGTAGGAGAAAACATTTGACAATATCTTTTCTGCTTAGGATCCCTCCAGAAATATTTAAGCATGACAGGACTGGGGCAGGACTAAACATCTCTGACTGGGATTCACAGAACTTTAAAGTTTCTTTTTTTACTGAAAGAGCAGATTTATGAATTTAGGAAGCCTCATCCTTTCCAAGCTTCATTGCCTCCTGATTCCATCCATATGAGAAGACCACTCCTAAAAAATGAGATGGTTTGCCTGTGATTCAGCTGAACACCGTGTTTAGCCACGTCAGTGAATCTGTCTGCCTGGGAACTAGACAGCTGTATTACTGCTGAAGACAAAAGACATCTCCTCAATGGAACTGCAGGTGTGATTCATCAGACCTGGGTAAGCAGAACTGCTCTCCAGGCTTCATTCAGAGAAATAACTGGCCCTCTACTGACTATGGTGAGAGCATTGACATCTAGTTCACGTGTACGCAGACACCTTAAGAAGCCCACGTGAAGGTGTCTAATCTCAAACTGAAAACCTGTCCTGTTTCAAAACATACCTACATAGAAGAAAAGACCCTCCTCCACCCAAACCCTACAAGATAAATGAAGTCTCATTATTCCTCATTTTACTTGCTAAAAGAGAATTTAAAAACCATACCCTTACAAGTATTTAGACGGGACAAGGCATCTAAGCATCCTTATAACTAAGGCTTTTAGTGACTTGCCACAGAAGAACCCGAGATCTGAACTTAGTCCACCTGTGTTCCCTGCAGCGCTTTAAATGCAAGAGGCAACATCAGTTGTCCCTCCTCTTTAGTCTCATCTTCTAGGAATTTTTAAATAGGCATCTTAACCTATTTTTCTCTCCAGGAAAGGCATAGACACTGTGCTGCCTCATTTCCTACAGAAGGGCTACAGCACAGCTGCCAGCTCTCAGGAGTAGATTGTTCAGGAGAGAACGAGCAGGTGAAACACGTGGGGCCCAGCTTCATCCTCTTTGTGAAACAAAAGTCTGTAGTCATTAAATAACAGTACAGTGCCGTTCTGTAGTTTAGGATGGGATGAGTTTTGTTTTTAAAAGGCCAATGATTTTTTAGAAACCTGAAAACATTACACTTAACGCTACGTTTGTGAGTCTATATTTTTAGGCAATGTTTTTTCCCCTGAAAACTGAACACAGTAATCAGCTGTGGTTAGAAATGCTGTTCTGTAAATGTGCAGAGACTTCAGAATGCATTTTTAGTGTGACAGAAGGTCTTTACTTAGTAGAAATCAGGACTTAGCATTGAAAATGCACATGGTAGCTGTATAAATAATAAATTCTACTACTCTAACTACTTACCACCTTACACTTCAAAATACAAATTTAGAAAACTTTCTACACTGAACAGCACCTAAGAGGGTGAGTCAGGCTGCCAGGCAGAGAATAAAGCTGAGAACGGTGTAGTGTTTTTGCTCCTCTGTACAAAGCTATGTGATCAAAGTCATTCCACCAAAAATCTCACGGGATTATTGTCAAATAACTGCTACACACCCGGCATGTCCTTGTTCCATTTATTAGAATGTTGTAGTGAGAACACTTATTTTTTAATCCCTGTGCTCTATTACTATTTAAAATGCATACAATCAAGAAGAAATTGATTAATTTTCAAAAGCACATTTAAAATAAACACGTAAAATAGTTCCTTATGTGCCTTCTATGGAATGTGCTGGTGATGATATACATTCCACTTCGGGGAAGATTATAGATATAGACCCTTTTCACAGGGATACACACAAAGAAATCTTCTCCCTTTCTAATTTTTGGATAATCGTATGCTACAGGAATGGTAAATTTAGCACATATGTCTAGTAGGACTCTTTTCTACAGCCAGAGAATTGGTGAGGAATCAACCTTTATGGGCAAAAGCTCTAAACTATCAAGTAAGCCCGGTAAGACCTGTGCTTCTGCCTAAATTATACGTCTTGTTCAGTGCCTTTGGTTTTACTTCTTATCCTAGAGCTCCATATTGCATTTCTAATCATTACTTCACCCCAGCTTTTTAAAATCTCTCACAGCTCCATGCTACCAGCTGTTGTTTTCTTTCCTAATACACTTCACTTGCAAGGAAAAAAAAAAAAAACACAACCAAAAAACCAACAAAACCCACCCCAGATTTAGATTTCTTTCAGTCTTCTCTCAGCTCCTGAGACAAATGGAAGCAATCGCTCTTTGCTTTAAAGTCACTAATACTTTAGGACCTAAACTTGATATGGTAAACAAACATGGTCAATGAGGATACCATCATTCAGAGGTATTGATCCGATTCCTTCAAATTTGCAGGATTCCAAAGACTGGTTGTCTTGAAAATTGCAACAGTTTAACCGGTTTTCTAAACTTAACAAACAAGTACAGACTGTTTGGTGTATGCTATTAAACTATGAAATGGAAATCAAAGGAGCTACTCATATATAGAATCACAGAACAGATGTCATATGCAGATAAAATGAAGGAATTCAGTGCTAGTAGAATTGGGAATCTATTTCAGTATAAAACTTCATAATCTTAGGTTAGTTAATAATTTTCTAACTGATCTAAACTAAGCCACTCTTAATGAAAGTTAAAATATATCTACTCTATCATTTGTTCCAGTGCAATCATTTTATAGGTTGGATTAAAAAAGTAACAAGAAAAAGACAAAACAAACAGATAAACCTTATATTAACCTGGCACAGTATTTTTTTTTTTATCTAGACACATTATTTGACATACAGGAAACATCAGTTGCACGTCTTTTGTTAACATACATGCACAACTTCCAGTGAACTGTCAACATATCAGTATGGAAATACAAATTATCAGCACATAAAATGCTGCTTCACGGGGCTCACTGTAGTTACACGAGAACTGCAGGTAACAATTCCACTGACACTCTTAGTTGTATAAAGTGCACAGATCTTAGCTTGCAGGCTTGGCTTTCTTTAAAAAACGTCCACATCTTTAGAGTATATTGAAGTATATAAACCTAGCATCTAAAATGGATCTTCAAAATGTATTCTGCTATAAACTTTTTGGGGCTGAAGAAAAGTAATAAAATTCATAATAGTTCTCCAATATTACATCTGAGAAAGGGCAAGTAAACTTTTCCAAATCTTAACATACAAAAAAGCTCAGAGAAACCATGTATGAAACAACCTGTAAAATTTTCTGCTTGGGACTTCACAACAGCATATACTAAATTCTTAAGTAAAAGCTTAGCACGATGACTACAAAAGACACGCTTTAAAAAAAAAATAGGAGACACCAAACTTTTTCAGCTTTTTAAATGGGAACACACAGTAATCCATCATTTTTCATTAATGTTGGCTGAAGAACCAGGATGAATTACACACTGAAATTCTTAGCTTTTCTTTAGTTCCTCTGTATCAGTCTACAGGTAAAAAGGGGCAGTAAAAAATATTATTGTTGTACAATATATTACAAAGTCTGACTCTTACCTCACAATAATGCAATTTTTCTGTTGTTTAGGGGATTGGCCAGAGAAAGGGAAGATACTGGGATATTTCTTTTTCCCATCAGTTCTCAGCTACGTAGCAGGGTGCTGAGGCTGAATCAAATGTATCGGCGTAGGAGTAATGATTTAGCTGGTGGAGAGGTGGCAGAAGACACGTGGAGGTTTTGAAATACAACTTTCAGATTAAAAGATCCATATTTATACATTCTTGCATGAGCCCTAGTGCTGACTGTAATTATAGTTTTCGGGTATCAGGTACATGTTTCTGTGTTAAGATACAAGCAGCACATTAACCAAGTATAACTCCCGTTAGAGAAGGGGGTGGAGACGAGGGAAAAAGCCCAGCCTGTTTAGTGAAAACAGTGCTGTTTTCAGTAGACAACAGAGGCTAATATGTTAAGGCAGAACTAAGCAATGCTTTCTGAAAAAGGTCTTATCTTTGCCAGTGGTCTTCAAAAAAATTGTTCTTGCAGAATTTTCCAAAGTAGTAATTATAGACTATGTGTTTGTAATGAATATAAAATTGTGACTTTATTTTTACATAGGAATATTATTAACATACCAGCTCTAGTTTTGTAAGTCCCGTGAGAACATGTCAAAGAATGATTTCGGTAACCCATCTTGTATATTCACAGCCCCAATACACCTGACAGTCTTTTGTATAAACCTAAGTAATTTTCCAGACAGGTTATCTCTATGAAATAATGTGTATATTATTTTTAATTTAGCTCTATGTGCTCAGGAGCATTTCTTAAAGTTTGTCTAGTTTTGAAAATACTTCATTCCAGCACCTTAGCCTGCTTTTTCTCCCAGTTGTTCCTTACAGCCAGATACTTGCTGCGAGTATGAAGTATCATGGGCAATTGTCACATGATAAATTACTCTTTTCATCCATCAAATATTAAAGCTGCTCACTACTGACCTTGAGCACCACTTACGCTCCCAGAGCCTCGGCCCTTTTCTAAGCCAGCAGGGTACAGCTGGCACAAATTCAGCCGAGCAATCAGATTCACGCTCGTTTGCAAAAGTTGGGACTTTAAAAAGCGCCGTGTCCCACATAGCACAACCGGAGCTTTGGCCACTCTTGAGAGAGGTGTCCGACACCCGGCCGCTTCTACCAAGGAGCATTACCCGCTCAGGTTGATTTGCAGCAAAGTATTTCTCAGTAAGTATTTCCACTTAACATTTACTCTCAGGGAACTTGTGTAGTGGGAGATATTTACGAGTTGCTTTCAGCTTAAAAATAAATCACCTCTAATTCCTCTAAGCGAAATCAATCAAAAGTCTGTAAAAAATGGACTGGTTGTTTGGTCGATTCTGGCAGAAAAGTAAACAGCACTTCAGCTTTTCTCCACCATTAAGGTCTAAATGGCCTAGAAAGTAAATCAATATCTCCAGTCAGCCTTCTGGCTATTGTTTAGCCAGTAGATATGGATTTTCTCTAGCTTACTGCACTCCTTTGGGACTAACCTGTAATCCTCAGAGAGTAATAATAAGTTCGTTATCTAGTTCAGCTCTCTGTTGTACATTTAAATGGACCACATCCATCAGCAGCACTTGTTAAAGTTAAAGGACAATGACATCCCATTCAACCTATTTCACAGTGAAATACTTGGAATACCTGATGGAGAAAATGATTATAAAAATCTTATTTGGTGTCAGGTTATTAAAAATGAAATATCACAAATGAAGTAAACAGTAAATAAGGATTTTTCTTATATATGTAACATTGTTTCTTCATTAATGAGTTAAATTGTGGTGAAGTTTATTTCTGTCATACATCATGCTGTCTTTCATTATTCATATCAATCTGTTTCAAATATTTCTGGTTAAATACTCCTGCAAAGCAGGCAGCTGTCAGAACCAATCAGTACTTTTTTTCATTCCTAAGCTACCAGATGTTTGCTGGACTAAAATGATTTTTCCCTCCCTCTACCTAGGAGTGCACAAGAAAGCTCTCTCATTTTTTAAACACCGAAGTTTTAAAAGGCTGTACTCTCAGATCACAGAATCTGTGCTGTACTCTCAGCCAGGGAGAGCTGCACTCTCTGATCCCAGCATTCCGTTTTATTGTGTACACACATTTTCTCTGATAAAGGAATACAGTCCATCACAACATGACAAACAAACCATTATTTCTACAGATCTAGCATCCATGGAACATTTAAAAAAATCATCTAGTAACCATTCTCTGAGTCTGTAAATAAAACCCCACCACTTACTAGTTGCTGTGACTAGGTCCATACTATAAATTATGCACATGAAGACTGCTGTCTGCTGGGGAATGGGCTGCATTTTATCTACAGCCTCAATACGCAGCCTTCAGAGGGGTTACGCAAATATACATGAGTCACAGCCACCACTGCCACAGGTTCTTTTCCCTAATTCAAGAATTATTAGGAAGAATGAAACTGGAAAAGGATGGGGGCTATGGCTCTATTCACAGAATCACAGAATGATACAGGGTTGGGAGGGACCACTGGAGATCATCTTGTCCAACCCCCTGCTAGAGCAGGTCCACCCAGAGCGGGTTGCACAGGAACGTGTCCAGGGGGGGTTTGAATGTCTCCAGAGATGGAGACTCCACCACCTCTCTGGGCAGCCTCTTCCAGTGCTCTGCTACTCTCAAAGTGAAGAAGTTCCTCCTCATGTTTAGGTGGAACTTCTTATATTCAGGCAAGTGGTTTGGAGAGCACTAGTTTCTATAATAAGTAACCATTCTTCTTTCGGAATTCCAGATTGCAACCACATTTAAGTGAGTGACTGTCACTGTCTTCAAATCAAAAGGAGAGTTGACAGAGTCCTAAATAAAGATTAAGGAACTGATCCTTAAAATGAATCCTCTACATTCAGAGGTTAAGTCCAAGCAGCAATGTTGTACAGAAGGACAAACAGAACTTTTTGATGGTGGCAACTCCCAAAATGCAGCTTTAGTCTCCGCCGAGCTGCTGCTAGTACTGGGATCACCACTAGGTGACAGCTAGAGAGTACCCAGAGTCCCCCTTGATGTTCTCTCAAACAACTTCGCTCTGTTCCTAAAACAATTCACTTGGTTTGGTGAAGTTTTTTTTAGATAACTCCAGACAGCATTGTAATGAAAATCAATAGAACTTAAGTTCCTACGAACATGTCACTTTGAAAATATCTATTAACGTTGTGCGAAATAAGGCTTATACACCTTAAAAATAGAGTCTTAAAATCTGCTGAATGTCACTGACCTGCGGCGGAGAATGAGGTTGGTGAAAAGACAAGCCAAAGAAATCAAAGGCACCTGAAAAAGCATCACAAAACGTGTCCTTCCAAAAATGGTTTTTGTTCCCTCTCTTTTGGTATGCAAGATGTAAATTAAAAATAAATCTCTCTTCTACTTTTCCAGAGGACTTGGGGTTTCACATCAATGTAAAACACCACTGATGCAACTGATATTCTAGGAGGCGGTATTTGTTTGCTTTTGATATTTCTGTTGTGGGATCCTGTTCCCCTTGTTATGTTTGTTCTCAGGGAACTGTAGTGGCAATGACTCATGAGTCATAACTCTTCTCCTTCTTATGATCAATGATTACGATTCAGCTATTTGGTGGCTTTGTCCCAAGTTTTAAAAATTTTTGCAGCTTTTTCAGAAACCTTTTCAATTTTCAATGCTCTTTTTAAAGACTGGACTCTAGGAATTGCATACATCATCACAGCAATGGTCTCACGAACACCACAGAAAATTTAAAGAATCACCTTCCTGCACATAAGCCTCATCCCCCTGCTCATAAAGCCCAATATCCCATCTGCTCTCCAAGCCACAAAATCATCCTTAAAAGCCCCTGTTCAGCTCATTACTAGGCATGGCCATTTGGTCCTATCCAGTCAGTGTTCTCTAAAATAAAGTTCTTCATTCCCCACACATGATTTATGCTTGTGATTTCCAGATGTCTGACCTTCCTCTTAGCTATTTTAAAAACATACATAGACTGATTCATCTATTGACCTTCCTTAATTATTATTTACCAGTCTTCCAATTTTTATAAAATTAAAACTTTGCTAGCAATGTCTCCTTACAGCTCTCTGACAAAGACATTACATTACGTTGTAAGAAATAGCTTCTTAATTCTATATAAATATTTTGGACATAAAAATACATAATAGTAATTATAACTATGGATTAACCTGTGTAGGCTGTACACCTTTAGTTTGCATAACACGCCTATAAGAAAGTACTAGAAACAGAATCTATATATAAAATGAGTTTTGGCTTT
This sequence comes from Limnodromus scolopaceus, assembly GCA_028565335.1. Taxonomy (NCBI): domain Eukaryota; kingdom Metazoa; phylum Chordata; class Aves; order Charadriiformes; family Scolopacidae; genus Limnodromus; species Limnodromus scolopaceus. Next base: position 29,620,074 of record JAOXNO010000013.1, read on the forward strand.
CATGTAGCATATTATAGGCTCCTTCCAATCAATATACTTTTAATCTCCTGTTACATTAAAAATGCTGAAACCTAAATGCTGTTAAAGGAACTAAAACCTTTAGATATTTCTTTGAAATAATGATACCTTCTGTGCTCGGTTTTGTATCCTTATCTCACTCCTATTTAACAACAGTTTTGTGCAGGAACTAAACGCTCTTCAGAAACTGCATAATTTGATAATTTTAGGCAGTTGCAATAGTCTCATATTCTAATAACTGGTAAAGGAACTTACAACCTAACATCTTGCGTCTAGAATGAAAGCTGACCCTGCTAATTCAAAAGTAAAATTCACACCAATTTCAATGAGGTCTGGATCTCAGCCTTGATCTTTCAAGGCATTAACCTACTGCAATCTTGAAAGTCTGATTTGAGCAGTGTTCCTTACTTTGTATAATGCATATGTTTGTAAAACTATTTTTCCTTTGGTTTTAGCCAGAGAGCAAATTAAAATAAAATCAATTTGGTTATTTTTAAATGTGATTAAGTTAAGAAAATGAGCTCTATATAAACATTCTCTTATTTCTTCACTCATCTGCTCCTGCTGTCTCTCGGATCTAAAGCAGAATGTTTTACCCAAATGCTGGGACTCGGGAAAGCAAGTTCTTTCCAGAGCTTTGCTGATGAGGTGTAACAAGATGCCCAAAGTTACCCGTAGTTAAGAATTTAAGTAAATGATTGAATTTTCAGAGCTGATCACCATTCTCAGTTGATCAATATAGGAGCAGAAGTTTCGTGTTACAGATAAAAGAGAAAATAAGCAGTCTCACCAAGGTACATAAAGCACCACGGCATCAACAAAACAAAAACCTTACAAGTACTAACAATTATCAGAAGTGGTGGCAACAAATCCTCCTGATGGAAGCGGTTTAAAGTTGAAGTAAAGAGACTTTCCCTAGTTCAAAGACCTCACAGGGAGCCCCACTTCAAGACGCTCCTGTTTTTCCTTGCTCTGCTTGGAGAATGTGAGAGAGTGGAATTTATTCCATGAGACAAGCTGTGTGCTCTGAGGGCAGGCGCTCTCTGCGCTGGCAGGACAGTCACCCCTCCAGCTAGACTGGTACAATGCATCCTGACAGCCCTAAGGCACCGCGGGAGACGTAGCCAGAATAGGTGATTTAACCATGGGGGGAAAACGGGGAAAAAAAAAAATCACCTAAACCACAACTCTCTGGAGATATTCAGCGCTTGGGAGCAGGCAAACAGCTGTTGAACTTGAGCGACTTCTTAATTTTCTAACATTCCTCTTTTGAAAGAAATTCCCAAGCTCATGTCATGTAACTGAGAAAAAGGTGCGTGTGTGGGTCACGTGGCAGGCTTTTGCTTTCAAGTGACTAAAGAAGTTTTCATAGCTGGGAAAATGACTTTTAGCATGGTCTCCTTTGGCATTAAGGCCTCTGCTGAATGTAATGCAGTGTCCTGGCCTCATATTCCCTCTGGGACACCACATGTCAAGTTCAATCGACCGTGGGCTTCTGGCATAAGGAGTTTGGTTTTAGGTTATCTGACTGCAAGCTAATCAAAGTAAACATAAAGACCTGGTAAGGAGTAATGACAGGAACCAAGTAACTTCATCAGTGAAGAACAGAGCAAAGGCAATCCCACCATCAAAGAAGAACAAGTTCAGCACATCCAGCAGAGGCCACCAAGGTGCATTTGTCCTACGAGGAGAGGCTGAGGGAGCTGGGCTTGGTTCAGCCTGGAGAGGAGGCAGCTTTGGGGTAAACAAATAACAGCCTGCTGATTCCTACAGGACTACAGTTGTGCATGGAGGCAGAAAGAAACAGAGGGCAGAAATTCAAACAAAAGAGGATCTGTTAGGACGTATGAATTTTTTTTCACCAAAGACACCTGAAGGCACCAGAAGGCATGAAGTCACCAGAACAGTTTGCTTAGAGAGGCTGTGCAGTCCCTATCCTCTCAGATTTTCAAGGTCAGACTGCATAAAGAAAAGAATCTGACTGAACAAAATGTCAGGAATATTCTAGATTTGCTTTTTAAGTCTTTTCATTCAATGAAAAGTATGGATGCTTAATGCCTCTTTGAGACAGGAACAAATGTCTCAGTATTGCCATTTCCTCCCTGATAGAATTGCTCGTCTCTCATTAACTAGAGCAGGTACTTAAGCCTACCTTTGATATTTAAGCATCCTACAGTATCCTATTGCCCTTCATCACCATTTTAACTGAGGCCCTTACAGTCTGAACATACCTTGACTTCCCTTACGTATGGCAAGTATATTGCTCTTGTTTAAAAATGAGGAATTAAGACACAGAAGAATTGATAACACCTGGGAAGTCTGTTCTTAAGAAGGCTGAATCCACACCTCAAAGTCTGTTGCTTTTAACACCACAGCACATGTTTTTCTAGAGATTGGCACAGTTTTTAGCCATGGCAACACTGAAATAAATCTCAGGGAACAGTCAGAATCTAAGTTCTCACCCATTAAAACCAGAACTGTATTTATTTATCGCAAAATAGCTTACAAGTACCCCCAGAATCTTTAATTGAAAATATGCAGATTAAAAGATGCATTAGCAAAATCTACACACATGCCTAAGTGAATCCATCAGTGTTAGACAAGAGTAGAATCAACTATTTATGGAAAACAGCATTACCAGGAGGTATCAATGACCTTCAACCTCTACAAGTCTTGCAACAGGAAAAACTAACGACAAGGGAAACATCCAATATTACGGAAAACAAACTGCTAATCAACATGTTATTGATCCCTTGTTTTTGTCAAGGTCATTTAGTGTTTTAAAAAATGATCTCACGCTTAATCTTTATAGAAAAAGTGGGCTAATTTGATTTACAAAGTAAAGTGCTATTAATTATGGAAGACAGTCAATAAAAAAGCTGATTCCTCTAAACACATGGCAGATCTTATGGCCTGTGATTTATGATGATGATTATGATGGCAAAATATTTGCAGTTCTCACTATCACCTAACTTGGGTTAGCTAGAACAAAAGATGCAGGTAAGGTACAATCAAGCATCCACACCAAGAGCATTAGGAGACAAAACGAAGCCTTTAGAGCAGTAAAGGTAAACATCTGGATTAAGAACAGTACACAGAAAGAATAATGTGGCCTATTGTTTCTTTTCTGTTGTAGAACACACAAACCTCTATTTTTTTTAATATCAGAGCCAGATTTCTGTCTTGCTGCTGATGTTTCCTTCTGTATTACAGTCCCTAAATGCCTAAGTTGCATAACCAGACATCTCAAGGGTGCACAGCACTCATTTAAAAGGATGTACTCATTACAAATTTTCCCATTTGGGATTATTAGGATGTCAATAAAACCTGGCAGCTTCTCTCACAGCTAAGACAAGCTTTGGATTTTACTAAAAATGTCTTGTGGGACTTCAAAATATTCAAAGGCCTAATTCCCTTTTAACAAAGGAACATTATTAAACCCTTAAGTTAAAGATTAGAAACAACATGTCAGACATTTTAATTTAAAATATTTAACATTAAGTAAATAGGTCATAAACCAGAAATAAAACTATGCAAGATAAGCCTAGGAAGAAGTATGGGAAAGCCAAAAATGATTTACAGAAGTAAATCAATTTTAGATTAAAAGGTAGAAAAATGAGGAAACTGGAAAACTCAAATGCATCTATCACAATGTATGCAGTTTTCCTTTTGCATTGTTTTTAGTTTGCAAAATGAAAATAGGGTAATTCACACTTCTTCGCATAATTGTTTCAAGCTGCCATTAGACAAAGATAGAAATAGTATTGGCTATGCCAGGTCATATTTTCCATTTTTTTCTCCTGACTACAAGACTTGAAGAATGTTTCTGTCCCTGATGTAATCAAAGGGCTCCAAACACCAACATCCATAGTTCTAGCTTTCAATATGTGTATCTTAATTCAGTATGGATTTTACAGCCATTTGTTTAACACAAAGTTATTTATCCTGCATGGCTTAGAGAGAAGAAAAGAAATTTTTGGAAGAACTTATCCAGTTCTGGCCTACCAAAATAATCTTTCTTTATGTACATGCAGTTGTTCGAATAAAGTCTCACTAATGTATAGTTGCAAGGTGCTGGCAAAACAGTCTAAACTAACCCTGTGCCTATCCCTAAAAGCTTTCATCATGTTTGCTTTGTTTTCATGTGAACAACATAGCACTTAATTTTGACAATCTGTCATTTTTCTAGTGTGTTCAGAGAGCGGTCAGACAGAGCAGTACTTTTATGTTTTCCATCAAAAGCCTTACGATGCAGAACTGCTCATCTTCTACGAGAGTCCTTGTCAAGCCCAGTGAGCTGTTTAGGCTGAGGGAGGACCGTGTCATATTGTTTCAATCTCACATGTCAGCAAAGAGAGATATAGATCAAGTGGTTTCTATCAGCATTAATGCTTGCTTGGGCATTCACATACGTCAGATATCTTTGTTTGCAAGATGCATTTGAGTAGTGCTGTGGTGCCAGTGCAAGCAATCTGTAAAAGCTTCCATCTTTCATGGTAGGAAGGGACCACATGGCACATCCTCCACCAGCCTGTACAGCCTCCACCAACCTGCATGCCACATATTCCACCAGTAGCGGTTTGCACCTGTGCAAAAACATTGGCTAGTTGGAGTAAAATAGTGATAAATCACAGAATCACAGAATTGTAGGGGTTGGAAGGGACCTCGGAGATCATCCAGTCCAACCCCCCTGCCAAAGCAGGAACACTCTGAGCAGGTTGCACAGGAACACATCCAGGTGACTTTTGAACGTCTCCAGGGGTCTCCAAGGAGAATGTGAATGGTGAATGTCTCCAGCGAGATTCCACCACCTCTCTGGGCAGCCTGTTCCAGGGCTCTGCCCACCCTCAAAGTAAAGAAGTTTTTCCACATGTTTAGACAGAACTTCCCCCATTCCAGCTTGTGTCCATTGCCCCTTGTCCTGTCCAAGCACTGCAAGCTGATACAGAGTTGACAAATCACTGACAGAATGTTGTTCATCAGCTCTCATTTTTAGGTCTAATGGAAGGTTGTAGTTTTCCATAGATTCTATCTTTTTTTTCACTCTTGAGCAATTATAAGAGTATCAGATAATTTCTGAGAACTTTCCCAAAATATATCTGTAGGTTGTTTCCAACTTTATAAAGTTGTAACCTTAAAATAAAGCTTTTCCTTAGGGAAATTACTTTCTACATCTTTCTCAAGGTCTTGATATTGTTAAAAAAAAAAAAAAGTCCAAATAAAAAAAATAGACTCTCATTTTTTATAAGAGAAATATAAACAACAAGCACTTCTTATAGCCTGCACACAAGAGGAACCAAGGCCACCCCCAAATATTATTCTATTATTAGCAAGAAATCTAACAGTCCATAATGATTTTCCATTATTTATCTAAATAAATAAGAAAAGTTATTTTCTGGCAAATATGTAACCTCTTTTGGCTTTCTACCAGAAATAACATTAGTTTGAAATTCATACATCATTCTTTCTGGTGTGAAACCTCTGCCCAGATGAAACTTTAAGCTAACTTAAAACCAGAAAGATGACATAACATCTCAATTTAAATCTTTGTGAACTAGAGCTCTGAAGTTACCTATCATTCCTTGATATCTTCTTCTTTAAGTGCAAAATAATCAATTTAAATTAATTATACAAAATTACAGAAGATACCATGTTTAAAATGACTTGTAACATATCAATCAAACTGCCACATGTTCCTAAGATCTAAGTAACTTCTAGCTGCACAATAGTCTGTGGTTACATCAACAGCATCTCATGAGCTCAAGCCCACGCTCGAGCCCAGACCTGCCTTGTTTCCAAACTCTTGTACATCTGTGGGAGAGCTCAAGGGAAAACTCTGGTTGTTTCCTGTTGCTGGACTCACAGATGAGTCACCCAGATGCCTCCTCAGAAGGGTCAAGATTCGACTAAGACTATAGTTGGACAACTTATAGTAGTATAGAGCAGCAGTAGCATGTGGACAGGACACAGTATCGTCTACACCTTGGCAGGACCTGTGCTCTACAAAGTCAAACATGTATTATATGCTTAGTGAAAGTTATTTATCAGCATAATTTTAAGAACTTATTTTCCAAAATTGAAGTGCAGCTGATTAGATGGTCACAACAGCAAAAGAATTGTAATTTTTGTTGGCATTCTTATTATTCCTGCCGCAATGAGAAACCTGTCCTGGGACAGGACACAACTGTGTCAGAAACACAAAACCAAAAAAGATGGTCTGTGAATCAGAATCCCCTAATGTTTAACGGAAACATGGAGTTTTTTTCCGCATTATTGATCAGATAATAGGCTTCTATTCTCTGGAAGGATAGAAGATTTCTGAGAGAACGTCAATGTTATTCCTTCTTATATAATGGTGTTTTCTGATTTGGAACAGCAGTATTGCCAGCTCTAATATTAAAAAATCATGTGTAAAGCCTCAAAAAGCATGTCATTTGGAAAAAAATATATTTGGGTACTTTATATCTGTCCTTTGCTATTTTGCTTAAGGGAGTGTTCAAACCATAACTTTAAAATGTTCTCTACCAAAATAATGACAAAGAAACACATTTGCAACTGAAAGCAAGCTTTTCTGATGATCAGAAATTTAGAATTGCGACCAGAAATATTCAAGCACATCAACATTTTTCATCAAAAAATCAATACTATTTGCCAATGCTGGCATTAAAAAGCCCGTGTTTCATGAGTCACTTGTAACTCAAGGACAGTTTCTCAAAGTTCTTGGGTAAGACTTCCTATTGGCATGGGGAGATTTTGCAAGGAGCAGGCCAAGGTTCATACAAAAAAAAGGAAAGAACACTAAGGAGTAAGGCAGGTAATTAGTGACAGAACGAGAGGGAATGGCTTCAAGCACCAACAGGGTAGGTTTAGACTGAACATTAGGAAAGAATTTTTCACAGAAAGAGTGATCGGGCACTGGAATAGGCTGC